>JAODKN010000114.1:166459-187579 GCA_026774425.1 Petrocephalus zakoni
TGGAGACTCCGCAGTCTCCTCCCTGACGGCAGCAGCTCGAAGAGGCTTTGCATTGGGTGGGTGGGATCAGCCGCTATTGACAGTTGAACCTTGCATATAACAGTAGAATGATTTTTCCAATTAAAAACCTTCTTGCCTTACCCAATAGCTCTCGATATCTGATGTCATCTTTTGTCCAGTGATTTGTTGTCCAGCTCAACTTATCACATTCATAGACCTGGCAGTGACCGTAGATGACGGTGCTTCCGTTTAGGACAAACCATCTCTGCAGAAAAACATTTTAAATGTTTTACAGCTGGCCCTATGCCTTTCACAGTGACCTGTGAGATAATTAGCCCTATTCCACATCCAGTGGTATGGACCCTTGTCCGTTTTGGTCTGATCTGATGGAACTTCCAGTGCAAATTCCAACAGTTAGTCCTGATCACCGCTGCTCACGAATCCAACCTAATTAAACGTGCTAGAGGGCGACTCGAAAGACGTCACCGTGTCATCGGCAGACTTCCCAGAGCGCACTCTGGCCATCTTGGCTCCATCTCCTATCAGAGGACGTCTTTCTAGGCCACGCCTCCTCTCATCAGTTCTTTGATGGAACATGCTGTGGGTTACGTAATTCTATATTCGCAGGGTTTATTCCTTTTCCGCATGTAGCCCAGTTAGCCGCGCTAACCGATCCCATCTGCATTGTGTTTTCTGCAAGCTAGTAACAGCTCCTTCAGGCCTGGGGATTTTCTGCAAAAAAAATTTAAAAACAATGAAGAATTAACGAGCATTTTAATATTATAAATATAAACAAAAAACAGTTGTTCAGTAAGGACATGTCTCTGTTCCTTAGGCTTTACAGAAGAATCACTCTTAAATAATAAAGGACCAATTCTGCATAGCAACCCAGTTTCTGAGAAGTACCACAAAAACAGCTGTCTGGCAATGTCTGGCACAGACAGAGAACATACCTGCCCTGTCTCTCCCCGTCTTCCTAACCTGTCGGCTGCGTTACATGACAAGCACGACATGGTAAACCTATCACCGCGGTTAATGTCTTATCTGGAGGTCAGAGCATGTACGCGCCCCGCTATGTGCTAGACAGCTGCAGCACCACTCGCTCCCATTTGCTGGTGAGCGCTAAAGCTATTATATCTAATGCCGTGATTAACAGCATCCACTAACAACGTCTGCCAAACACGTTCAAGACTGGGAATAATGAGCTTTTTTTATTTTTCTGATTTTACTCTTTGAATTAAAATTATTATTATTATTATGGCTGCGCCTGAATTACACATGATGAAAAGAATAGGAAATTTGTTTATAATGATGGAGCTCGCCAAATGCACTAGGATATGGAAGGGGAACACGCGAGAAAACATTTTCCAAAATACATGAAATATTTAACATAATTTGCACATTATCATGTGGTGTTTTCAAACACCGTCTGGTGCTGCTCCAGTGCAGATGCCACCAAAATGATCATTTTTGCATCGACAGTACTGAGTGACTTTTATATGAACGTTTGTTAAGTAAATGCATCATTATCAAATTCTCCAAAAATAAAAGTAAACGATGAAATTGTGCTTCCACTGAGAAACACACGTTTCGCTCTAATTACCATTAGGCATGCAGCCTGGTGGCGAAAGAAAGCCATCAAACGAAAGGAGACCCTCTGAAAGAGAACAAATCCAGTATGTGGTGCACCAAACGTGTGCGGCTCGTCCCCTGTCCTTGTCGCCGAGGCGGGGTCGCACTGTACCCCGTGCGGCCGTCTCCGTTCGCGGCGTGCAAATGCGCGACGCTCCCCGGCTTTAGTTAAACGTTTCGCTGCAGGTGACCTGCGGCTCGTGTCTTCGTGTCCGTGAAGCTGTCCCGCAACATCATTATTACCCCCCCACAAAAAAAAAAATCTTAGGCCATTTAATTTATTACTCTCGGTTTAAAACGTCGCATTACCTCATATTCCTGTCAGGTCTCCCAGCGCAGCCTATAATGGAAAATTCCTGCGCTTTGCCAGGGGAAGTGTGTTTGACTGAAGCTCTGATTAAAGAAGATAAAGGAACTTCTAATGTGTTTAAGGCGCTAATGCTGGACTTCTGCCGGGGCTCGGGCACCGTGTTACAGCTGCGGCTAGTACGCCTCGGCGTTCAGCGAAGAATAAAATGTAACTCTCTTAGACTTAGGGTGAACTGTACTGTACTAGGTAAAAACTCTATAAATGTATGCAATATAAACGGGCTTAGTCAAGTTCACTTATAAAAGCAGATTTAAAGGACGCCTATGTAATGCATCACCTCATTTTTTTCTAAAGGGATCAGTTTTACTAAAAGTGAAGGATAGGAGAAGGGGAGGGACAGTGATGGCCTTGAATCCACCTTCCCCTTAATTCCTGGGGACACGCCTTGTCTTTGACACGTAGAATTGCGCTTGTCTGTTAGTATTAGCGAGGGCTGCCGCATATTCCGGGGGACACATGGAGGCATGGAGGACACTCCAAAGCAGGAATACTTAGCTATTCTCCCCGCGGTCCAAATTCCACCAGCGACACAAAGGCAAGGTGCATTAGCCCAGCCCCTATAGCTGACCCGGGGCGGGGGGCAATTCAGTGGTTGTAACCCGTAATTTTACTACCTGGCTACGTGCCAGCACTGCACCAGAGAATTTGACGAGCGGGGGGAGGGGGCATCGATCATGCGGTCCGGATTAAATGGTGTTTTGGTAGAATTCTGTACCACGCATTTACACTCCCCTGCCTTGTCATACTTGATGTCACGTGACCTATGCTGCCCTATACTTCTCGATGTGTATATAATTAGTAACACATTTGTTGGCTCAGAGTTGCCCAGGCTTTTGGAATTAACTCTCATCATTCCATCATGTGAAGTCGAACATTTCAATATATTTCTTTTTATGAAAATATGTACAGTCGATATATCCAGCCTCCATTGTGATCCTGACCAGGAGAACTGCTTAGAAGATAGATTTACAGATGCAAAGATGGAGGGAAAGAATAATTTCTGCGTATACACAAAGCGAGAACATTCTGTAACTCCAGTGAATAGGTAACATGGGGATATGTGACTTGGCCCTGACCCTGCTGTTCAAAATGTACTGATAAAACATAATAAAAATGTAAAAGTCCGATAACTGCATAGTGGAAAGACAGTGGCTCCTGAGACAGGGCCAGAGCCTGGTGACGGGTACGGGCTGCTTTCATTCGTCGGCTCTTTGTGCAGTAATTATCTGAGTGGTCAGGTTATCTCGCTGCTACTGGAGGTCCACCAGTGCTGCTCCAATGTCGTTTGTTAGCATCAAAGAGAATTTCTGCTTTTATCCTGTTCCAGGCCATAATCCACCGAATCACTGATAGAAACAGCCATCCGCAGACCTGAATCCAGTCTAATTAAGGTCTTCAAGTAAGAATTTAAGTAAAAATGTGCAAAACTTTATGCTTTATACCCAAATCTATGCTTTACTTCAGTTAGATTTATGTGTGTATGTATATATATATATTCCAAAATGTATGTTTTTTGCAGGAAGAGAGGTATTTTCCCAAACTTCACAATTATTTCCCAAGCTTTTAAATTCAGATTATTTAATGTACAATGAAATCTGACGTTTTAATTTCCCATAAAGTACTTTTGTGTCCACATTTTCAATCTCTGTACATTTGTTATTTCTAGATATTATTAAATTTGATTTGCATTTTTATTTATTTTGATTATAAAGTAAAGTAGCGTTAGACTGTTAATCTATTGTACAATCTGACTATGATAACAGATTTTTTTTCTTGTAAAATTGTTTACGACAAAATAGAGGAGCCCATAAAATCAAGGTATTGGACTAATTTTACCTTGTTTCAGTTTCTGGAAAATGCAAAAATTGACCTTGAAGGCCTGTATCTACTTGTCAGTCATTGATAAGGGAGTTACCATGGTGATACTAACAGTAAACAAATTTCACGTTGTTTTATTCATGGATGATATTGCTCTGACAGTTACATTCCAAAAATAACCCATCCAAACAGGTATTTGTTCCCCAGAGCCCCTCTGAGGACAAGCAAGGGTTCCATTATGTGGCAGCCCCCCCCCCCCCACAAGCTTTGGGCTGGACGAGACACACCCCTCCCCCAAAACAGAGGGCTGGATGAGACATTTGCCCAAGAGAAGGGCTGGATGAGTCATTCCCTTACTAAGGGCCATTTAGAATCACTACCTCCTGAATGGCATGTTCTTGGATTGTGGCAAACATTATTAGCACTGCACGCTAGATTTGGCTCTTTTGACTTGCTTTGTTGCCCTGCATATGTGACAATAATTGGTAAAGACTAAAAACAGCATGATCTTTACTACTTTACTACTAAGATAAGAAAAGAGTGAAATGGTAATCATTAAATCACTGTGAGGTCGTGGAATACAGATAGATTTAACACAGATTATATGCATTGTGAAACAGCTGAAATGATCACGTATATGACATTATCCACAGGCAAATAAGATTATTAATACATTATACATAGGAGATTACTGCATGCTACAAAAAAACACAGAATCAGAACCTCGCTTATTTTGTATACATATTGTATAGTCATGCATGAAGGCTATATATTATGTTTTACCATGCAGAACTGAATTATGTGGCCACTAAAAACACAGTTTCCTCGAGAGAGGAAAAATCTGCTTCTAAGGAGTTTCAGCCCCTTGCAAATGGATTTGAGTGTTCAGGCCCCAAACGGTTACATTATCCCAACTTGC
Source organism: Petrocephalus zakoni (assembly GCA_026774425.1). NCBI lineage: Eukaryota > Metazoa > Chordata > Actinopteri > Osteoglossiformes > Mormyridae > Petrocephalus > Petrocephalus zakoni. The sequence goes on from JAODKN010000114.1 coordinate 171,199, forward strand.
CAAATCCCAAAAATGCCATGAACAGCTGGCAGAGAGGAAGTGATGTGGGGCCAATTGATTATACAGTGTTTCTGTGCCAACTGGACCATAGCTCTGCAGTTTTTGGTTCTTCATTTTAATTCTATGGCAAAATATGTCAAGGATCCAGGAAAGTATAAGGGCTTGTAATAAAAGCATTGGGGTGAAGTGAGAGATATTCCTCTAAAGTGATGTGCCTCAGATCAAATGTAGGCTGACAGCATAACAGCTGCACTATAACTTCAGGAAAGGGACTTCTGGAATGTCAGCCTGCCCCTTTTCCCATAATGCCTCTGTCCATTGATATTCACTGATTGAGGTTGTCTGAGGTGCATGGCAATCAGGTCAGTCCTGCGCACTTACTAAAGCAGGCTGCTGTAGCTGTTTTGGGGGGACATAATTATCTCTGGGAGAAGATGGTCAGGACACACTAACTGAGCATCGTCCAGTCGCTCTAAACCGGGGGGGCTTAAGCTTACAAAGCCATGAGAAGTTACCTCCAGCACAAAGCAGCTGCAGAATACAGCTCATTCCAGGCCTATACATTTGTAGCTTTAAAGGCGAGATGAACAGTAGCTTCACAGCTTTTTCCTCTCGATCTGTGTTATTAGCGATACCTGCTGCACCAGAGCTGCCATTCCTGACAGTTTTCTTCTTCACCAAACCCACCTCTTGAGGCTGAATGGTAAGTTGTACCACACTCTGTCCAGCCTCGGAGTTCAAGGTTTTCCTTTAATTGTCAACTAATTGTAATTGTCATTACAATTGTCAATTGTAATTGTCATTACAATAGTCAATTGTAATTGTGCACAATACAATAGGACCCTTATTATCCTGATTCTGCCTCAACATAGAGTCAAATATACACAACACAAAGAAGTACATAAGCTGGGGATAAATAACACCACCGCAGATATTTCAGCACTTAGCATTCACACCCTAAAAAGGTGCATTGGTAGTAGAAGTAATGCGTTGTCTCATTGCACTTCCAGTAGCCACCCTCAGCACTGGAAATAATACGGTTGAGTGCAATGCCTTGTTCAGTTATATGGTCTTCAGTTATAAACTGAATCACTTTTGTTTCCTAGTTTTAAATACACCACATGCGAAAGGCCTGTTTGCACGTGAAATTGCGCACCATTTATTTTTTATTTGTGTATTTAATTAATGTACCGCATACTCTGGTTTCTTCTGCCTGCCGTCTCGTTTCGCACGACACATTTGTTTGTCCGCGCGTTACGCACCTCGCTGCTGCGTGCCCCAGAATGTACCGGTGGGGTCACTAAAGTTCATCTTATCGTATCTTAGGCGGCTTAGGCGAGCTACTTTCAGGAATTTGACCTCGACGGGAACGGATCCGTGTGGAGTTTCAAAAGTTTTGCAGGACAAATACGAGTGCTAATCACCAAGGTCTTGACATCCTGTCTTCTTATAAATTTGCCTCCAGGCATCTGGCCAGGATACCCATGAAAGAGCACCAGATAAGGAGCGGGAGATACAGGGAAATCAAGCTATTTTCAGGCATAACATGATTTTGTGCCTGAGTTATTTTTTTCTGCTGTTATAATGTATTACACTGTATCATGACTTGAGCCGCTTGTGTGAAGAATGGGGGTTATCTGTCCTCTCTCGGTATATAACCTATTTGTCTTGATTTGATCAGTAATATAGGACCATATGGGAGGTCTGGAAATTTCCCTCCAGAAAATTTGCAGTAAATTATGAATGTGGCGCATCCCCAAGTAATAATCAAGACCAGTGCTTCCCAATCCAGTCCTGGGGGACTCGCAGACAGTCCACGTTTTTGCTCCCCCCACAAATCCCAGTAGGGAGCCGGGAGGGACCAAAAATCTGGACTGTTTGGCAAAGAGTTCGGAGGGAGCAAAAACATGGCCCGGCTGTGGGACCCCGAGGACTGGATTGGGAACCCCTGAACAAGACCAACATCAGCGTTCCCATTCAAAAACTCCTGGCACTGGAAGGATTAGAAATGTGAAGAAACGCAGGCTGCCTGTTAGCTAGACGTGTCAACGGCAGAAAAAGAGCTGCAGATGTCGCATGTAAGTCAGCGTCGTGTGCATAAATGCACGGCCTCCCCAGCTGCCCAGCACTGGCTGGCCTCCTGGAAGGCAAACCTGGATGGGACACGGTATATAAAACTCATCCATCAATCCATATTTCCATTTTAGATTAAACAGAAAGCCAGTTATCCTTATGCCATGGATGTGAGCCCAAGACGTCTCCCAAACCCACAAATATTCACATTCACTGACTGGCATCCCCCAAACAGGTATGAAAGAGTGTGGGGGGGGGGGGTGCCATTTGGAGTATATGAGAATACTGTGTGTCTCTCCACATCCTTAAAAGCTTGTGTCCACATGTCAAAGAGATATAACAGGAGCTGCCAGCACAGTCAGCTGGCTTTAATTTTGAATTAATTCTCAGTGTCTGAATAATACAGTTAAAGGCTTGACACGGAGAAGCTCCGGCCTGTAATTTTGAGTGCTGTACTTTTATGTTGTTATTGTGCAGACAGGGCCAGGTCTGATCTTGCAGCCTGAAGCTGTAGTGAATAAGACGGCTCTGCTACTGCTGCACTAACAGCTCCAAAGCACAACACAAGCTTCTAATTTTATTAGCATTTAAATAGTATTGATCGGCATGGCAGTAATGTGTCATGAGTTATTACTGACTGTATCTCTGAATCGCCACACTGGACGTGCTTGTGTCTGTGGAATTGGGGTTTACATGGGGTTTACTCATGGAGAACATGGTGCTGCTCAGGACTAGAGAGGAACAGCTGGATGTCTTTCCATGGTGTTGGGTGAGAAAAGACTAGCTTGAATTTTAACTTTAGGCACATAGGTAAACTGAACTGTCATCCTTCCCAGTACTCTGAAACTCAGTGGTCCTGTAGTAAGCTGAGAACTTTGGGGCAAAGGCATGGGATCCACGGGAAGAGGAGAATTATGATTTGAGGCTTCAGTTCCATCCCATAGTCTGTGCTGCCATTGGCTTGGTTTCTGGTTTCTGCGTTTTGGCCAGGGCCCGGTTTCCCAAAACCTTCAGGGCCCGGTTTCCCAAAACCTTCTGGGCCCGGTTTCCCAAAACCTTCTTATCGCTAAGCAGTTCTTAAGTTGTACCTTAACGTTATGGAACGATTCCCGAAGCGTTCGTACACGAAGTATATCTGAGGTAAGTCACACGTTCGTAAGGTTGGTCCGGACCACTCTTAAGAGTCTTCTTAGCGCGCTAACAGTGTGCGTTATTGGGAAACCGGGCCCAGAAGGCGAACGCTGTAATCACATCTTCATCTGACAGCAAATGGAACAGGAAGTGACGGCAAGCGCTTTACTTGTCTATGCTACACAACTGTAGTATCTGCCTCTTAAAAGGGAATCCAAATGCCGTGTCGCTTTATATGACCATTCGATATTTGCTAGCTGAAAAGGCTGAAATCTTTCGCGGGCATGTCATTGACAAACACTTTTTAAGGCACCGCACAGCAGGTTATTTGGTTGGGGTGGTTCAAAATAGTGGGGTCTGTTTACAACATGAGAATATTGCTGTTTGCTTATGACCAATAACAATAAATCATCTACCCCCCAGTCTTCGAATCAAGCACATTCGATTTAAGTTGATTGCGTCACAGATATTTATTTGCTCACATATACTGTGGTTTTAACATGACTTGAACCCTATTTATACTGTTTTTCTTTCTTTTCTTTTTTTATTTAAATCGTGGGGGTATAACTTTAACCTCCCCTGTCATAGTTAGACATCGCTGGCTTTGCCCGAAGCATTGCTGAACTGTTAACATGCGTTGCATTTTATGCTCAGAGCATCTCAAACTATAATTTTATACAGATATCTTGTTTGAGACGCATAACATGCAGTTAATTTATTCTGCGGTTGGGATATATGCAGTTCAGATTCTGGACATCCTGGCCCCTAAATGTAATTTTACGTTTTTAGTTAGAACCGATTTTCGTCTAAGATGCCATGAAGTCCCTCTTACAAAGCTACAGATCCTTTAAAGCAACGGTACCAGAGACAAGAAAAAGAGAGAAAAAACGAGGTAGACGTACGTGTACGATAGGTTAGTGCCTAACTAAATAATTAAGTTGGACAATAGCAGAGCATCTACCCCTCGCCCATGAGTGAATCGCCGACATGCGTGGCGATACCAGCAGAAGTATGTAGAGCGTAAAGTCTGGATCCCCAAGCGCTGCCTGCCGCCGCTTGTGCACTTTCCATACATCCTGCTGTATGTTATCTGTACGGATGCCCCCCTCCGCCTCCCCCTCTCTCTCTTTCTCTCCCTAATTCGGCGCTGACTTTTTCGGAGTTTTACTCCGACCCATTCATTTGGGAAACCTCTCATGTGAGTGAAGAAACGTTAAAACTGCAGACACCGGGACATGGACATAACAAAAAGCACCGCACAGACACACAATTTTTTGGCTTGAGCTCCTGGAAAGTGTTTTTTTTTTCCATAGACAATACTTTTGCTATCGTTACCACATTGTCAGGTTAAAAAATCCGCTTGGGGTGGTCGCGTTGGATAGTTTCAGAGAATGCGTCTCAGTCACATCTGCAGTGTTCTGCCTCAGTTGTGTTTTCTGGCTGCTGCTGTGACTTCAGGTAGAAACGATACGTTTTGGGTTGATCATTTAAATTATTGCTATATATTATGTCTGACATCGCACATACAACGAATATGTAGTCAGTAATCAATAGCGTGCCTAATAGTAAAGAGTTAACTGTATTTATCGTTGAGGTACCGGCTTTACAAAGTTACTTTTACGAGTGTTCACCACGAGTAAAGTCACCTGTGTTTTATCAAGAGGGTTTTTTTTTCTTTTTCAGTAAGAAATTCGGCAAAGATAACTTTTCAACAACTTTCTTCCAGTATGTTTTCCTTAAACGAAACGTTTAAATGTTTAATATTTTTGATCTATCGATACAGGTCTACAAGTCTCCCCGGACTCTGAGTCGGAGATCATTTTCCCCGAGTTTTTTCCTGACACGGATCCACCGGGTCCAGACAGAGCGGTCAGCCGAGAGGGGGATGTCGGTGCGGGCAGCAGCTCTCGGGAAGTCCGCTCCGCTTCTCGCTGGGACGAATACGAGCCTCCGGAGCTGCACCGCACGGATCCTCCGAGGCGGCCAGCGCAGGCTCCGCCGGAACTGAGGCTCAGGATCTCGGCTTTTGGCAAGGAGCTGCGCCTGATCCTGAAGAGAGACACTCGCTTTCTGTCCCAGAAGTTCATGGTGGAGGAGAGAGCGAAAGCACGTAAGGCATCCGTGCGAGACACGCAGGCTGCTGCCTCTGCCAGCGCCGAGAGAAGCTGCTACTACAGCGGGAATGTGCTCAATTACCCCGGATCCACCGTCTCATTCAGCACCTGCGCCGGACTGGTAAATATAACTACCTGCACCTATATACCCAGCCCTATGCTAATAGAAAACTTCCAGTATATGCTAAAATATTGCTCCAGAAGGGATTTAGGTCATGAGACTGGATTACACTCAATTTTTATTTCTGTCTTTGACTAAGCAATCATTTATATTGCATACTTTTTAATCACTTGAGACACGCCGTCGTGGTTAGTTTGGCATGGGTTTTTCTTGATGAGTCCACGTGTGTAAATGTCAAGTTAATGAGGCTGTACAAACATGAATGATTTATTTGCTAATAATACTAATTCGGTTTAAGAAAACTGCAAAACTCGTGCATCATCTGACGCCCTGGACAGCCTGCATGCACTGGAGCGTGAAGCTTGACATTAATGGCAGATCTGTTGCATTCGTACCCACCAGGTTGCGGTCTTTACGCATTACACACCACGTTTAGCACCCTGTAGTAAACAGCGTAAAACGATGTTTTAAATTACACGCCGGACGCCTTGTTTTCTGCACGAATCGTCCTTCAAACTCAAAAGTGTAACTTTCTGTTGAAAAATACTGTGTTTTAAAGTACACAATATGATCTTTTGAAAGGAAAATGAGGTTTAGAAGTCAAGGATGTGTCAAGGAGATCCCGCAAGCTGTTGGTTACAAGTCAAACATCATAAACGTCACATTGTGCAGACCCCTACATATGCAACATAAGCATTTCGCTCTTTTTTGCACTTTAGGGGGCCATACAACAATTTGCATAGAATACTTAGGTATATGAAAGCATGTGTAATATGTAATAACTCCCGTCCATCCAACATTTTTTTCTCTTTACTATTTACAACTTATACTCTTTATAATTTGCCTGTTTAAAGAGCCTAAATATCGCGCTCATTGATATTATAGTTCTGGACTTTTGGGGCTTGCAATTTTTTGGTCCAGTCCATAGTCTACTCAATTTCAAGATGAAATAAATCTTAACTGCTGTTGGTTGTATGGTAAATCTCACCTTGATATTGGTTTGTTTTGGTGGGTTGTGGTTAAGCTACAGGGGTGATTCTCGGGTCAGGGGATAACTGGGGTTTAAGCAGCGCAACTGTCATGACTCACGACATGGTGATAGTGATTTCAAAATGATACCATACTCCGGATGCTATATTCCTCTCAACTCATGTAAAAAACCTGAGTGACTGTTTATCATGATAATTCATCTTGGACTATGGGTGACACTCATAGGAAGAGAATTTCCCCTTGAAGTGACTGGTCCTCGATGCTTCACAGATCTTTCAAGCCTGCAGAATCTGTCTCGCATTTGGTGTGTGTGGCTCATCTCCTTTCCTGGCTAGTCAAGCCAGGGCACATTTCTACAATGGCCTAGGTGCGTCTTGTGAAGCTCGCAGGACAGGTCTGAAGAACGCCGGCATCTGTGCCCTGGCCCCGCCCCCCCCCCCCATTCTCATGGTTCTGGATCACATGTAAAGAGATGACATGAACCTCCCAGGAGGTCACAATGCACAGTCATTAGTGACCTCCTGAGGTTTTCCATAGTGAACCCCTGTGGTTTTCATGGCTTGGATGTCTTCCCAAGAGTTTGGCCCGGAATTATTGACTTCCTCTTATTAACTCAAAGCATCACCTCTTAGGAGAAAAAAAAAAAAACTGGCATGTAGAGAGTGTACTTTTGTTCGCTTTCAGCGCGTACATGAAAAGCAGACTCACTTAACGAGACGGCACACTCGGTGTGCTTTTTGCACACCTCGAGGTGGCACTACATATTGGAATTTCTTACATTTTTTGTGAGCCTAATAACGTTTAGTGCCCTTAACCTCAAAAAATACATATTTTATTCAAATAACAGTGGGAAATGAAAGATGAAAGTTTCTATCCTTCTAATTATGCTTAAACATTCATCGTTCCGTATAGATACATGAAAAATCATCCTCAGTATCAGCCTTGGCACAGCAAGGGCACAGCAGCAAGAGCCAATGGCAGCCGCAACTCACACATATTCATAACATCTCCCTGGAGAGTTCCCACCAGCGCCTGGGACAGAAACGGGGTGGTCATGGTGACGGACAGTTACACACTGGCAGCTCTGTAATGATTTCCCACACGTCGGTCATGTAACTGAAATCACACGTCGAAGGAGAGAGTCGAGATGCGGAGCGAGACACAGAGCAGGAATTGTCACAGATTTTCAGACTTTCGGCGGAAAAGTCGTTTCACGGCTCTGCGACTCTCTGACAGGCACAACAATCAGAAGCTCCCCAGGGGAGAGCGTGAGACTCTGCGGGAATGAGCAGGACGGGCTCAAGGCTGCAGTGGACGCGTGCGAAATGTAAAGTGAAGCCGAAATATGTCCCGTCCGAGGTCGGCTGAATGTCTCCGGAAAAGGCGCAGACTTTTTCAGCGAATGAATGGATGGATGGATGAATGAGTGAATGTGGATGGGGAAGATCACTTATCGAAATGCATGTCAAGCCAGAGCCAGAGCTGTCGGGGTCTGAAGGCAATGGCTTTAGTCTGAGTGGTACTCACTTTGGAGACGGCCCTGCTTTTCAGCACTTGAGAAAAGCACTTCGCATTAATTCCTCCAGGAAGAAACAATTTTGAAATTGTAAGAGGCTTTGAACATGGGTGAACAAAAAAAAAGAGTAATAACAGTGGTAATGACACATAGGATACTGAACCTTCAGGAAAAAAGGAGAATGTCAGCCTAACCAAAATCAAAACAATTTGTCATCTAGGGATTTGAATGTTTCCGTTGAGACACTGACGCCTGTGCGCAGTAGGATGTTTGGTTGTGTGTATGGTGAGACACAAGTTACTTACATTTATCTATCACACACTATTACATCTATACACATCTATTACACTCAGAAAGTCCTCACCAGCTAAGCTGCACACCATCCTGCTCCTCTCCCCTGTCAGTGGCCAAAAGGCCAGGGAATCAAATTCTGATTGCAGCTGAAGCGGAACCCGTCCCGTTCTGGCTTGCTTATAAACCCCAGAGCTGAATGCACAGGTGCAGAAACGCGACCTTTGACAAAAACCCCGCTTTTTCATGTTGATGAACTGGCCTGGACTGAGTGTCAGTGATTTTTCACAGTTCATATATACTGTAGATTTTATTAAGTGTTTTAAATTTGTTCTGCCATCGGCAGTTAGTAACAGACATACAATGTAAACCCCAGTTTGTTATTAATACAAAAAGTCAACAAAACTGACAGTGACATTAACGTATGTGGTCGCTTACTATGTATTTTTAAAATTTGTTTCATCCAAATGCCACCATGCTGAAACACTCAGAGCTGAGGTCATACAGCACATTAAGATCATGCTAACCAACGTGAGCCTAAAAAAATAAAAATGTTCATTATAACCCAGGCAACCAACATTCTCCTCCGTGTAGTGGTGAAGTACTGTCTGCAGGGTGGCCCAGGCATCCCTTTGTGTCGGAATTTGATTGTCTTTGCCTAAACGCAGATGTAGAACCGGCTTCCTTTAATCAGGCAAGCGATCGGCTTGTTTGGTCTGCTTAAGTCATAGGAACTGATTTGACATGAGCCAAATGAGCTTTCCTTGCCGGCCTGCCGCGTACTGTCGCCTCTGCAGTACACACTCCAAACCTCTAGCTAGCTCCCCAAGGAGCACTTAAGGGTTACTCGAAATGCTCCATCCTTGTGGCCGGTGGATTGCGAGCATGAGGTACCTCGCTTCTTGGAAGCGCCCATGTGGTCAGGCAGAACTGGGCCGGGCACGGCAGGGGTGGGCAGCTTGCCGGAGAAGGCTTATTATTTGGACGAACTGACCTGTGATGTAAAGTTCTGGATGGCGGAAACCTCCGGGGCCGCGGACGGCTCCCCGCCTCCATCTGAGGCATCTGTGGAGATCATGCCACAGTTACTGCAACTTCTGGAAATGGCCCCAATGGCCCGTTACAAAAAAAAACAAATATTTATCTGGAGACGGCTTGCCCAGAGAGGGCTTGCCTGGAGATGGCAGCTTTGATGTGGAAACTGCTAATGAATTTAACTTTAGAAATATGACTCACGGGCCAATCTGTGGTTTACTCACAAAACTTTCTAAATACTAACAGATTTCCCTTTCTTTCATTCAATTTTAGCACAGTCATCCAAAAAATTGATGTAATACTTATTAAAAGTTTTTTCTGTTATGTTGTTAGTTCATCTGGTACTCTTAACCTAGAGTATAATTAATGAATCTGGTTTTTATCTTGATGCCAGGCTGATTTGAATCTTTGCCCTGAGCAGGGGTTTATTTTTCAATATAATTAAGGCAAATTTATACAATTATTGTTGTTTAACTACAGGATTGTTCATTGTCATTTTGAGATCAGCATTACAATACAGACTCAGATAGCTCCAGGCTAAATTAAGACTCAGTCCTGTTACAGCATTATAAATCAACTACAGTTTTTGTATCACATCATACAGTAACAGATGTGTAGATACTACCAGTGCCGCCATCAGTTTCAAATGCTGAATGAGTAATTTGATTGGCTGAAAAATAAATCACATATGTCTGTCATTGGCCCTCGGCTTTCGAACAAGCCAATAGCCAGATTTTTACAGTTAGGAAACTCAGACTAACTTTCCTGTGTAACTGGCGGTTTCTGTTTTCCTATCCAGATGGCAAAGAAAAGTGCATGGGAACGCCGAGTTTATATGGTGACTTTCGGTTTGTAAGGCAATCTGGATTTATGAGCAACTGCATAGGAGAGAGTTTGATATTGGGGGGGGGGAGCTTAATAATTGTTGGGGGGAAATAAATGAAGCCAAATTAAATATTGGGGGGCATGTGTCCCCCCTGTGTCCTCCAGTTTTTACGTCCCTGTTCCTGAGTATAGTATACGTAAAGTATTTTTGCTGAGCATTCTGGGAATAAAACGAGTGAGTGTGATGTAATCAGGATGAATCAAGTTCATTACTGGTAGAACCAAGGTCACTACTGCTTCCCTTTACATTTATTTGAAGTACAAATAAATACAAACTGGCTCTGCACCACGAATCACTTATAGAGCTTGTGGCACTTAGCATATAAAAAAATAGATCACTAGTGGTTGACCTGCACATTCTCTTATTGTTTCTTCAACAAATCCATCCCATCCAGTTAACTCTTATCACCCACAGTAGTCCAGTTTAGTTGACCTTCCATCACTGTGTGATCGAATAGGAGGCCCCTGTGATGACCAGAGCATCATGGGATAGGCCCTGGCTACAGAAAATATACCGTAACTAAACAAGCCTGAAATAAGTGGGAGGTTTAAATTCATACACAGATAGGTAGTAGAAATCATTGTGGGTTTAGTATTTGTAACAGCTGAGTTCAAGTACCAGATACGTGTAACAATAACAACATCAATATACATTATACTACAATATTTACTGTACTATCCAGAAATGAAACAATGAACATATATGACAGAGAGCTGATGAAACCTAGACTTTTGTTTTTATGTGTCATTCACAGATTAGAGAGTTTTTTAGAGAAGGCTGGACACTAGGTGCATAACTTTATACTCAGTAAAAAGGTTTTATTCTTTAAGCTAGAGATGCTGATGATTCTAAAGATATTGAGGCTGATTCTGGACTCTAGGCCCATCATTGTATGAAGACCTCAATTCAACTTGTACAGTATATTTTTAAGATGTAGACTTCAACCAATTATTTTGCACGTATATAACCTTGCTTAACATTACTGGTGAAATGCTAAATGGCAGTTAGATTAGGGTGCTTTCTTTGTTCTTTTCACAGATGGGGTTCATTCAGCTCAGTAAGGACCGTTTATTTATTGAGCCGTTGAATGATACTGTTGCCATCACGGGACACCCGCACCGCGCTTACAGAAGAAAACGCTCTGTGGAGGATACATCAGCCAGCGGCAGCGCTGCCAGCTACTGCGAATTGCTCCCTGGTAACGTTCATTCACTGGACACATGTCATGAGCTCTTTGATATATCATATCTTATTATAGGGCCCACAAAAATTACTTCATTGCATTGTTGGGCCAAGAAAAAGAAAGTCTGGCCCTACAGCCTCAACTTTTATAGATGGATAAATCTTTGATGCTTTCCGGGTCGTTTCAAGTAATGTCCGCGCACACACTTTTGAATTTTTCCTAATTACATTTTTGATCGGACTCCAAGATCCGACATTAATTTTGAACACAAAGGTCCAGAATAAGCAGAGATCCAAGACTGTTTTACGTTTTTATATTTGTGATCGTTTTATGATGATGAACCTGTAATATTATGCTAAAGGGGACACTTTCCCTTAAATACTGTGTTTTCTTGTAACTCTTGAAGAGAGTCGTGGATGTATATGACTAATCAGACCAGAATTAATACCTGCATACACTAGACCCTTGATGGATTTTAATACTGCTTTAAATATTTCCCAGAATACTTGTGTGCTAACTTACTATAGCATACTGACTAGAAAGACTTCTGCAATGCATTGGCTTGCTGTATCACATAATGTCCTTAAGCATGAAAAACATGAAATTTGTGTTTATATTCGTAAATAATTATTACCCCTTTTTGCTCTCAAACTTTTAATTCCATTAATCTATAGTCTAGCCTAACAAAGATCACCTGTTTGTCTGCGATGATACGTAAACCTATAGATGCTTTAAATTCCATCCTTCACTGTGCCCTGATGCTGTCAGTATTTGCAAACGTACCTCCCTGGAAGTTTTATTTGGTTAGTCTCCTGCCCTTCCTGACAGAGGTGGTGCAGGGGGGGGCATCTGTCTGCAAATGATTATGCCGAAACACAATAGGGGGCTTCAGATCCTGCCCAGGTGCCCACTGCACCTCGCACGCACTTCCTCGCTCGTTGTGTTTAATTAATCCCCTGCTCGGCCCAACAGAGGTGCATCAGAGAGGTGTCTGAAGGCGATTAAGCCTAAACGTAGACGTACTTTAATTCCTTGGCCCGTGTTGCGCCAGCTACACCGCGGATCCGCTTCCCCTCCCAGGATCCACGCTTGATTTATGGCCCACCCTGCTCTAGTCTTTGGAAATGCACCGTTTTTTTCCCCCAAACCGGGGTAACATGAAGTGTTTATGTGCTAGAAAGTTTAAAGAAAAGGGGGGTAACCCACTTTCACACCTAATCTAATGTATCTGTGAAGTTATGGATGGTGATGCACATGTCTAACCTCTTTGGTGAAACCTGCTCCCCACCAAAAGATCAGAAACACTTGTCAGGGGCAAGTTGATGAATCCTGGACCTCTTTCCTTCCCTAACCCTAAACTTAACCCTAAACCCAGGTAGTGGGCTTGAGGTTCTTCATTAAGACGTCTTTTCTAGATACTTTCGATTAATACTTAGAGAGCTCAGCCGCGGCGCCCATGAGGCTCCCGGTTCGTCATCCACTCCGAGTTAGAAAAGGTGAGCCACACAGAGTGCGATCTCCATTCCACAGAGAAGCTGAAATTTAAAAGCCAAAAAGCAACAGAGAGCAGGAGGGAGAAGAGGTACTCGTACAAGCTGCTTCACGAGTACAACGTGGAGACTCTGGTGGTGGCAGACCCGGCCATGGTCGGCTATCACGGCACGGAGGCGGCCAGACGCTTCATCCTCACTGTCATGAACATGGTGCGTATTCCCACCGTAATCCTTAATCCGGATGCTAAGCATTTCCTACGGCTCCCAGAGCCTAAGATGGATCCAATTAATGGCATAGCAGAAAACGTAATAAACATCTAATGTGGTAATGTTCTATGCTGTCACCATCTGGGTTCAATTTTCTCCTGGTTTGCCTGCTTATGCCGTTTTACTCCAGATTAGCATACGTACTAAGAAAATTAATGAAACATGAAGATGCTTCGAGTAGATAATAACTATAGCTGTACCAATAGCATTATTAATCGTGAGCTACACCCTTCCCAGATCATTTTGATTGCTGCCGCCTGACCTGTTGAGTTTCACCTGCATGTTTCTAACATTAAAGCATAAATGAGCAGCTAACACACATCGCTTCTCTTGCTCCTGTAAGATTCTTGCTCCCAGACCTGCCCACTCCCCGGAATGTCTCTGTGCCAACGCTAACGGACGCTTCCTATTCGTGCAGACTCACCATTCTCTGCCCCACGACTCCGCCCTCCCTCCCATCCAATCATCTCTTGCCACGTCACTCTCCACTTGACCTTTTAAAACTGGTGCTGCTCTGAGAATCCAGCCAGCCATTCGCTCTGGCTGCGGCCCCTCGTTATTTCTGTCATGCTCGCCACCCTGTCCTCTGCTCTTAGTGATCTCTACCTTACACCCGTAACCATATAGCTAAGGAACCTTATCTTTTATTTTTCTGTGCCTTCTAGTGAAAGGAGCTATAAATGGCAGGATGTTCAATTATGCCACTTCTGTCTGCCTGCCTGTCTATCTATCTATCTATTTATTTTTGGAGCTGAATATCAGAAACTCTTTTATGATTTGAAGTACCCTTGCAAAGCTAGTATAACCTCCTGACTTTTGTTATCTAGGTTTTTAACCTGTTTCAACACAAGAGCCTCGGCATCCAGCTGAACATCCGCGTGACCAAACTAGTGCTGCTCCAGGAAACCCCAGTAAGGAAACATTTTCTTAATACATGCATTGTTTGGAATGGGGCTCCCGTGCAAAATCAAAACACGCACCAGAACTGACCACAGTTCAGAATTAATTATACCCCTGTCAGAGATGACACTAATTACACTGCAAATAAATAACAAAGATGGATACATCTGTGATTAAGGGTTCTTCCTCCTAAAATGCAGTGAAGGACAACTGCTCCACTGGGATTACAGAAATAGAGGAAGCACTTCTCGCTCGAGCATTTTATTGTTTTTCACAGTAGTGCAGCCTGTTGAACTAGCTTTTATACACGGTATTCATGTCTTTCTTGTGTTCATCAGTTTCCTTTCCAGCATGTCAACATCTGCATTAATTCCAACATCTGCAAACTCCACATTCTCAGAAATTACCTGCTGAATTATGTAATTATCTTAATTTGATGGCACCCCTGCAAACTTCTGCGGGAAATGTCGAGGGAGGCAGTCTTCCAGGCAGCCTGTGGCTCACTGGCTGTTAGTTCCAATCCCAGAATTGACAGTGGCTCACTGGGCTTTGCATGCTATGTCTGTGATCTGAAGGTTGTTAGTTCCAATCCCAGAATTGACAGTGGGATTTTACTGCTGGGCCTTTCTCTCCCACTTGCCCCAGGAACTGCCTGACCCCATTTCCCTAAAAATTTGTTGCTTTAGATTAGAAGCATCTGCTAAATAAATTGAAACATACTGCATGTAACCTATTGACTTGAAGATCGACAGCTGACATCAGTGTCACACTGTATTTGTGAAAAGAATCTTGTTGTTGTTTCTTTTTTCTGCAGATGTGTGTTTGGGCTGATGGTCAGTTTTGTCAGATCGACATTGTTTGGCTTTTGCGCTCATTTTACTTCAAGTTTGGCCCGATGTAGGAGTAAGAGTCTTTGGGGGCTTCGGGGGACGAACACAGAACAACAAGACGGTCATTGGAGCAACAAAGAGCACATTTAGGCCGCGTTAACAATATTCAAACGGTGGTTTTAATGCCAGCGACGTTTCACGAGGATAAAAAAAGGCTCTGACAATGTCGCATAGGACGTGAACCTAATAAAATGTCACCCTTCCCAGACGTAGCAGCTGTCTGAGCGTTGCTAGCCTTACAGGGGTGCTGTGTAGCTCAGTGGGTTTGCTGCTCTTCCTGCAGTCGGATGGCTGCTGTTCAAATCCTAGCCAGCTGATTCCGTCTTTGGGCCCACAAGCGAGGTCTGTAACCCCCAGTTTCTCCAGGGACTGTCTGAACCTCATTTTTCAAATACATCTTACTTTGGATAAAAGCGTCTGCTATATAAATAAAATCACCGCTTTTCTCCTCGGGCTAAAGCTTGACCTCTTTTGGCTGTTTCCAGAGCTAAAATTTCCGGCCCCCAGCTTCGGAGTAACGAGCATTGAAACACAGCGCTATGCTTCATATACTGTAACTCATTATATAATCAGGAGGACAATTTGATAATTTGATAATCTGATAACTGCTACTTTTGATTTCTCTTTTAAACCTGTGCTGTAACCCTGTTTCAATGTAAGGTACTAAAATGTACATTTTAAACCCGGATTTTGAGGATAAAACAGGGATCTGAGAGGTTCTATTGGGTATCTATTTGGATATTTGATCTGACCCAAAATCTGATATGAAATGCGAAATCCTGGAGCAGCTCACAGCGTAATACAGGCAGCTCTTCACTCATGGAAGTAATCTGTTCCACAAACCCTTGCGTAAGCAGTTCAACTGTTAGACATGGTGACAGTGATAGCTGTGGGTGACATGCACTCTATCAGGCAGACATGTACATCGGGCAGCATGGCGAGAAGATGCTGGAGAGCTTCTGCCGCTGGCAGCATGAGCAGTATGGCCGAAAGGGCGTCCAGTCGGACTTCAGTAGCCGCTGGATGGACGACAGGCCGTCGGTGGACACAGCCATTCTCATCACCAGGTGGGCAGCCCCGTATCACTTGAGAGTCACCATATAAGACTCTTTATTTACCTATTGTTAAATAACTAGATGGAAATGCTTACTCGGCCCATCCAATCAGTAACATGTAACGTGTAAGCTCAAAACAGAGGCACTCACAAAACATCAAGTATTTCTTGGGATTTTACTTACACACAAATGTTCTGAGGGCAGAATGAAAGAGAGATAACCAATCACATATTGTGTCAGATTTCAGACCAACCAAATTGAACTCTTGGTCCTACCACCTCTTGTTACTTGGACCCGCAGAGGTATGTATTTATGAATAAATATTAAATACAGTCGGACCTCGCTAAGTCGAACTCAACGGGACCAAAAAAAAAATTCGACTTAGGGAGTTTTCGAGTTAGGGAAAACGGCGTACAGTAATAGGCGCGGGTTAATC
>JAODKN010000114.1:219602-245877 GCA_026774425.1 Petrocephalus zakoni
CATGCTAGATGTGCATAGTTTATATATTCTACTAAATTAACTCATATATGTTGTTTACATTTCAAAAATTGTAATAAAAGGGGTTAAGCTATTAGATGTCAGTTTTAGACTGAGAGAATGAGTGAAGTCATTGGGTTTGTGCTTCACGATGTCAGACGAAGAGCCTCCATTTGCCTTCTTCTGGCAGAGCTGCTGGGAAAGCCGGGGACTGCCCCGGTCCCAAGATGCAGTACAAGCTCTGCAAGGACCTGCCCTGTCCAGCGGGGACGGCCGACTTCCGGGACTCGCAGTGCCAGGCGCTCGCCCGCCCCTCCCTCCGCTGGTACTCTGTCACGGATGATGGTGAGGCCGCCAACTCCATCTGCTCACAACCTACCTTTCTCTGCACGTAGCTTGGTCGCACAAAGACGGATTTTTGCGCCCATCTGACGCTGTGTGTCGTGATGTGATTGTACACCGGGTAGCTTCTGGGGCCCCATTTGGAATGTGTCTTTGAGGCCCCCTGACCCCCTCAGTGTAGTGACTGTTTGTGGCCAACAGGGGGTACCCAAATCTCAGGGGCCCCATGCAAATGTGGGAGCTGAGTGGTTGTACACTGTGCGTTTTTGGTAGTTAATATCATATTAATATGCTACTCTCACCTCGTGATGGGTTGCACGCATAAGTATATTAGCAGACTGGCTTTTTTTGCTTCTGCCCCCTGTGGTGTACCAGGGCCCTGGCCACTCTCACCCGCTAGACCTGGGTCGTCCGTAGCTGTTCAGGGGTCCTCTCCCGCTTTTTCGTAAGGCTCACCAGCCCAGATGTCCCGGACCCTTGGTGTCTGTGATCCTAGACAAATCTTTCTCCACAAGGGCCGCTTTGTTAGGCCCTTCCAGCCGCAGGTATTCCTTTCGTCTGCCCGTTGTCGGCCTAACGCCGCGCCGCGCACCAGATATGCGGTGAAACGCACCGGCGGCTCGGCCCCCTAGCTGCAGCTCCGGATATCTGAGGCCTGTATATGGGATGACAAACGCAGACTTTCAGTGCCGCTGTACAGAATTACATCACTGCTCAGACTGGCTGAGCCAGGCCAGCACAATGCTCCTTTCATAGAGCTTCTCTCTCTTTCTCTCTCTCTCTCTCTCTCTCTCTCTCTCTCCTTCCCTCTCCCTCTCCTAAGCCTTCGGCATGCGACAGACACAGTCCAGATTCCCTCTCCCACTCCCAACAGCCGCGTACCCCCTGACCTTTCCTCCCACAAGACCCTTACTGGGTGTCGGGCAAGTGGCTAGCAGATATCCAGCAGAGGGGCGGCTCTCAGCAGTCGCTCATGGGGGGAGGGGCATGCCACGGTCAGCTGATCGATTGGGTGTCCCGATAGGAAATAGGCATTTCCGTAAAGCAATTGTGGCCTGTTAATTCCGCGGATGTGTTTTTTGTCGATGCAGAGTGTTGAAAATAACCGGTGTCATTTAGTGACATTACACTGGGGTGTTTGTTATTCAGGGAGAAGAAGAATCACTGTGAAGCTCAGCAAGTTAGCAGGAAAAAAAGATATTCACATGGAATAATTCAAGCTTAATTATATGGCCCTAGAACCTTTTTGCCACTTTGTTACTTATGAATATGGATAATGATTTAATTTGTAACTTCCAAGCCCAAACTGATAATTTTCTAAACTGAAAAAGTAAAGGAAGAATCTTTATGTATCAGTCTTGCTCTCAAGTTGCAAAGTACAGTTATTTTTGGGGAAGGATTTGCATTTTTGCAAAGAATCTGGCGATTTAAAATGCTGCTGGGATACAGTGTACTTACTCTGCATGGGCTTGTAAACAGATTGACACCCATTACCCATTATCTTAATAACATTCAGATACCTATAAAACTAACTAAACTAACTAAAGAGTTAACCGGCAGTACAGGTATCCAGGACAACAGATGTACTTTTAAGATGAGAAAGTGGGCCAGGCCCTGTATGTATACATTAAGAAACAACCCCATTTCACTAAAAGCTTTGAATAACATAAAATAGTCCGTCCAATCAAAACAAACCATGACATTAAACTCTGTTTGGACGGAGTGCTGCGTAAATACGAAGTAGGGTTTCTTAACTGTCTGCAATATTTTATTTTAATCACTTATCATTGTGAAGCCATATAATGGGGCAAACTTGAGTACAGCACAGTATTTGTGTTGCTTTGGGAGGAAAAACAAGGTTATCTTGGTATCTTAGACGTCTGGACGAGGTACAGTATGGATTCCTTTGTGTTTGCTTTTGGGGTGAGTGAGCCCTGATGGTATGATTTCTGAGATAGCAAGCCCTGGAGACTGGCTGAATCCCCCCCCCATGTACAAAGATGGTATGCCCTGGTGACTGGATGAATCCCCCCTGTGTAGGAAGATGGTATGCCCTGGCCCGAGGTTATGCTGTAGTGACCGTGTGCTGATTCCTGTGCCAAGTGTTGGCACTGCCCATTACACAGATCAGAATAAACCTGTCCATCTGGTCCATTCACGCCTAAGTGCTTAAAGATGTGGTATGGAGCGTTCGCCTCTGCTAGACGTACCAGCCGCGACGCGGATTTCTGGTCTGCGAGCATTTCTCACAGTTGGGATTAGCTGTGCCCTGGCTCACACTGGGCGAATAAATGAAATCAGCTTAAACATATTTTACTCTCTAAACATTCTGACTGCTGTTAAGATAAGAGCACATATCTATACGACAACAGATGGCTCACAGCCAGCTGTTCAGCCTTGATTCAGCAGTTTGAAAAGGCACTGAAATTCCTACCTCCGAGCAGGCTTTTGAATACGGAAATCCTTCTGTTTGTCCGGCTCATCCCCGGAAATGTGTTTCCACAGTTAAAAAAAAAAAATTAATGCGCTGGATGGTAATCCAGCTAACCGATGTCAGGAAGTCAGCTGAGATCCATCCATTTTCTGTTACTGTTTGTCTTATTCAGGGTCACCAGGGCCTATGAGTGCAAGTAAGGGAACAACCCAGGATGGGGCACCCACACATCGCAGGGCACTCTCACACACATCGCAGGGCACTCTCACACACATCGCAGGGCACTCACACATCGCAGGGCACTCTCACACACATCGCAGGGCACTCTCACACACATCGCAGGGCACTCTCACACACATCGCAGGGCACCCACACATCGCAGGGCACTCTCACACACATCGCAGGGCACTCTCACACACATCGCAGGGCACTCTCACACACATCATTCACTCTAATTAGCCTTAGCATGATTTTGGACTGTGAGATACATTAAGGACCACACTCCTTTTTTTAAGACATGCACATGTAGAGGTGGGAGCAAACTTCGGGTTTGAGCACACGGTTAGCTGTCCATCCATCATTTTTGGTCAGGATTGAGGACTTTGCTCAAGTGCCCAGTGGAGATGTAGCTATTCCACTGAGCGCAGGATTCGAACCGGCAACCTTCCGATCACAGGCCTAACCTGCAGAGCCACACACCGCCCCCTTGTGTTTCAGGCAGAGGAGCATAGTCTCCATTTTGAACGAAAATTTGTAGCTACTAGGTACATCATCACAAGTCTGTTTCTTTCCCAACGGTCAAAGGGCGTCAGTGAGATCTTGCATGTGTATTTTCAGGGTTATGACGGATATAGGATGTCGCTAAGTGCTCCTGTCATCTTATGGCTCCAGGGTTTCTGTTTGAACGCTGCCTCTGTGATTCCCAGTTCCTCGTGAGACATTCCAAAGGCATGGCGGCTCTTTGTTGCCAGTGGACAGGTATCTGCCTGGTACATTGAGGCAGACCCCATCTGACAGCATGCCCCACATCAGCACTGAATCATTTATTTATGTAGCAGATGCTTTTAACCAAACTGACATAGAGGCAAGGCATATAGCTCCTTCAGTATGTTAGTTATGCTCTTTTCTAAGCATTTCAGGTTCTATTTTTCACTCTTTCTTTCACATTTCTCACTCCCTGGATTTGTGGGACCTCACACGATTTATCTTATCCTTTACTATGGGCTATAATCTGGTTTTCTTTCTTTGTGATGTCCAAATTTTATGTGGAATGACTGCACCTCTTGTATCAAGGTCCTTAAAAGCACAGAAGTGCATAATAGAATCTAGTGTAGTTTCAGGTCCTTTGTCAGATTGCGTGTGGAAGTCTGGAATGGTTTGTTCTGGATCCTGCCTTGCTTCATTGACTGCCGCATTTGTGGGAGCCACCACACTGAAAACCGTGGCCATTCTGACTCTGGCTGGTTAGCTGTTAATTTAGTCAGCTCTTAAACACTATGCCTTTTTCACCTGTGTATCTGCTGCTCCTGGTTTATGAGGCCCCTATCCCGGAGCACCTTTCTGAGACTTTTCTATGGATCGGCATTCTGAGTGCTTTCAAGAGTGTTCTGCATAAATCTTCCTGGGAAAGAATCTTCCTGAAAAGAGCTTGTTGCAGTTTCTGTTCCCTGTCTGTCCCCCCACCCTCACCCATGCCAATACCGACCATGTAACTCCAATAACTGTGATCCATTATGCAGTACACCTATGAAGGGCTAACACTTTTGACTTCGGTATTTAAAACATCCTGGCTTCGGCCCTGTCCCCACCTAAATCCTCTCCAACATAAAGACTTTGGCCCCCTGGCCCTCCAGCCTCAGGAAGTCATTTTGTACTGGACCTTTACCCTTTCACCTGCCTGGCATGAACCCCAGGCAACAAGAGACAAAAACATTCTTAAGTCGCAGATTTAGAGGGTCATAGGGTCATGCAAGCCAGCCCACCTCAGGGTAGCCCTATCACTGTTACAGAAGATATATCTTTCCACAAAATTACCCATGTGCTCCCAAACTCTGCAATACAGTCTGTCTGTCTGTATCTATTTAGCTTTAATGGGACCTGTTTCTCCATGTGACATTTCATGTGATTATGTTTCATGGTTTAGTTGGCTGATCTGAATTATACTGCTGTGATTTAGCACATATTTGGCATTAAATTATGTTTCCTGTTTCTTTTAGTTTTTCTTTTTTTGTTGAGCTGCATTCTACATGTTTTATGTCAGATGAAAGCTAGATTGTTGTTCAGGAAAGTGATAAATGAATGTGTTTTGGACTAAACAAATCAGTGGGGTTTCTGGTGATGTCATCGTAGTGTTATATGCCTTGGCTCATTTTTGTGCTTTATTATGCTTTTGAGACAATCTTTCTTAGCTTTCTCTTCTGTTCTTTGCATGGGTGACACTTTCACTACAAGCCACATGATTGTGTCATATTGTAATGGAAATGTCACCTCATTTTGTCACACATAACAGATAAGTTTTGAAAATTGTTCTGGCTATACACAAACTCCTCACACACAGGCAAAAAATTCAATAGGAGCCCTGAAGCTGTTTTATATCAGGACTCCCCACAGAGTGATGTAATTTCTCGAGTTCTCTGAAAGATGTGGAGTCGAGCCAATCACCTCCTTTAGATGCAGGGCGTGGAATGCGTAAAATGCATCATGTGCCTTTGGATGATCAGTGATGCTGGTTCATGCCTTAAAACAGGGGTGGGCAACTCTGACCCTGGAGTGCTGCATGCAGCAGGTTTTCTGTCCTACCTGGTCTCTGATGAACCACACCTGATCTCAGGCAGATAGTAACTCATCAGTTTGGCACTCCAGGATCAGGGTGTCAAAATCATAGGCAACTTTAGATGCTATTTACCAGGGTCCCCCCCAGTTAATAGATTTTATCTGATTGAAATTGGCAACCCTGCCCTAAGAGTTAAATCACCCCAGATTAAAACACACTCAGCCAGAAGAATAGGACCCAGGTTCAGTGCAGTCCTGTTAATATTCCTGATTTTCAGCATATATTTTTATTGTAGCTGCAGACATTCATAAAACTTCTGTCATGTTTTAGAAAATGGTATAAAATTATATAGAAAACCTTAAGGACAGTAACTGCATGAGTTTTAAAAATCATTATATAGCCATTCTATAAACATTTTATAATATTTATGCGCCAGCATGTAAATATTACATGACATGGAAGACTAAGGTATGCCGAGTGACGAATGACTTTGCATCTTCCTTCTCCCCTAGAGAAGCCATGTGCCCTCTTCTGCTCAACATCTGGGAAGGAGCAACCTGTCCTGCTAACAGACAAGGTCCTCGATGGAACCTACTGTGGTCCACAGGAGTCTGGTGTTTGTGCCAATGGGACGTGTCAGGTGTGTCCCTCAAGTTGGTTTTTCAGGCTTCATCATGATATATCGATCATGGCATCTTGGTCTTGAGTATGGCATCAACAGGCTGCGCTGTAATATAAAGAGCTTGATTATGACATCAACAAACTTTGTTGTGACATTCTGGGCTTGACTATGATATCAACAGACTTCACCTTAACACCTTGGGCTTGATTACAGAATCAATAGGCTTTGTTGTGGTATCTTGGATTTGATAATGGCATGTTGCCTTTTCTGGAAATATCATCAGCCAGATGGGTATAAACCTCAAATCTGTTCTAATTTAACTGGAGTACAATCTAGATAACATGACATTTTCCTGTAACTCAGACATGTAAACAAATGTCACTATTGTACTACCTCAACATTTGATTTATGGATACTGTTTTTTGAACATAGTGAAAAGCATGTAGTGTCAAAGACCATGGCAGTTTGTGTAATTTAATAGAAAAGTAGCGAACATCCAAACTATACCTAAAATTCAGCAGTGATGTGTAATGTATGCTAACATGAAATGTGGATGGGAATGAATGGTAAACAAATAAATCTGCTTCAGGATAGTTAATTGATCAGTTGCAAAAAACCTATATTGCACAGTGTCGTCTGATTGAAGTTTAGGTTTAGGTTGCAGAGGCCATCGACATTTATTCCTAAAATAAAAGCTGTTCTTTGAGGTGTTCCTCTGTGTAAGCAGACTCTGCCATTCGTCTGTGAGAGAGCCTGTAAATCACGCGCCCAACATGAACCTCTGCAATCCCAAACTACCTTGCATCATTTTTATGGGCCCCAGAAGGATGGAGATGCGTGCTGTGTTTGAGAGACGCTTTTCAAAATGAGCAATTTCCCAGAAGGAGAAGAAAACACACCAGGAAAAACACCAAGCACCCAGGCGATCAGCTCTGCACGCAAAAATACAATTTCCCATCTCTTCCCATTAGACACATCATGGCAAATTAAACAACGCCGTCTATCCTGCGATTGCATTTACTGCAGGTGACGGGCATAATCTCCTCTCACTTTAGCGATAAACAGATGTCGTTCTTCAGTTTTGTAGTACCGAGAAGTCGCTCAGATGATGTACAGTTTTAGGATTTGAGCGTTCCTGGAATAACTTGGGGGTGGTGTGTGGCTCTGTGGGTTAGGACACTATGCCTGTGATTCAAAGTTCATGGGGTCAGCAGAGTGATTTTGCCTATGGGCCCTTAAGCAAGGACCATAACCTCGGTAGTTTCAGGGACTTGTTGACACCGTCTTCTCAATTGTATGTCTGCTAAATAAATGTAATAGTGTGTTTTCTGTAGTTAACAAACAGCTTACTTAATTGTGTGTGTATAGGTACTACTGTAGCAATTTTAATAATCATGTAACCATTTTGAAAGTTAAATAAATTCATAGCTGAGCGGTGATGAAAACCAGTGTTTCCTTACTGTTGAAATTCATGCCTGATTTATGTCATCCAGCTAACTGGTTTGTGCCTCCAGCCTGAGAAGTCAAACTCAACGATTTGCAGGAGTCACACACACCTTGCCTCCATATATCTGCGGTATATCTGGCCCGGGTTGTCTGAGGGATGAATTACTGTTTACTTTGCCTTTTCTTGTTGACCTCTGCAGAAGGTGGGTTGTGATGACATCCTGGGATCCCCAGTAAGGGAAGACCACTGTGGAGTTTGCAATGGAAATGGGAAATCCTGCAAGGTCATTAAAGGCGACTTCAACCACACCAGTGGGCCAGGTATACCAACAAGCTGCCTCTCCCAATCAGCTGCAGTCTGTCTTAGCTGAAAGCCTTTCATTGGTTGTGTGCACTAGTACTTTTCATGTGGCATGTATGAGATATTTGTCCAGACCCATATATTGATGCTTGTGGAAGAGAGGTTCCAGTAGGGCTTGAGATGAACTGCAGAAACACTATGTACTTCAATGGTCCAACAGCCATTACTTTCTTCCTCATCTTGAGGTGAACCAGAAGCATGCATTGTTCAGGCCCGTTTTCCCAGAACATCCAGGAGACACTTTGCACCAGCTTGCAAATGTCTAAAAGGAAAATCCTCCGAGAGCCCAAGAGACTCAGGGACATCGATGTTCACTCTACTAAAGCTCTATCCATCATGCATAATAAACTAACGTTCCCAAGGAAACTAGTTCCCTAAGTGCAGTTATTCATCTGTGGCTTCCAAATCTGCTCCAAAATTTAACCACCCCATCAGAACAAACCCCCCCCACCCAAGAAAAATATGAAATATTCGTTTGTGGCACAGAGGCTCCTTCTGTTGTGCCATGGCCTCACATCTCCACTGTTTGGTTCAAGTTCCCACTTTGTGTGTGAAACTTGCATGTTCTCCCATGTCGTGTGCATTGTCTCCTGCAGTTGGGTGACTTGGCATCTCTGTTTTGTCCATAGTGTGAGTCTTTGGCCTGTGTTGTCTGGCAATCCCGTCCAGGGTGTTCCCTGGGCTTATGCTCGATTCTGTCTGGGATTGGTTCCAATCCCCCCCCTGCCCCAGCTCCTGAATCTGGGTTTGGAAGATGGGTGGATTTCTGGTTCTGTCAAGTTGGGATGTTTGGTGTTGGTACAAAAACGAAAAAAATATATATCCTTCCATTACACAAAATTTACTCACAGAGGTACAATTTAAAAAATCAGCAAACATTACCATTTATTACAGGCTTTGCTGCAGGGCTTCCCTGGCAGTTCGTGGCGCTGTGTTTACGTGCGTGTCGGTCTCGCTGCGCCACGCGTTTAGCCTTACTGCAAGTAAATGTAAGGCCTGCTCATGCGTGGGGCCTCTATCAACGGCTGTTTATGTCTGACAAGGCAGGGACACACACTGCCGCTTGGAGTATGGACAGAATGGATAAACAAGCCCGTCTTAAGCCATGCCACTGGCTTTGGACGTTTCACCGTTTCTCGATGGTGGGGAAAGATCATCTACCCAGCTAAGAGGGATCACAGAGCCCACCTCCAGCATCTCTCTGGCTGCCAGGGACTCGGTAATGCTGCAGTTTGAGCAAATGGCACAGATTAACACTGAGGAAGACCAGGAACAGCTGTGCGAAGCAGAGGAAAGGCGAAATCTGTAAAATGAGAGGAGCTCCCTAAAAGCGCGGTTCATTTGTCTGGTGCTCCCTCCGTCTAACGATAACCGAGCCGTAGCAGAATCCAATAAAACGGCGCCAACACTAAACCGGCACAGCGTCTGACATGATGGTCCAGCTTATAAGAAACTCCAGTACTGAGTTTCTTTTCTGAAGGTTTTTGTTTGGGAGGGATTTCATGTCTGAAGTGATTTTCTTTATGTATTTTGATGTTGTGTAAAT
Source organism: Petrocephalus zakoni (assembly GCA_026774425.1). NCBI lineage: Eukaryota > Metazoa > Chordata > Actinopteri > Osteoglossiformes > Mormyridae > Petrocephalus > Petrocephalus zakoni. The sequence goes on from JAODKN010000114.1 coordinate 229,124, forward strand.
GGTCAAAATTGCCCATAGGTGTGCATGTGTGAGTGTCTGGTGTGTGAGTGTGCCCTGCGATGGGCTGGCTCCCCATCCTGGGTTGGTCCCTGCCATGTGCTCGTATCATTCTGGATAGGCTCCAGACCCCCCGTGACCCTGAATAAGAGAAGCTGTTGCAGAAAATGGATGGATGTTGTGTAAATGGTCATTGCATGACCTAATAATGGTACTATTCTTCCTTTATAAAAAGGTACAAGATAAATACATTGTTTTTAAAAAAAGAATGATTCCCCGTACCATGTCCTGATCGATTTTTTTGCTTGTCTTTCTTTTAATAATCAATGTAATAATGTCTGACAAAGAATCATGGAGGCGCTCATTCATGGCTGCGGGGCCTGGGAGTGCGTTTATCTCACTTCCACCTGGAGGAGGCGCCCTCCACATCATCTCTGCCTATTATCCATCCCTCAGGCTATGTGGAAGCTGTGGTCATTCCCACAGGAGCGAGGAGGATCAGGGTGGTGGAGGAGAAACCAGCACACAGCTACCTTGGTAGGGACCCACGCATCCTCCTCCCCTCCTCTGATCTGTGTTCCCTGTTATTTCGTTGTAGTTAAACTTTGTTTACTTCTGCCATCATTGCCAAGTCTTTATACACTTACTCGCTGCAGCACCAGCATAGTCCTGAGGTACAGTCACAGTGAAGTACCTGGATTACATCACACCCGGCACACACTGCATACAGGCAGCACTCAAGGCATGTAAATCCGGCTTAATTAAATCCAGACTTGCACAAAAAGTATATAAGATGCACAGAGCTCACGGAACGCAGAAAGGTGGCATATGCCTGGAACACCCCTCATATGTTCATGTATTTAATATGCGCTCTTTCGCACTTATTACTAGTATATTTTTTGCTTATGTGTTTTACACTATGAGGTATCCTGAAGGGCATGGGGGGGTATATCCGACTTACCTAAAATTTGTCTTCCGTAAGGATTTGTGAAACAGATTATTTACATTAGCTGAGAACTTCCTATATAATACTTTTAATCACAGAGTCTCAAATCTCCACAAGACCAAAATTGTCATTATTATTATCATTATTTTCTATAGGGTAATTTTTTTCACAAAGACTTGACACATAATGTTCCCAGAATTTTGGGACACTCTCACCCCTCTGTACGTCTGTTAAGCCCCTGCCCCCCCCCAGCCCCGGTTCTCATGTGGGAGTGATTGAGTCGAAGGAGTTCTAATACGTATCAGCTGACAGCTACTAGGGGGACGGCTCGCTCGCCAAGCGCGGCCAAACCGCATGGAATTGCTCCCATCATTCAGCGGGGTGCAGCAGAACCCCCGCTGGAGTCCAAGTTAGCTCTGTCCCAGGCTGCTCGCGTACTAGGTGGCCCCGGCCCGGGGGGCAAATGGGTGCACTACACCCATTCATACAGTATGACAAAATACTGTAATATATATCTATCATTTTAATACAATTTAAAACCCCTTTGTAACAGTTTTGTTACAAAGGGTACAGGAGCACTTCTAGGAATTTCTAAGGTGAAGTGCATAAGGGGGGCCGTAACTCATACTGAGGGGCCAACCGTATGATTAGCTAATGATTGTGTTTTGAATCAGTGAGTGACAGGGAAGGGGCACTTTGCGGGCCAATCAGCTTTCAGCTGGAGCCAGTGCCCATCTGACCCCGCCCCCATATAGGTCCCTCAAAATCTGCCATCTGAAGCTTACTGTTGTATACTTCTTCGATTAGACTTACACTTACCCAGGACCTCACAGTAATGGACTGTTGTATCAACTGTAACCTCAGAAATATTATTATTATATTATTAAAAATTATTTACAGAAATGTCTTGGGTGAATATTTGCCCATGATTATATTTTTGTATCTAATTGCTTTGCTTTCAATCTTCAGAAGCTCTCACATCCCCAGAATACTGAATTAAAATGTTGATAATGTTTCGATGATAGTTAAAGATCACACTAACTGAAGTCTGACTACATCTGTAGAAACTAAACACTTGTGGTTAATGACTCTTTAAATGAAGACTTTGTTAAAAAAAAAAAATCTTACATTACCTATAATTTCTTTACACATGATTCTGTATCTTATGTATCTATTTATGTATCTATATTTTCACTTGGAGTGCATTTACAGTGGACATGGTTTAGTAACTGCAAATATCTTGCATGCTTTACAGCACTTAAAGACAACGGCAAACATTCCATAAACAGCGACTGGAAAATCGAGCACCCAGGCTCTTTCAACATCGCTGGCACAACAGTCCACTATGTCAGAAGGGGATTATGGGAGAAGATGTCAGCCAAAGGTCCCACCACATCCCCACTGCATCTCCTGGTAAGAACAGGGCTGTATTTTACCCCTAGACCACCCCTCACACTTATCAGTACCAAATCTGAATTTGAAAAAACATGAAGATTGGATACCAAACTCTGTGGTTAGCTAGTATGCACAAAACAGTGGTTTCATCACTTTGAATATGTTATTCCCCATGCCAGAATTGCAACAGACTTGCACAGTGTTAATCTGTTACTACGTAGCCTATTGTGACATCATAAATCTCTTGCCATTCTGACATCAATAATTCAATGTTGCATTACAACTACTGCTGTTGTGGTCATTCACTCATTATAACATTACTCACTCATGATGACGTTGCAATAAATTATTACTCAGTGATTCACTGTGTAACTCACTTATAATGATGCCACCATAGATTACTTTATTTGGCCGTTCGCATCTGACCTTTCATAGTAACAGGGTGTTATTCGGCCACAGAAACGCCAGCGACTGGATGTTCTCTGTTCATGACAGGATTCTCTGTAAACTGTAACTTGTAGATGAGTTTCTGAGATTCTGGACCATTGTGTCTGGCACCAACAGTCATACCACATTTAATAATCTCACTTTGATCACACATCTTAGCCGTCCTAAGACATAGCTGCACAGTAACTGAACCTCTGGCCCCCGGTATGCATACTGTATGCATTCTGCTCGTCACAGAACTCGCTGTTGGGAGGTGCGTTTTTGCATTCATTACCCGGTTGTAGCTATTAAACTGACCACTGAGTGTATAACATTGCTCTGTGCTGCCTCACAAAAGCTCTTTTCTTATGACTTATTATAAAAAGGCCACCAACACCATTGTAGTCTCTGAATAACAATATGATAGTGTCCTTTTTCACTTTGGATTCTTTGTGTTTGCCTTGCTTTGGTATTACACACCTTTTCCTCTGTCCATCCAGAATTTTTCTACCTCAGGACTAACTGTGTCATGCAAAGCTAAATAACTATTAGCAATCAGTGTGCTACAGGAATAGAAGCTGGGATTAATCGAGTCAATATCTGACCTTTTCCACTCACGGCCCTGTCATGTGTGGGATGACTGGGTTATCCCTGTTACAGGATTACCACCTGACAAGTCATTGGGATTCACTAGTGGCACTAATTCGATTAAGGTGTTGGAGGTCCATGCACGAGGCTGCAGATCAGGATTCCGGTGGAGTCTGTGGAGAGGAGATAAATGCTGGGGGATTGTGTTTGGCAAGCGATTTTAAGTATGACGGAGCAGAACAAGGTGCTCGTTTGAACAGAGCTTTGCATTTTCATAACGTTCAAATGACAAGAATCATATGTATTTTAGTCTTCCTATTTAAGAGTGCAAATCTTCAAGCTTAACGGTAAATCCATCCATCCATCTTATAACTGCTCGTCCTAGTCAGGGTCACAGGGTTTAAGCGGTAAATGATAACGGTACGTTTCTGGGATGCATGAATAAAGCAGTGTGTGGTGAAACTACAGATAGTTTTGATGAATTCCCCTGATACTTTTCGCGTAGAAGATCTGTTGGTATTATGACTTATACTAGGGGAATGATAGGTTAGAATAACAGGTCAAGGCAGTGTTTCCCAACCCGGTCCTCGGGGATGCCCAGACGGCCCTCGTTTTTGCTTCCTCCCAGCTCCCAGCCAGACAGTCCACATTTTAAATGTGTTCCATCTGGGCATCCCCGAGGACCGGTTTGAATTGCACTGGGTTAAGTAGCTGACCCCCTTATCCAAAGTAGCAAGAGGGATTCTGTCCTATTGAAAAAGCTCTGACAACATCGCTGTATGAGTTTCAGAGATTTCGGTCGAGCGCCTCAAGGTATATGATGCCCCGGCAGGTGCTGCTCTTCACAAACCAGAGCTATGGGATCCATTATGAGTACACCATCCCCATGGAGCAGAGCGCGGAGTCCCAGAAAGGCCTGGCCAGCAACAGCGAGCCCATCTTCATGTGGACCCATTCTGGCTGGGAGGACTGCCATGCAGTCTGTGGAGGAGGTACTAGGATAGCTTCAGCTGTAACGTGTCACTTCCTAGGACACAGTAATCCTGCTCACTGCGGGTTTCTCCATTAACTGCAGCATGACCACGACATTATCCTTTGTTTATCCCCAATGCCCCCCCTGGCTGTAGAGTTTCAGATGGTATCTTCCGCAAGGAGGCTATATCTTGCGCTGCTTTATTGACATCTGTTTATTGTGCATTAGTGAGATGGCTCATCAAACAGGAATTTGAGTTAAAATAAAAATGCATTTTCTGATAAAGACGACATAAATATGAATATAATATGTCATATAAGCAGCCCAATAAGATTTTCAGTGAAGACGACTGGGTCGATTTCAGACAGTCAAATAAACCATCAAAATGGAGTTTTTAAAACATTTACATTTCCAGTTTCTAAAGTGTTTAGACTGGATCGCCTTCAAACTTCCAGTGTTATTCTGCTGAAGGTTGCGTCATGTGATATTTCTGATGTTTCCAGGGGAGAGGAGAACCACAGTCACCTGCACCAAGATCATCAACAAGACAACAAGCCCGGTGGACACCAGGAAGTGCCGTCACCTGACAAGACCAGAACCGCAGGTCCGCAAGTGCAACCAACAGCCCTGCCAGGCCAGGTATCCGCAAGACTAATCAGAGCCAAGAGCTTTCTCTCTGCTTTAGTCATTTTCAGATCTTCATTACGCTTAGCTGTCGTCATGCTTACCTGAATGCAGGGGAAGTCCTTTGACTTGCTTCCCATGGCTCATTCAATTTGATGCTATCATATGATGCTGTACAGTAGAGCTCATTGGAGTAGAAGCTACCCAATTACCCATCAGTAGCAGGGAGACCATTAGTGATATTTTTCAGGGCCATACTCCTACAGTGGGCTTTCTTTGGTAACGTCATACGAGAGAGGAACGTTGTGAGTATGTAGACGAGGATTCATTGGCATTCACTGTTGTTTTGTGGTCTTTTGGGTGACTATTGTCTACAGAGCCCTCAGCAGAAAAACATTTCACTTCAAGATGTCTCTCAGCGCAGTCGCTGATGGCTGGTTTCATTGCCAGGGACTTAGTGTCAGCACAAAGATGTGCAGTGTTCCTCGTCCCTTTGATGGTGAAAAAAAGCATAATTAAGCAAAAGTGCCGTGTTGCGTTGAAAAACACGCTGTCTTTTCAAAGAAAGAACGCAGTTGTGATCTTCTTGAGAAAACCGCAAGACAAATTGCACCTGGGGAGCCTTCTGTAGTTGCGTGATTAAAGGTTATTAAATGTCAGGTGACATTCTGTCCGTAAATATCATTGATCTGAAATGTGAAATCCCTACAATGCATAATGCAGTTTTATGACTCTATAACATCATCAAGATCAGCCATAAAATGAATGAATAGTCATTTGTAATACAATGTTTTTATACAATTCAGGAATAAGGGGATTGTAATGAGATTAGACAAGCGTTTTGGACATTTTTTAAGTTAAACATGAGTCCATGTTGACTTTTAATACTCCGGGGATCATGATGTTTTTTGGTTTCTCTCCACCTCGGCACACTTGTAAATCTTAATTTTTAACGAAATTCATCTCAAACTCTTGCAAAAGTACATCCATGATGGATTAGTGTAAAGAGTTATTTCATTATTCTTGCAACACGCATTTGACCGTCTTAATCAAAAAATTATGCATTTTCTTGGAGAAATTGTAATTTGGCATGCACTCGTGCCATAAATTCAGGATCGCTTGTGTGTGTCTATAACATATCACACTAGAACTGGTGGTAATCTCAAAATGGAATGGGCTTTTTTAGGCTATGCATGTTGGCGCCGTAGGAGGCTCGATACTTTACTGTTGGCGTGATGCACAGAATGAACAATTCCTTCCTGCTACAATATGACAGATTAACAAGCTTTACCATCACATTATTATTAGAATCATTTTTGCCTGTAAATGATATAATCAACATTGTTTTCTTTAGCTGTTGGTACAGAAATGCTAAATCATCTCCTTGAGATACTGAAATGTTTTCTCAAGAAGTATTCTCATCTCATGGGTCTCGATATGTTTGGCTGATATTTTGAGGGAAAAAATGCTGTAATATCTCATTCACAGCAGGCGTTCTAATTGCTGTGACAGAATTACTTTATAATGAGTCACTTCTTATCATGTGGTCCAACTAATATATTTTTTTTAATGCGCTGGACTTTATGCGAAGGTTGACCACGGCCATTCTTCTGAAATTGTAAGTTTGGAAAATGGTTGTGTTTTTGGCCGAGGACAGCTTTCGGAAGAGTGAAACTCTGCCCAACACAGCCACGTTTCCTCTCGCACAGCATAGCCGTCACGAATAAACAGTTCGTCTCTAATCTCACATCCGTATCTGCGATACATCATGTCATCCGGAGACGCAAATGCAGAATATGGTCCGGCGGTAATAGAACAGAATCCCGCAAATTGAATGTTGCGATAACGCAGTGCAGACGCCGCAATCTCCTGTCTGAGCGCGAGACGCTGATAGGGGCGAGATCACGTCATGCTGCTGTCTGGCTGAGCCCCTGCCAGCTGACCCTCAGAGCCTCATCCCACTGATCTCCCCGAAGATCCGTCTCCAAAGGTTGAAAGTGACACCGACCAATTCCCCCTCCACTCCCCCTCCTGATCCCAGTAGTGTTTCTGCCCTCACATCTGTCTCCCAGATGATCCGCCATCCAGGCCTGGGCCCGCTGCCCTGCCGTGCATGCGCTGTGGATGGCACTGGCATCTTCTCAGTGCAGCCCTGAAGGGCGGATGGTACCTTTTTCGCAAGTCAGCTGCAAATAGGGAATTAATTCCAGCAATGCTATTCTGATGCTGAGCTCACATGTGTGGCTCAGCGGATTAGGGTGCTACGTCTGTTTAAATCGCAGGGTCAGCAGAGTGAATTCACGGGCGGGCCCGTAACCCCTAATCCCGATTGCTCCAGGGATTGGCTAAATAAATAAATTATTGTATAATGGTAAATGGGACGATTTGCCACTGCTGAATGACCTGGCTGACCAAAAAACATGAGTTATACTAATGCAGGATACACGCCATTGTCAAAGTTACTGACTGGAAAGAATGAAACCAGACATTAAAAAGAGACTCTTTAGCGGGACGAATTTGGTGATGATTCATCGTAGAGGCCCTTAATCATCTATTTTGTAGCAAGGCTTATAGCCCCCCAAAATGCTCAAAGGGTGCCAGGTAAATGGCCTGACCCTGTGCTCAGACACCAAAGTTCTCTCACAACTGTGAGAGAGGGGAAGCTCATTCTAGACCGACATCATAAAATTAAATAAATTAATGAACAAACAAACTTTGCAAAGCTGAAACAAGGAGCAAACTCAAGAATGCTATGATTATGTTTTTTTTTATTTAAAGAATGATTTATATATATGTTTATATATATGTTGGTATTACCAGCAAATAACACACTATATGCAGCAGGTTGTCTCACGACTTCACTTACAAATCTGCATGCGACTGAGCTTGAAATCGCTCAAATTCCAGTGTATATTTAAAATAGCTGTCTATCAAAAAGGAGCTCCGCCCTTTAGACAATTCCTCCAATCATCATGCATCAGCCCAGGTCCTGGCCCGCCCACTGCTGAGCTTCCCTGGAAGTGACGATTTTGCTGCAATTATCCAAAAAGCTATTCTGTGCCGTGCCATAGAAGTCCATTGGAGCTGCGCTTCGATTGGGCTAAATGCACTGTGCTGCCACGGAAACGTACGAGAAGAAAATCGCGTCAGACGATCTACGATAAATAGTTGATTCTGAACGAGCTCGTCATTAAGTTGAATGCGTTTTAGTGCACTTTTACTCAAAGCAATATCAATACGATATAAGCATATCTGAACATTTATTTTCTGACATATTTGTAGTCTTAGAGCAATCGCCACTGGTGCACGTCTCAGGCAATAAGGGATATGCGAAAAGAAGCATTCATGTGCCTTTACTCATACTTGTACTCGTACTCATACTTGTACTTGAACTCATACTTGTACTTGAACTCGTACTCATACTTGTACAGCAAATGGCAAACAAAAGCGTCATTTCATAATTTTATGTAAAGTATATTTTGCTGGTTCCTGTGGGCAATGTCCTCTGACTCTATAGGTGGATGATGACGGAATGGACGTCGTGCTCGCGGACGTGCGGAAAGGGCTCGCAGAGCAGACAGGTGGCGTGTACCCTACAGCTGCGCAATGGCTCCCTGGTGAAGGCGAGGGATCGCGACTGCGTGGGCCCCAAGCCCGCACACACGCAGCGCTGCGATGGCCAGGACTGCCTCACCGTGTGGGAGGCCGGCATGTGGTCTGAGGTAGTCCTGCTATCACATGACTCGTGGTGCTAAGGGACCTCAGGCACCTGCAGCCATAAGTATCAACAGCCTGACCCCCACCTGTCAATCACCAACTTAGGCCCGCCCCCTTTGCCTAAGGCTCCTGCCTACTCTTAGATGAAGTTATAAAAACTTGGTGTATTTAAATGCTGCTATTTTAGCTGTGTACAATGTACAACATTACAGCATATAGCCGTAGATGCAGGCAATGAAATGAGTTTCCCCGAGAGCTCCCAATAGTAATAAGTAAAAGTTAGGGATAAGTAAGCGATAAATAATAGGACAATAGCAGAGTGTCAGGAAAAAAAATCAAAAGTGGAAATAGCACAAATGTGCTTATTTAAGAATTATAGCCACTGAATTCTGGCTTATTATATTGACACAGTTGGACTATAGTGCTCTGGCTGTGGGGTGAATTTGAGTTCTTTCCTGGCGAGGAACAGTGAAGACGTTCTAAACTCAATCACTTTAGACGCTGCAGTATGACGAGGGACTAGCCATTCTCTCTCTCTCTCTCACTCACACACACACACACACACACACACACACACTGTATACAGTCCCCCTTCCCAACATGTGATTTAATGCCACCTTAAAAGCCAGTTATGAGCAGGGCTGTAACTCACCTGGGGAGGTGCTCCTGAGGGCTTAACATGAAACAGCTGCTCACACACGGCGGCTTAGCTGGGAGTGCATCAGGAAGGGTGTCTCTCTGCCTTTGATCACGCCTCTGAAATGCACCCCCGTGGCCGGGACATGTAGGGGCAGATGCGGGTGGGAGGGGCCACGTGGCCAGGACAGGCCTGGATCTGAAAAGCCCCCCCGGGGCTCTGCGTTCTGTGCGGCAGTGCTCTGTGAAGTGTGGCCGGGGGATCCGGTACCGACCCGTGAGGTGCACCAACCCCCGGAAGAAGTGCGACCTGTCTACGGTCCCGCGCGAGGTGGAGGACTGCGAGGACTATTCTAGGTGCTACGTCTGGAGGACGGGCGACTGGGCCAAGGTGGGGTGCCCCCCCCCCCCATTATATTTTACCCCCATCTGTCAGAGTGGAATCTGGAGATGTCTACCCATGCTTAACAATGGCAGCAAAAACCTAACTGTTGCATATCCGAGCGTTGAAGAAAAATCTAGAAAATTGACAGCTGCCAATTTGAAGGAAAGGATAGAACCCTGCTTCTCAACTGGTGGGTCGCGATCCAAGACCTTTTTCATTGGGTCATGTGGATAAACAAATAGAATTGAATTATTTTTCTTTTACATTTTTTGTTGTATTTATCTGCTATTTACTATCACTGCAGTATTTTTTGCGAAATAAATACTGTTCAAAATTTTTACAAATCGGCCCGTGACTTAATGACCAAGGAAAAATGAAGGTCCCAAGGCTAAGAAGTTGAACAGCACTGTTCTAGAAATTTCAGTTTCCCACCAGTAATCCGTGCTGCGGTAAAATCAGCGTCACACGCACGCCTGGCTGTGACATATTTTCACATTTTGTGCAGGTGCACCTCCACCCTGCTTAACTGTATAAATGGCCACTCTCACTGTGAAGAGATTTTTTTTTTTTAAGAAAGTGATGTAACTAATGTCCCCCATTTCATAGGCTGGTTCTTTTGCAGCTCCCTAAAGTGACAGCACGCTCTTTGTCCTCCATCGACCTGGCCTGTGTCTTCCTCCCCATGCAGTGCTCGGTGACGTGCGGCAAAGGGATACAGTCGAGGGTGATCCAGTGCATGCACAAGGTCACGGGACGCCACAGCCACGAGTGCTTTTCCTCCGAGAAACCGGCAGCATACCGGCCCTGCCAGCAGCAGCCCTGCAACGAGCGGGGCAACGTCAACACCATCACCTCGCCGCGACTTGGCAAGTCTGCCGTCCCCTGCGCTGGTCGCGGCGTGCCCACCCGCGCTCACGTCAGGCGGTGATGCTCAGGCATTCCTGGCCGTCGTGTTGTGCTTATTATTGGTAAATTAAGGGACCAGCATTGAGCCTTAATGAGAGGTTTGACCCAAAGCTGTGAGGAATGAGTGTAATATTGATCAGGGAGTGAGCCAGTAAAAGTTACTGGGTTTGAGAAAGTATGGTCAGACAATCCCTGGAGAAACTGGGGGTTAAATCACTCTGCAGACCCTGGGATTTCAACCTGTGGCCTTCTAACAATAGGCTGAGGCACACGTCGCCCGCGTCTTGGTTTGGTGAACCAGCTTAGATAAGGTATTGTATTGGTATTGTAGAACTAGTCATAATTAGTGACCACCTCATATTTTTTAATGCATGAGTCTGAGTCGCAGCACCGGTTTAACAGATGTGACACTGACCGATGAATGAACCCATTTGCAACCAGCACAACTTATCAGGCGGGCGGATTAGGCTGCCGGCGTAGGGACACAAACAAACCCTGACGTTGTCACCAAGGGATGACATCATTGTCGCAGTGGACGCACTCAATAAGACACCGTGATGAGCATCCTCTACAAGCATTTATGTTTTATTGTCTTAATGATTAACGAAGGGCTTTTATAACCCAACAGAGGGATAGGCGAGTTCAAACACATTTAAACATTACTTTTATAGATTTAGATGCTGTCATGCTGTAGAAAGTCAGTTCATACAAGAAGATAAAAACCATATTGGGCAGAAAATTAACATCTCAGTGTAACAGACCATTTAACGTAAAGTTTCTACCTCATACCTAGGGTTGGCTTAAGGGTGGATTGCTGAATATAAGTCACGAGGAGCTACTCAAGGCTGAAATATTAAATAGCCTGGCAAAAATGTATGGTTTTATTGGGGTTCGTGGAACTTAAGTTAGTGTAAGTTTACAAAAATGATGTGCAGGCTCAACTAAGATACAGTGGATTGTGTTTGTATACCGTTTTTATAGGCCTGCTAGGTTTAAATGGATTATGTTCTCATCATATTCTTTACATTCATAATACAGTGTTTTAATTAATTTTCCGGTAATTCTCTCAACAGACTGTAAAAACCTGGTTTTACCAATAAAATGTCACTATACAGTACGACCAGGTTCAATTTGTGTACATTCTTATTTTAAAACGTACACAGAATGGCTTAAACTGTCATCCCTTCGGGAAAAGAAAAGCGTAATGTTTTAAAATGAAGAGGGAAAGCGTGTGTAATGGGATATCGCTTATAGTGAAGGTGCAGCAGCTGCTGGGTGGCACGGCTCCCTCGGACGTCCCAGCGACCGGCCACGTTTCGCCCCGAATAATTATAAATATGCAGCTCAGATCTGTTTCAGATTAGCTCAAGTATCTATCTACTATAACCCGCCAAACCGTTTTCATGCTAGCTAGCACACATTAGACGGTAGGCCTACGTTTTTTTTTTTTAATTTTCCCAAAATGTTTTTATATTTATCGACCGCGCTTTTATAGTTTTCCTGAAGTGCTTTTTTCAGCAACGCTATTTAATTGGGTTCCTAACAGAACGGTTTATTTGCTTTGCAGAGGCATGGATGCCTTTGGCGCCGCATTAAGCGATTCGGCTTTTTTGTTGTTTTTTTTTCCTTTCCTTTTTCCGTTTCCCCGGTTTACTGCATTTTAATAAGCACGTCAAGCTCCAATTTAACTACCTCTTTATATAGCTCTTTTCATAATCTTTGTCGGTCATTTTTACGTGATTTTGGGAATTATACAGCGAAAGGCAGTACCGGCTCCCTCCAGTCGACAGTAATAAAAGTTGGCAGATTGTGGTTGTTATACTCCACTCTAATTACGATCCGCTTAGTTTCATTTTGAAAATAGGCGTTTCACAGATTTACAGGTGGCTTCTCATAATATTAATTAAAATACGGTAGTTATAGGACTTCGTTATGTTACCAAAGCAGTTTGATACAACATCGCCACCTATAGGTGAAAATATACGGGCTCAGGCACGTTACTTTAATATATTTATTATATACCCATAAACGCGAAGGAGTTTATTTTTATAAAATAAAAATAAGTGAAACAATTTGATCAACGTTTAATGCTTTAATAATTTGTACCTGCGTATGGTTCGTTTTCTTTATAAAATAAGTAGGTTTATCTCTTGCACGAAAATGCATGCATAAATATTCACAAAAACATGCTTATTAATAATTGGGAAATCCGTGTTTAGTGATGCTCTAAATAAAACGTAAAGGATGTTCTTACTGCAGAAAGTGGGACTCAAGACCAGCCCGTTTGCCTGAGGGTTAACGTCGGCGCAGAAACCTTGCCAGAACTGGGAATATTTTTTATTATTTATTAAATTAATTATATTAATTTTATTGAATTTTGTCTTAGCCATATCGTATCATTCCCGTCTCGGGGAATCGTGTCAGTGCGTGCCTGGTTTTTATTCAGCGGGCTAATTGATCTCCGAATCCTATAATGACAGTCAGTGGAACTGGCTTCCCGAGAGAGTGACTGTGTACCTAATTTCACAGAAAGTTGTTGCTGGTCGTTACTGTTCTCTTCTTTTCAGCCGGCAGTTGTGTTAGGTGTAAGGGTGCTATTCGTGGTTCCACTGGTGCCTATAAGGCTGTTATTGCCCTGGTTTTAATTCTATTTCCGCAAAGGCGGCCTATTCAGAGACATCCTTGCCTACTTTCTTCCTGGTTTTCTGTTAGATAACAATATCCATTAAATACAATTAATACGCAAAGGTCGAAGTACATTCAATGTTATCAATTTAATGGAATAATAACATGTTACTCAGATTTTAAGTTCTGCATCTGATAACAGTAAGTAATGCTTACTAAAGCATCACTTAGCAAAGAACTTTAGCACCTGGTCCGAGTACAGAAGTTGAGTGGGTATAGTATGAGCAATTGTGAATGCTCCATGGACTGGCATATTGCTGTATTTCATTGAGTGTTGATGACATTTTAGCCTAATTTCTCAGCTAAAAATACGTGCCCCCTTTCGGGCATTTCCGCATGACCTCCAAGGGAAGACAGGGGGCGCCAAAAGCGTGTTTCGGCCACGCTGAGCCTCACTGCCCCAGATGAATGGCGTGACTTACCGTGCTCTCCCTGTCCTTCAGCCGCCCTGACATTCAAGTGCCTCGGGGACCAGTGGCCAGTGTACTGCAGGGTGATACGGGAGAAGAACCTGTGCCGGGACATGCGCTGGTACCAGCGCTGCTGCGAGACGTGCCGGGACTTTTACGCACAGAGGATTCTGCAGAAAAGCTGACGCTGCCATGGGAACCGTGGATGCTGCCTCCTTTATTTATATCAAGTGCACTTAAAGCAAAAAAAAAAAGATACACATGACAAGCAAGTCCCGCCGGTTTATTTAATCCTTGTAAGTTATTTATTGGTGCTCTGACATTTGTGTCCATTAGCCGTGCTTTTGGTAAAAATGCCCTAAGTCTTCCTTTCAGGACGTTTTCGGAATTGGAATCGGTGGTGCTATTCTTTTTTTTTCCAATGACAGTTATAACTAAACATTAGTAGTTGTCTGTCATGAGCAGTTGTTAGCGTTCAGCGCTGTGGAAGGAGTGTTAGAGTGGATCAGTCTCCATAGTTTACAAGGATGAGGTGCTTCCTACCTCTAGTATTTCAGATTTTATTGGTTTTAGTTTTTATTCACTGTAATCTTCATTTACTATTGTCTTTCAGTCTAAGGTGCTTTTTGATTAAAACTATTGAATTCTGACAGGTTATTTCTGGTGTTTTAGTTCCACTTACAAACAGCATTGATGCAAATGTTTAATTTTGTAATTCAAATATTACATGAAGGGGATTTTATGATTTGTACACTCTCTGAGATGAAAGGGTTTTATTATGAATTAACTGCTAATTAATCTTGTCAAGTTCAGTTAGTTCAGGGATAAAAATGTACATCCTTCCTCCTCTGAAGTTTTCAAACTCTTGTTCCTTAAATATTCACTGTAATTACTACCAAATCTGCATTGTGATACTATAAATATAGAAATGGCAAAACCAAAACATTCCTAAGTAAATCCAGTGCAAGACTTGTACATGTAAACACAGTACTGTATGCCATTTATCTCGAATAAAGAGGAGGCCATTTTGTTTTCTGAAAAAATGACCATCTACCATCACCGAAAGAGACTGATTTGCTTTGGAAGTCTATGACAAGTAGAATGTATGAGTTTTGCAAATTTGTATTAAAATCCTCATACTTTTTTTTAAACTGCATTCCACTGTCGAGAAATTTTCATTAAAATACTGTGTTCCCCTCAAAGTCTTTCAGGTTCCTAATCCACACATTTCTATGAATCTCCAGTGCTTCAAAAAAAAATGGAAAAGGAGTCATTTAAACACAGACACAGAGCTCACTGGAAACTGTATGAAACCACAACATGACCCATAAACCAGGAATGGAAATGCGATTAAGAAAGCCTTTTTGGGAACAAACATCACTGAAAGCAGCATTATTTTAAGCAGACTGGGCAATAATAATATATAAATAATTCTTGATTAAGAAACTCAAGCTATAATAAAAAAAATAAACTCTTAAAATATTTAATAATTATTTTTTAAAATATAACTAGTACCTCATAGTTTTGTACAGAGCCTTAAATCTTTAATCTTAACTGAATATCCTCATAAGACCTTGCAGTGTTTTTTTGTCCTTTGTAGTGGACTCGAGTCTTGGTTTTAAAAAGGATAAATCCAATCATGCTGAAACCTGTTGTATCATGTGGGACACCCTTGGCTTTTCAATGATGCCACTTTTGTTCTGGTGTTACCACGACAACCTAAACACTGGGTCTCGGGACGATGCAGAGATATTTATGAATACAGTACAGTGGTGGCCAATATTATTAGAAAACTTGGCATATTTAAAAGGTTCCAGTTCCTTTTGTTGAATTGGCCATTTAAAACACCTATAAAACAAATGAAATATCTACAAAGTGATCATTATGCTCTATAAAGGTTAGAATAGAGCCTTCATAAGGAGAATCACTGTGCTAAGTCCGGACCTCAACCCCATCAAGCACATTTGTGACGAGATGGAAAATAAACTGGACAGATCTATTGTATATTTAAAACAAAGCCTTTGGCTTGACTTGCAGAAGGCATGGGATACCATTAGTGTTGAAGTTCTCAGGACAAATACTGACACTATGCCGGAGAGATGTGCTGCTCTAATTGCTGCAAAAGGTGGACATACCAAATATTAAAGTTAAAAGTGAATAAAACTGGTCTCACTTCATCTGATATTTGTTGTGTGCAACCATCTGCATATTTCATGAACATTATGAAATGAAATCATGTTTTGGAGGCAAACCGTCAACATTTTCAGATCTGTCAGTTGTTCTAATAATTTTGGCCTCCACTGTATATCAGGGCCATTCAAATCACAATCCTCATGGTCCGAGCCCTGCTGAGTTTCCAGCCATGCGAGCCAGGTATGAAGCTTCCAGCCAATAAGAATCAGTAATTATTAAACTAACTACCAGGAAGAACTGAAAATAAGGCCTGGATTTGGAATCGAGGTCCAGATTCGAAGAGACCTGCAGTATGTACTCACTAACTGATTTTACCTTAAACTTACACTATCGGAAGTTTATGACCAACCAAGAGTCACTCATGGAGCTTTCCTATTTTACAAAATGCCCAGCTAGTATTATTACCAGGGTACGACTTACATGCAAGTTGCTTAATTCGTTGATAATGCTGTGTCTTCTGTACTTCCTACTGATACTGACACCATTGATTCCTCTTGGCAGATTCAGCCTACCTGGAGGCATCAGGTGAAACTTACCGATATACTGTACCCATGACATCACATCATTTACATCACAGTCATATTCAACATTCGCATTCAGATTATCTTTGGTTAGTTTACACAATGTAAGATTTATCTATATTCTATAAAAGCTTCTTGCATTTTTATACTTAAGCGCAAGTCAACTGTGACCCTGTAATGGGTACGTTTTATGGTAACTGCGAGTGGATGGATTGGAGTCAGTCTCATGATGTCACACTCCAGCAAACTTCAGTTTCGCAAACATGGAATCTCCCAGCACTTTTCCAGCTAGCTCATTTTCACCTGTGCAGTAATACCAGCCAGCCTGCTTACACCCTCACGACCTTAAAGG
>JAODKN010000114.1:327486-341574 GCA_026774425.1 Petrocephalus zakoni
TAAGCTGAAAGAGAATCTCTCACGACAGGCATTTAATATTTCGGCAATTTTTGCCTTTTTATCGACTCGGATCACGGGCAAACACATCATTATCATTTGACATGTTTCTCAGCACTCTTCTTCAATCGGTCTTTAAATATCTCGTTGAGGCCAACATATAAATAGTGCTTTTTTGTGTCATGTGGAAGTAATGCAGGTGGCAGCAATTATTAATTTGCTGAAAAATGGCTGTGTAGGCAGACTTCTGTTACAGTTGTTTGCGGGCAATGCGAAAGGCTCGCCCGGTCCACCTCTATTCCTCCAGGGGCCTGAAAGGACAGGGACGTATGCATTTTAGCGCTATGATGGAAAACTTACACTGGCCTTTTGGATGTTTGTTTTCAGGCTTTGGTTGTTTTTTTTTTTTTGTTTATATGAGCTGCAAGCTCTGACGGATATTTAAATTGGACTTACGTAGCCAGAAGCAACGCAACGGGGCTGAAAGGTACAGTAAACATTATTATAGGGCTCAGTCGTCCTGATTTAATTTCGCTCCTGGTGCCACAAGGCGTGAAGAGACTTCGGAATGGAATCCAAACTTTGGAACTTCGGGGAAAAACAAATCACATTCTCTCACATTCATTCATATAATGCGAAGTATGGATATTATTCACTGCGTTTCCTTAATGTCTTACCCTGTACTCATCTGTAATCTGCTGCCTATTTCCCCCTGTTTTCTTCTTCACATAAAGTGCAAAGTACAGGATGCAAAAACTGTCAGGAAGCGTAATGAACTCACATCCCCCAAATGCGCAAAAGCAACATCTGCAAGAGCGATCACAGAGGTCCCTGGGAGATGCCCCTTATTTATGGGATGCGAATGCACTTCTGCTGAAATGCAGGTGCCCCCATCTAACACGTTATATTCCCCTGCTGAAGGAATGTCCTGTAATTTCCCCTACCAGGCCCCCAAAATTTAGAGACTTGAACAGCTGATATGTGAGCCTTACCTCCTGCCGATTATGTTGGGATATACACACGGCCCTATTACTGTGAGAAAGCTGCCTCTCCCAGGGACATCCGGATTGTGGGGCCCCTCTAGACTCCCCCCTGTCCATGTTAAGGAAGCTACCCCCCCACCATGCAAAAGCCCTCCAGCCCTTAAGTCATGCCTTGGAAAGCCTCCAGTCGCAACCACATCTGTCTCTACACATAATCAAACATCCCTCACAAGAAATGTAAGCACCAGTCAATACATAGCACTTGGCATTTAAAGGTAATATCGAGCGAGCTTTGGGTTATAAAGAGAGAATTATCCGAATGTCTATACGTTCTCTTAACGAAACTTTTCATTATGCTTTCGAAGTGGACGTGCTCATTTCTCCGCGTCGTCCAGAGGAATGTCGCATGCTAACGCGGGCGAAACGGAGGCTGGCTGAATGGGCTGGAGCTCCTGGGCCCAGAAAGCTATTTACATGTCTAGCGCAGTGATTTCCCCAAGAAATTAGGTTAGTTAAACAAACAATAAATTGAAATCAGTGGCCGGAGTCTGGCGCAACCTGGAACATAATCAAAACATCGGCGCTAAATTACAGCATCTGTCGGCACTCAATTTACAGCCCTGTCTCCCACATTGCAGCCGTTTCTCAAGTCCGTGGTTAGTATTCCCCGAGCACGCGTCGCCGCGGCGACCTGCTGGAATCCACAGGTTCTCCTTATCTAGTCCTCAGTGCCTCGCTTGGGTGCCTGCAGTAGAACGTCGCATAACACCAGCCCAGGTCCCCTCGCTGACGTTAAATAGATTTGGGGCCAAGGATGTTCTGCTTGCTGCCAGCTATGAGTGGTGCCGATGTCAGCGGCACATCCAGTATGTACAATACGCACAAGCAGTCACATTAGTCCCTATTTCTCATTGGACAATTTTGTTATAATCTATAGGACACACAGGCAAACTGCAGGTTTGTGACTGTATAATGATACAAGTACAAATCTTCGATATGTATTCAGCGATAGATAGATTAACAGGCTCTTAATTAAGGGGCTAACGTATAAGAAACATCATTACGTTTTGTTGGTCATAGGCATTTTAAGAAAATAAATATTTATCTGACCCCGCGACCCTGACCAAGATGACACGAGGATGGATATATTTAGATGGATTTGTTTGCGTGACAGGTGAATCTCGTTAGCACAGGGGTCTCCAACTCCGCTCCTGGAGAGCTACTGTCCTGTGGGTTTTCCATTCTGCCTGGCTTCTAATGAACCGCACCTGTTCTCAGGTAAGTACCAGGAAGAGATGTGGCTCCTCAGAAGCCCAGTAGAAGTAGCTCTATAGGACCGGAGTTCGCGACCCCTGAGCCTTCAGCAAGCATGTATTTTCTGCTGGTTGCATTTTGTTTTCCAGGATAAGCATTGTAAGTTTTACGTTAATGTGTTGCCAGGGTCTGGTACATATGCGTAGAAGGAGGTCATGGCGTCATTACAACGATCTGTCAGCATAGTCTCTGGGCTGTAAAGACTAATTGCTATCGATCTGCATGGCTATGAATTGTAGGATGTGATACGCGGGTCACAAAAAAGGGGAACAAGAGATTCCTGCTGAATTTGTGATTAAGGGGAGTATTTACCACCATAAACTCATTCAGACAATTTGCACTGATTATGCTGTTTCATTAGGTTGCTTAAGGAATTAAGAATCGAGGTGTAACGCCCCCCATTCTTTTAATGTGTAAGGGGTGTGGTTGCCCCCACAAGGGCACCCTGGGTAATAACAAGTCGTTCTGACTTCTCTGCGTCAGAAGAGCAGACAGGTCGCTATGTCTTGGTATCAGTATATTAAGTTTGACAAGTGAAAAAAATAAAATGCAAAATTGCTTCCAGTTTGTGTTCAAAGCTTGCAGGCCCTGGGAAGACAAGTGCTTAGAAATGACAAGCATTTACGTAGGAAGATTCACATGGAGTTAGCGGTCAGACACACTTGTCAGGGTGTATATATATATACACACAGATTGAGTGCTTTTGGGAAGTAACCCCCCCCCCGCCCCCAACTGTCTCACATTTAGTTCAGTCACCTCATTTTGCTTGCATCAGCCCCCCCCAGCACCAACACAATAACGTCCATAATACATTTACAAAAGTGATCACCCCCTTGAGTCAGTACTTTACAGATGCACTTGGCAGGACTCAGAGCTACGAGTAAGAAGTTTGGCCCATTCTTCCATGCAAATTCACGAAAATGCTAAAACGCTAAGCTCTGCCAACAGTTTTTAGGGCTGTTCTGGAATATTGTGTGGTTTGGGTCGTTGTCCTGCTAGAATTTGAATGCGTATCATAAATACAGACCTCTCGCTGAGTGAAACTGGATCTTCTCCAGCCCTTGATCGTATTTTGATTTCGTTCATTTTACCCTTGATAGCAACAAGCTTTGCGATCCCTCCTGCTGACAAACGCCACCATAGCATTTCACTTGCGCCATCATCCTTGCCAGTAGCTACGGCATCACGGAGCTGATGGGCTGTGTTTGGCGTGTGCCAACCACACTACTTCACTTTCACCTCAAAGAGCTCAGCTCCAAAACCACAGCATTTTCCAGAACATATCAGGGTCTGTCACATGGCTTCTGGAAAACTCCAGGCATGACGCAACATTGGCTTTTCCCAGAAGTGGCTTCCGTCCCTCCCCCCCCAGTGAGGCTGAATCTGTGTACCACTGAATGGTTTATATCTGGACAGTGCTCGCCATTCCAGCCAGTGAGCTCTGCGATTCAGTAGCCTTGTCTGAACCTGGCCTTTGCTTGTAACATTTGTTCAGTTTGGCAAAACCTGGTAGTACCTGGATTGTGGCCTATATAGGTTTTTTTATTTTGTTTTTTATTTTGTAGACTAACCTGATTTTGAGATGATTAAAAGCTTTGGGAATCCTGTCTCTCCTACTTTTTGCACCCTGATCCTTGGTCCAGGCATGACAGACCTGAATTTGCTCTTTATTTACACACCACCCAGGCAGTGGTGCACATGGCGGCCTTGTTTGAGTCATGAGATACCTGACGAAAACGAAATACACACGGTGCATCTTCAGTCGATATCCATCTGTCACTGCACCCCAGCTCAGGCTTGTGCATGGAAGAAAAATATGATTGGGGGGGTCGTTTGCTTGTGAGACAGAATCTAGTTTGTGATCCCAATTGTTGGATGCGAAGATAAAACAGTAACTTCATCAGGAACCACGCACCGGTGATTCTAAAGAACAAACAAACCCTCTGGCTCTCATCAGGTCATTTTGAGGTTTTTTATTTTAATGCAGTTCTAAGGATACTTAAATATTTACTTATTTTACATTTCGAGATGATAGCTCCTTTCACTGCAATGGTTCTCAAACTAAGGTAATCTGAGGACCACCATGCCACTGTAGGTGAATTAATAAAGTCTGCTCAATACATGTAATTCAAAGCACCCTGCTGTTAAAGTTTTCACCCCTTTACCTATTTCCTAATTATAACTACATAATTACGTTTTTCAGTACTCCTGGGTTTACTTAATTTCATGAATTTAACTTTCTTATTGGTTTAATTATACCAGAAACATGGCGGTACTCTGAAGTGTATCCAGATTTATAAAAATGTGCATGATATATATATATATGTGTGTGTATATTGCTTGGGTGCATAAGACAAATCTCATAACCGAATTATTTTCCTGAAAGATGTATGTAGAGCACATTGGTTTCTGCCAAGCCAATGAAACATGATCATTTTAGCATGCTGAAGATTCTTTTCCATACTCTCTAACAGGTTTATGCAAATTATGCTCTGGAATGGCCAGACCTCCTTGGTGAGATATGCATAAACTTATTTTATGCTTACTCTCAATTAGAGATCTGAAGCTGTGCGTTGCTTATTAACGGAATATAAAACGCGAAACATTATGTAAAGCATTTCAGTCTGTTTCTCCTATCAGGAGTCGTCATTTGTTTGAGTAATATCCATTTTCTTAGACAGTTAAATCTGTGATTATTCTGTTGGTGGCATTTGTTAAATTGCCACGAGAAATACATTTGCAGGAGTGTTTCTTTATCACAACCCACATGCTGATCTGGTGAATAGTCTCTGGAAATCAAACTGCCACCGGCAAAAGAAAACAGAGAAGTGGAACAATAGGTGAGTGATCCAGACTTATTAAAGTGTAATGCCTCGTTTTTTTGTCTGAGACTTAAAAGCATTTCTTAATCCTCGGATGAAAATGACTTTACGCCTGCTACTTGGTAGCTTATTTGCAGGAGGCAGGTCATTTGCGGCGGTGTACAGAGAGCAGCGCTGGGCCCTTGGGCAGTGATTGCTTGCGTTATTTCTAGGTTTCATTACACAGTAACGAGGGGAATGAAAAACTAGCAGAAATCTGTTCTAATTGTCTAGGTGTATTTTTATTTGCTTTGTGGCTTGCGGCGTGGGCTGTGGACGATATCTTTTGAGTTTCATGGACACGTGTTTTGGCAAGATGTTTGGAGTGTGTGAGTGCTGTGTGGCTCAGCGGGTTAGGGTATCAGTGCCGGTGTCCAAAAGAGTCCTGCGGCCAGCAGAGTAATGATATTGCCGTGAATTGATGAAATGAAATGATCTTTTATTTGGCATTTGCACACATATGAGTACAGGTACATTGGAAGGCCTCTCTTTGCTAACCCCATGAGAGATACTGACTCATATTCAGGTGGGAGCAAGCCTGGGGCTCTCAGCAAAGGCTCAGCCAGCGTGCAGAGCCCCTGGTGCTGGGGGTTAGGGGGCTTTGCTCAGGGGCCCACGGACATGTGACCCTGCCCTCTCACCCCCAAGCTTTCCTCGCTAGTACATGGCATAAGAGCAAATATGTCTGCTAAGCAAATAAATCCCTATGTCGATTTTACGGCGAAGAGAAACGAGACAACGGCGTGGCCGGAATTCCACCAGCGGGCAGGCGGGTGTGCGGCCGTGGGAGCAGGAAATGCCGGGAGGCGCCGCGTCGTGGGGCCGCGTGCAGCACACTGTGTGTATTCATATGCCCCCCCCCCCTCCAGCTGCTCCACGCGTGTGGGTGGCAGGGGCCGCTCGCCGGCATGAACTGCGCCACTGTTACCGCCGGCGTTCGCTTCGGGGGGCACCGCGGCCCGAGGTGAGGGTCGGCCCTCGGCCTGCCCGACAGCAGCGCCATTGTGAGGGAGGCCCACGAGCAGGCCTCCGCCCTGCAGACCTCTACACCAAGGAGCCTTTGTCTGTTTGTGCTGCTCGTCCGGAATCTTCCGGGACCTATCAGAGCCCATTAATGACAGCGCCTAATGCAGGATTCCTGTTTCCTGGGACTGAGCGCATATCGACAGGTCTTCTCTTCCAGCATAATCATGGGGTCTCTTGATAACATAATTATCAGTGATTTGCTGCATTATTAGCATCCATATTAAGCTCACAGCACTGAGATTAACCTCCTTGTCGGCTTGTTAAATCCCAAATTTCATCCCCTGTTGCTGGTAGTTATTCCAGCAGCACGGGCACCTTTCTGTTAAGAAAAAATCAAATAATATTCTCATGGTGTAAACAGCATCAACCTTCGCTCTGGGCGTGATGTTTCACAGACGCCGTGCAAAAAGCGGACGGGGGTGGTCTGCGACTCACGGTACTCTGTTGCTTGGGGACAGAGAAGCAGGCCGTACCTCTGTCAGGGAGAGGGTTGAGTTGGTTTGTCAGTGTGAAGATGCGGGACAAAAAAGCTACCGGGGGATCTTCTCAATTGGCCTTCGTTATTGTCCTGTTTCAGCTTCTCCGAACGAATCCACGACTTACTCTTAGAGATGAAAAGAGAGCCGACAAGCGCTGCGATTTCACCTCAATTGCATCAACATAAGCAGCGTGTCTTCTCGCATCTGCGGCCGCAAACAACTCCAACTGGTCTCCCACGCCTGACAGCGGTCATCGCGGGCCGCTGAGGACGGCAGCTGGGGCGGCCGCCAGAAACCAGATGGCCCCCATTCCGGCCCACGTCCCCCAGCCGGTACACTGCCCGTAAATGCCACTCCGGGTCCCCAGCTGGTGACGCCCAGCCCGGGCGGCTGGGCCAGCAAACGTCAGCGAGAAGCCAGGCCGGCTGGTAGCGGGTGTGTCGGACTGCGTCACGGCAAACGAAAAACAGGGAGTGGTGCGCGGCAGACCCTTAACCTAAACTGTGCTTTATAAAACACTTCAGCAGACTTCCTGCATCAACAGTTGTTAGTTGTTAGGGATAAGAGCAGAGTATATTTCCACTGAGTGGACGTAACCAACTGTTGGGGAAAGTATTTCATGCCTTTGTGAAACTGTCGTGAAACTCCTGGTTTGCAGCATGCCGGCATTTTCTCAGACCGTTTTCTCTCCAGTGACCTGGGAGGGCAGAGATTTGCAGTCGTTACCCTGAGAAACCCTGTCCTGACAGAATCTGTCACAAAGCCCTTCTGAAAATTGTTAAGAAAAACGCTTCCGGAAGAATCAGACATGGTTTACAAGACTTCGGAAAATTCAGCCTTGTGTCCCTTTGATGTGACGCAAACCCCCCCCCCCCCGAAAATCGGGTGGAATACAACAGATGGCAGAATGAAAAAACAAGCCAAATAAATGGAATCTGAAAGCGTGCGTGTACATTGTGAGGAATGTACGAGACTGGGGGGACTTACGGCTCCATATCGAGAGATCAAAGGCATTTCTGATGTTTAATCATTCAGCTTGAGGCAAAGACTTCAGTAGAAGAATTCCCAGCTTGGAGAGTCTGTATTGGCTTGTGTTCCTCTTTGAAACGTCTCTGTGCGTTTCTGTAATTTGCACCTGATGGATATCGCGTACATTCGCAGCTCTTCTTTGGGTTCAAGGCCGTCCATCTGCCAGTGATCCTCTGCCCAAGATAATCTGTTCTTCTGCCCTTTTGAGTGTCCATTTGAAACCGAAATGCCTACTTTACCATCCATATGCCACTATGGGGGAAAACACCCATCCATCCATCACAGATAACCACCTATCTGGTGCAGGGTCACAGCAAAGCCTGGAGCTTATCATTGGAAGCGTTTAGCCTGTGGCAAGGGATACCCTGGGTCTCTGTCCTTCACTGGGCAAATGCAATCACGCATTAATGGCATCTACAGACACCAGTTCGCCTGGAAAATGCAGGCTAAACCCCATGCAGTTATGGAAGGAACATGCATTCACCACACGAGGACAGAGCTGGCACTCTTGAATATGCAAAAGAAACAGCACAGATTGCATTGTGCAACAGTAAATTTAGTCACTGTTACCAACAAGGTAACAGATGATTAGTTCCAGGATTTTCCTTTCCCTTTGTTTATGGGAGCAGGCATTTATTATGTAGCTGACAAAAGTGTTTTTTGCATGAAAATATGTGTAGCTTAATCGTGACAAAACATTTCCACGTCAGTTTTTTAATCCTTATTATTCCCTGTAACGTTTTGTTCCTCACGTATATTTTTGACGTAGTAAGACAACACATATGATAGGCTCATTCACTATCGTGCCCGTGGTGACTATGTACCTTTGAACAGAAGATCGTGAGTATGGACTGAGGTGCCGACAAATGTTACACATTACACCTCCATTAAGTCGTTATCATATATAGATCCAACCAGGTTTTAAGTGAATGCTAAAAAAAATCATTGTCAGATGGCCAATTTCCGCAGGTCAGATAGTGGACTCCTTTAACCAACGTGGTTACTTAGATCTGTCAAATAGCATGGATGACAAAAACTTCACCAGTTCATTTCAGAAAAAAAATCAGTAATGACCCATCAAAATTGGAATTCCATCAGTAACTTGATCAGGCTAAAGGGATTGTTTTCTGTAACGTATACTACCAGTCCACGGTGTGCTCAATAGGACTTCAATCTCCCAGTATGCACAGCAGCCCATTTTTTACATTTTTATGGTCTGTGTATTTTTAGTGGCCATTTTATATAGTTGTCTTTTATATACTACAGGTTTGGTTATGCGAAAAGTCTTGTAAAATAAACTGTCGAAATATTACAAACCGAAGCGGAATCCCAAAACGTAGCATTACGTTAGTGAGGAGGGAAGTGTCCGAAAGAAGGTTTGTCAGCAGCAGGTCTGGACATAACTGGGTGGGGTGGACGGCCAGTGTTCCTGTGGTGGGGAAAAATAGCCATAACGTCATTCATACCCACCCGTGGGTTGAGAGCAGTTCTGATTACCAGCAAGCTACTGCAAGCTACTGCTACTGAAAACGTTCCTTTTGCGGAGTTTTGAAGAACCTAGCTGAATGACCTGTTCAGATCAGTTTAAGTCCTATGTGACCTGTTTCGACACATTGAAAACCAGTTAATTGCTTAATAGGTCCAATTTTGTAAATGCGTAAATGAAAATAAACAACTTTCTCATTTTCTTACCATAACCATATCGGAACAGTTCACGTTGCTCCTCAGCTTAACACTTCATTACACTTAGCATTGCCAAGATAATACTATAGCCAAAGTGCTTATTTTATATACATGTCAAATTAAACGAAAAACACGGACAAATATCAAAATCATTTATCTTTTACTTCTATAGAAACAAAACTTCTAACGAAGAACTCTTCTTCCGATTTTGGTCTTAACTAGTTCTCTAGCCGTCGTGTCGTTTTCTCGAAGCACAGACCACCTCTCCTGTTGTGACGATTTCCTGCTTCGAGGTGTGAAAAGGAAGGTGGTCCCCAGTGTGACGGAACGTTGTCTTACGCATGCAGATTTATGCGCGGGGTGATGTACGTCGGAGTTAAAGAAAATGATTTACAAGCAGCTGAAGGTTATTCTCATTTCCTGTGCGAATGCCGTGGAGTACTGCAGTGTTTTTACTGAAGAAGACCATCTTAAAAATGTCCCCATTTTTTCTTTTAGGGCCTTTTATCTATTTAAGCTGACAGTTCTTCACCGAAAGCCCTGGCAATGGGAACAGAATGTGACAAGCTTTTTTAAAATTATTTTTTTCAATATAAACATCCACCACTGCGTTGTTATGGATGGGGGATTTGAACAAAACAGTTCTTTGTGACTGAAATCATCTCTTCCCTCCTAGAGGTTACAGAAGATTCCAAACGCTAAGACCGGAAATGGGTGTGATAGTTTTGCAGGGGAAACAATCCCATCCTGCATGACAGAGTATCTCTGCTCTGAGAATATGTCCTTTATGTCACTACCTGCCTCCGTAAATGCCTCTAAGATCAGTGTGAAACTTGCCTTAATTGCTTCTCAGTGGTCCAGTAATAATTGCTTGTGGCACACTAATGCTCACTGGTTGAAAATGGCTGCAGCTGTACAGCACTGGGAAAAAGGCTGAGATGTCGCTGTGCTCGGCGATATTACGGATTACATGGTGGATTCATACTCTGACTCAGTCTGTGAGAAACCATCACGCCCAATGTTAGGAATTCACCCTGTATAATGTGATGAAAATCCTATAGCTGCTCAGGCTTAGTGGAAGATGGTACCGGTGGACTTTATCCCATAACTCTCACTGGGTGTCCAATTCCATGCTCAACCCTATGGTGTCAGCCCCTAGTTTATTCATTTTATTGATTAAAAATTCCATCTTCTTGATTTCATATGTGTCATGATCGCCTCCGTCTATGCCCAAAAACGGGGAAGCTGAATAAAGTGGCTTATTGTTGCCTCGTCACTTGGTCCCACTGGCACAAGGTCCCATTGGCCGAGGTTCTCACAGCCTACCGCTACTGCTCCACCCATAAACACACGCTTTGGCGCCAGAAAAGTGGCGCGCAGATGCAGAACGTGGACTCTGTAACCGCCGTTTCTCTCATTTCGCAATCTCCAGCATGCTTAATATGTTATCATTCCTCCAAAATTGTGTTGATTGAATGAGACGGGGGTTTGAAGGACCTGCGGATACGACCCAGATGTCGGGTTTCTCTGCCGCTGTAATTATTCCCGACACACTGATGACTGCGCTTCATGATACACAGAAAATACTAATTTTGTTACTGACTAATCTGCGGGGCTTCTTTGCTATAATTACATTCATTCAATCTATAGAATCATTCATCACAACCTTAACCTCTCATATTAGGAAGAGGAAAATGATATTAAGCATATCAGCAGGAGGTGTGCTCGCAGCTCGCTCAAAGCTCTGCCTAGTAATGATAAATTCAGGCTCATTTACATATATTCTGACCCTTAAAGTGATATATTATTTTTAAAAGTCACACGTCTAATTCTCTGCTGCAGATATGTCAGTTCCGGCTGCTGGATATTGCGCAGTAAAACCCAGAAATAACTTACTTTCTTATTCAGGAAAAAAAGTAAAGTCAAAACTGAACATAGTGCCATATTTTTCCAAACAGATAGAATTCTCACAGTCCTGACTAATGTGTTTATTCAGTTTTATTTAATAATGAGAAAAATACATTATTATTATTATTATTCATTTAATTTTTGGGTCTTTCACTGAGATTTATTCTGAAAAAGCCTAG
This sequence comes from Petrocephalus zakoni, assembly GCA_026774425.1. Classification (NCBI taxonomy): domain Eukaryota; kingdom Metazoa; phylum Chordata; class Actinopteri; order Osteoglossiformes; family Mormyridae; genus Petrocephalus; species Petrocephalus zakoni. Next base: position 338,946 of record JAODKN010000114.1, read on the forward strand.
CGAGGCCTGTTTTTGGGCCTTGAAGGCAATTTGCAGAAAAGCTTGTTAGTGAGGTGAGCAACTTCCTCACACAGCGGTTTTTCTACTGAGTCACAGTCTATTATGGGCGTATAAATGGCTTTCCATTGCTGCTTTATTATATCGACGGTGACCGTAAAATGCCACACAGTGCGCTGCAGGACTGTGATGAATCATGAAAAGAGGAGTGCCTTTGGGCAGGAAGTGGCTCGTGGGATGTGGGCCTAACGGTCGACATGCTGCAGCCATACCTGTCTGGCTAATCAGCTGCGTATTCTAACACACTTAATTCGGAAACTCTCAAAACATAGCAGGAGTAAGTCCCTGTCGTTCAAACTCAGCTGTCAATCAACCTGAATTAGCATAGCAGATGCTAAAAATACTCAATTTATCCCGAATTAGCTGTGGGCCATAACCTAGAGTGAATAGCATAAAGGTATTTCAGATCCATATTCAGAAGAGATAATGTACTCAGCCGACTGCATACTAATGCATGCATGAGTTATCAGCCTACTTGGAGTCCTGTATTTGTGATAAGAGGCTGCTTATCTCTGTGACCTTAACCTCGGACAGCACCCACTAACATTGGTACAAGTTCACAGCCCAAAGCACGGACTCGAGTTATAAAGTCATGGGCTACTCCTTGCGACTGTGAATACAGAGCGATGCCTTTCAGTTTTGCACCAGCTCCATCTCGCAGATGTCTCCTCATTCCACTCGCCTCTCCATTGTCACATGAAAGCCCACAGGCGAGTCATCTCATAGCTCCCTCTTTCAATCCTCCACCATGTAAAGATCCTTCAGTGCCGAATTACTCTGACTGATGGAACGATTTATTGGCGCTCGTGTGGCCATGAATAAGAAACAGTCCCTTGCCACTTTAGGAAAGATGGAAGTACATCGTCATAAGATTCCAAAGCTAGCTGTTGGCTCGTGATGCTGTTGAACAGTGGAATTGAAATAGAACTTCTCAGTGGAATGTCGGATTTGGAATGGGGGTTCGCCAGGGCTTGAATGCCTTTTGTAGGCACCGCTTTGTCATTATGCCAGCTGGGCTGGGAGCTCAGCACTTGGTCACCAGAGGACCTGTCTCTTTCAGGGCACACGTCACACAGTAATTGTTAATATTTGTTAGGGGTCTGGCTGCAAAGTTTAGTCTGCAGCACAGTGGAGTCTAAGAAATCAGTTCAGAATGTGGCGATGAAAGGATCCCACTGATGGAAACCCCCTGGCGAGATTGGGTGGCCTCCCTGGCCCAGAGGCGCACCTGAGGCAGAAAAGCGGGCCTTTATTACGGCAGTCTTCCACAAAAAAACTCAAAGTGGCTTTCGTTTGAACTTAACCTGAATTACACTGGGAGTCTCTGTGTGAAAGCCTTCATCTAACTTGAAAATATCACAATGAAATTAGGCTGCCTGTCTGAGCATTAGCCTAATCTTATAAAAGGGGTGTGTACCTTTCCATTACTTCCAGGTAGCAAAATTTTAAATATGTCATGGCCCTTTTAACTAGGGCTCAGCGTCAGTCCCCAAGTTTTTTAGCCATGATCACACTTCCAACTCAAAGGCCCCGGCTGCCCTTAGAGTTTTTTCATGAGCACCGGGTTCGTGCACTCCACTGCGGATTAACTGTCGCTCCAAAACACAGTCGGCGGCTTTCGTCAACACGACCAAACACGAGCTCGAGGAAGGATGTGATGATGCGTTTAATAACCCTTGCCGGCTGACATAATTCTCCCTGAATCCCATCAAAGTGCAAACTCAGTGACGGACACAACAGGAGGCAATTCTGCGGTATCCCAAGACACCATAAATACTGTTTCCCCAAACAGTTAAGAGGAGGCAGCAAGATTCCCATCATCACTGGTCCTCTGAATAATATGGCATTGCTGGCAAAGCAACAGGACAGAGATGAAAGCCTGTGTGATGGATTATGGCGTCCATTAAAACGAAACTGAGCAGGAGGGGGAGACGCTTATGGTTTCATGTCACAAGATGTGAGGCCATGAAGATGTTTGCCACATTTAAATATGGAGACAGACAAAATAGTTCATGGCCGGAAATGGAACTGGAGCATATTTGCAGAAGAAGACATTTCAGGGGCATATTGTTAAAAAATGGTACATCTGAGAATCGATGAACTACTTTGCCACAGATGTCAAGGCTGTGGCAACTGTCCGTTATGCCGATACACAGATCCATCTTCCAAAGCTGTTTATCTGGTATGGAGTCACTGTGAGGCCTGTCCCTAGAGGTAGAGGACACTCTGGGTGACACAGGCAAACACACACACACCCACAATTTGCTGACTATGTTCAAGTTAGAGACATCAGCATGTTTTTTGGGCCGTGGGACGCATGCAGTGGGAACCCTCATATATTAATGAAGAGCAGAGTTACTGAGAACATTACAGCCAATCAGGTGGCAGGCAGAAAGAGGTTTGCACAAAGGGCCCTGATTCGTTCCGTGCAGGACAGCGGGGAAGCAGCAGTTGGGCTGTGTCGGCCTGCGCCAGTCTCACAAGTACAGCCTGCAGTTATTTCCGTTAGCTGAGATTTAGAAGCATAGTGACAATGAAGCTAGCGGACCTTTGAAACCGCACCCTGTGTGTG
>JAODKN010000114.1:393077-403417 GCA_026774425.1 Petrocephalus zakoni
TAAACCAGGTAGGCTCTGTTATAGGTTATATATTCTGTATTCTGTAGCAAAGAATATGAGCGGTTGCTTTGCATTACAGAGTTTTTTGCAAACGCTTTGTAGCATTAATTTGCAAACGTTTTTTTGCAACATTACACTTATAATGTATACATGTGTCGTAAAATGTTGTGTATGGAATGGTGCGTATACTGTAATGATGCCATCTGCCTATTGCACTATTTCCTTGCAGATGATTAAATTTGGGTCAGATGTTGAAGTTGTTCTTCGTGAAACCGTAGTACAGGGAGTTCATGTGGGAGACGATAAAATATGTAAGTAACTAATCACAGTATTATAGAAATTAATGCAAAACCCGGCTTCTATTAATGCAGAGCTCTTACGTGTCACGCATTAACAGATGCAATATCACTTAAAATTTCTGATGAAACTTGAGAGCCCTAATTAATATACGTATATGTACCAGTACTCAGGGTTTCTTAATCAAAGTACTTCCAGTCATCGGTGCAATAGGTATAATTTGCGTTCACATACATATTATTCTTATTTTTTCATAAATTCTCTTTCTTGAAAATTATGTAATTCATCTTCTTAATTCAACTCCAACTTTTTTCCTGTCAGTGATCTTACAAATTTGAACATTTCCCTACATTGTAATGCGTAAAAATGTCACGGTTTATTTAAATAGAAATTTAAAGATCTTTTTTTTATTCAAATTATTTCTTATTTCTTTTGTTGTTAACTAAATATTCAGCCATATGCGGTTTGAGTGGATTGTGAAAATCTGGCATAGTAACAGATGGCGCCAGGGGGCGCTTGCCTGTAAAGAGGGACCTGTTACTATTTGGTAAACTAGGAATATTATTTTCTGCGTTGGAAGAGCACCGCGGCAGTCTTCAAAATGCGGAAAAAAAACTATTAGATTAATTTTCATTATTTGTTTGAACTAAAACACCTGGATTGTACCTACATTCAGTGCTTGATTAACAGGTCTTCGATCTTGATTTTTTAAAACCTAATATTTTTATTTGTTCTTTGCAGTACTTCGTCCCAGGGAGAGCCTACTTTTGGAGAATGTGCCATACAGCGATACCCCAAGAAAGAAGGTGTGATTCAATGGGACTTGTGTGTGTGTATGTATATATATATATATATGAAACTGAGAACATATTGTATGATATTTTTGCTTGTCATTCCTAGTCATGAGTTTTCAATATATGTACTGACATGAAAATGTAGTGGTATGTATGCTTCTAAGAGGAAAATGGCTTATGGTGTAAGAAAATTATACACTTAAGTTCTCATGAATGAAATATGTTAAATATCTGAAAAATGTATGCAATTTTATTGCCAAGTAATTGTAAATAATACATTAAAGATGGCTAAATTGTAATCCATAATTTCACATGTCTGAATAAAAGAAAACACTTTAATGTATTAATCATGAGTCCAGTAAAATTAATTGGTGATTTATGTGGGTCTGCTGCATCAAAATTATTCTGCACCCTCTGAGGTTGTGTTCAGTTTAGTTATGTCCAGACGGCTTTTGAAGTATATGGCCCCTTTTAGAAATAATCTACTCAGAGTTATGATGTTGAGCAGTTAAGATGTTGTTTCCGAAGCTTGCAGAGATGTACTGTAGTGCAGTAATCCATTATAACACTAGATGGCGTAGAACGACACCATAAAATTTCAGACTTTCCCCCCACAGTCGTGAATTCTGTATGAGGCATTTATGATCAAAACCTTTAAACATTTGGTTGGAGTTGTTGCTATTTTTTTTATATATATTTTCTCTATCTCTACTTACACTGTTGGTAAGTCACACTGCTGCTTAATAAATGGCGCTTCTCTTTGGAAACTTTGTAATTTAGTTGTAGATACTGGGACACGGGAACCAGCAGTTACTGGGCTATATTACACCTTACAAGCAGACTTTGGTGTGGGGGAGGGGCTTTGATGGCCTCAGACCCCCCTACGCTGATGAGTGTTTTGTTTCAGCCCGTGAGGTATCAGGCCCTACTGTTTGCGCAGGCTAATACCTTTTTTTTTAAAACCGATTACCTCCTGCAACCCTTATCGGAACTGAAGCCAGATGTTGCAACAAAAACTGCATCTTACGCTTTTGCTTTTTCGCCGTTTCTAAACCCATAACGGAAGCACGGGGGCCTCATCTAGACCTTAAACTACCCACAGCCTTATAGCCTGCCTCTGAGTCCATAAATTCCTTGCCTTTATTTCCCATCGGCTCCATGAGAAAATTCCCCACATGTGTGTTCAGTGTGGCTTTCATGTGGCACTTATGTACTTCGGTCCTTTGTATTGGACTTCATCCAGTCAACTTTCTTTTTAGCAAATTATCCATAATGACAAAAAGGCCGACGCTAAAAATACCGCCTTGCACATTCCCATGTGCTGCTGCAGCTGAGGCACTGACAGCCCAGTATGTACCCCACTGCCTGCGGTGTCCGCCTGTCATTCATTGCTGCTTGGGAAATTGTCTGCGTTGTTGATGTGTCTGCAAAGTCATCCCATGGATATGTGGAGAGGCACGTGGCAGATTAGCCGACTCCGTCCTTAACAGTATGTCTGCAAGTGTCTGTGTTTGCAATGTCTCTAAAAATAATCTTGAAGATATATTTTAACGATATTTTTTAAAGGATCAGCATACCTGATTAAGTCAACATGCTGTTGCCAGGTCATTCAAAATTATTAATGTATAGTATTGCTTTATTTAACATTTTCTTTTATAATTTTATCAGCAGTAGAAGCAGTGAGACAGAGAGCTGGAAATTATAACGACATAGGCCTACTTAGAATCCTTTTAATGATACAATGCAGAATGATATATGGTATCTAGGCATATTTTAATAATTTCCCTTGGGAAAAAAAACACCCTCTGTTCCCATGTTTGCATGCATGATTATATCTAAATAATGTAGCCATGTTGCCGCCCGTTATATTATTATGTTAGAAATATTATATAACGTTAAAATAGTCTTAATATAATTTCAAAAGTCGATGTCTCTTGCTGAACCACCGAAAGGACGAAGCCAGTTTAAGTCCCTTGCTCGCCTTATTCACGAAGCTGCCTCCTCATTCTAAATGTGGTCTTAGGTGCTGAAGACCAAGTCGCTGTGACACTTAGGAACCCCTTAGCATCTGTTAGCACAATGAAACCGGAGCAGGAAGCGCTCCCCCGGGTTTCATCCTTTCACGTGCTCGCCGTGTCACGATGCGCGCAAGAGCGCTGGCATTAAAAGACACCGGCTGATTAGCTGCGCAAAAAACCCGGCCAACAGATCCCTCGGTAACCGTGTCCAAGAGCCCCCCCCCCCCCGGTAGCATGGAGATGGGAAATATTTCTGGAAACAGGATGCTCTCGGAAACGCGCGCTCAGCCTCTTTCGGCCTGGCACTGCGCTTCTCTCCGAGGCTGCAGCGCACAACCTGGGAGGGGAAGGCGCTCAAAAGCCCTGCTTACCGCCCTGTTTGCTGCAAAGCCTACAGAAAGCGTGGGAGCAGGAGCAGGACAGAGGCCCCCTGTTTCGCAGTGAGGATCTAGAGAGAGAAGCACTTACGCGTATTAAGATGAGCGCGTGATAACGTGATGCGTAAAGCTGATGTAAAATATTTTTTTTATTCAAATACCGTGGAACATTTAGTCTAATACCGTGTTTCTCGATTTATTTACTCGTTTATTTAAATGCACTAATTTGGTTATTTTTGAAAATGTGTACTTTTTGTGTCTCCAAAGACACTTTAATAAATTCAATTGATTAAACCTCAGTTTATATAGCATTTTCATGGGTATTTAGGCCTATTTACTGTTACCCAGGTTAATATTTACACTTCACAAGTTCTTCCAAATGGATATATACAGACAATACAGACACATGTTTCCTCAAACTGTCGTATCTATTTAAAATACACTTTCAGACATCATGGAATTCAAAATAAGTTGATTTATCAGTAAAAAATATTGAAAGACGAGTCCTGCATGAAGTGTCATGACAGATTTTAAAATTATTACTTTCTGTTACAAGATCCCAATTCTAATTTAAGTATTGGAAGGATGTTTTTTTTCTTTTAGCCAAAGTCCAGCAGCAGAACTTCATTGAAACCATGTGTCCCCTAAGAAAATAAAGCAGACATCACAGACCCCAAGGAAAACTCTATAGATTGCCATAACCACATGTACTATATTAGGCCAACAGACCATTACTACTGTCTAGTTCATCTTGACAGGTCCCTCAATTATGCTAAACCATTATATATTCAAAAATGAAAATTCAAGCAAAAAACACACTGTTTAAGAATTACAGCAAAGTTTAATGCATGGAAACATGTGATACCAATATAAAGAAAGCCGTGCCAAGCTCTGCTTTTCCAGACACCGAATCCACATATCCGCTACCCCTATCTATCAACCCAAAGCAATCAGTGGTTCATCTCCTCAGGATCCCGAAAACCATAGATTTTTGTCTCTGGATGCATTTCTTTTCAATAGAAGAAACAATGCCAAGGAGGAAGGGCTAAAATATGAAGATGAGACTCTGTCTGGATGATTAGTGGTCACCTTTTCTTAAAGGAGTCAAGAAAAATGCATGCTTACCACGATCAAAACTGGAAAAAGTGGAGCTGATTTTATTTGAATTAGACATCAGTGAATGGCAAGCAGTATGTGCATGATGACAGGCTGCCTTTGCACACATTAAATACCCTGTTATAAACACACTGTGATTTAATGCATTTATTAGGGCTACTTAAGAATAATCATAATGTCAATCACTATCTTCGTACATTTCATTTTTGCACATGTAATTATTAAAGTGTAGAAAGCCTTTGCATGTGAATATGAGGAGATGGCGCTAATATTAGAAGAGAGCTAAGTAGTTCCCAGGCTGACAGGCTTGTCCAGATGTCAGACAATTGAGACGATCCTAAGGTCAGGTCACAAAAGGCAAAAGAGACAAATGTACTTCAAAAGGCCTACTTCAAAGTCACCATCGTTATTTTGAATATGAAAAGCCACCTCTGTGGTCTGGGATTTCTGAATGCGGAGCTTTTGCTTTTTAGAACTTCTTTATAATCTTTCAACAAATGAATTTGAGTCCGTCTGTGTTATTGACTTATTTAGAAAATGTGATCTGACAAGGGGTGGAATTTTGCAGGCTGCCATTCCCAGACAGACCACAGAGGGCGCAGCTGCAAGCCCTTGTAGTGGGAGTGTTCCCTGCCGAGTCCCCTCCTCCTCGCTGATAGCGAGCAAGTGATTTCTTTCTATTCAATTCCTCCAAAAAAAGGAGGAAAAAAAAACGGCTGCATAGCCAGTACCGCTCCTGCGGCGCCGAATCGCCATCTTCACCGACATACCGCATTTGTGTCAGTGCCACTGCCCGATGCGTCGGGGAATCTGAGCACGTCCGCCCAGGATCTGCCCGATTATACAGCAGGTGAAGATAACATTTTATCCGCATTTGGATTTGCACGGGGATACAGAGAAGGGCGGCACATATTCCGGTAAGTCTCCCGTTCCATTAATTACGGCTTTGTTATAATGTAGTAGAAGCTTTCCTGTATTTTATTTGGCGTAGTGAGTATTTACTTTAGGGATACGAGGGTCCACTATGCGCGTTTGGCATCTTTTTGAGTGACCCATTATCAATAGTAAAATGATTTATTCTAGACACCGGCACGTTTGTAATATTACTAGCTTTCCAGCCTAGGCGGACGCCTGCCTGTTCATTCATTCTCACGCATTATTTCTGGTTGATTGCAGCTCAGCCCTCAACCATTGGCATTGTTAGATAAGTGAAAACAGTCGCTGCCCTGAATTCATCATTAGATAATTGCTTCGAATTAATGATCAGGCAGAACTGCATGAATATGGTTAGAGTATTATTTTTTCCCTTGTTAGTCACAGTTACCCGGTTAAAACGAACGTGGTGGTTTGACGTAATGTGTGCCTGGGATGGGGGACCGGGGTATCCGACTGTTTAATATGCGATCCTGCCGACGCTGATCCAGGCATGAGACAGGCATGTCTCTGCGTGTCTTAATATAAAGCAGCCTCGGTTGGTGGAGTGCGCGTCCTGGGTACGGACTGTGCGTTTGCGTCCCCGACCTGCAGGGGTCGCTCCACCTGCGCTGAGTGTGCGACAGGTTGCATCGCGACGCGCGTTAGTCACTCACACATCCCTGGCACGGCGCTAACCCGCGACTACTGATGCAGCTGGAGTGAACAAATACATACAATTTAATTGTGCACTGGTTCTGCTGTCTGCTTCTCCCATTTACAGCACACTGTACTGACTATTGCAGCTCATTTGCGCATTGTTGTTGCTGTTTTCCTGGATACACGGGCTTTATATCAGGTCTTTCATTTCGAAGTTGGTTTCTGCGCCTATTGCAATTAAATGTTTTAATCATATAGTGAACATATACAAAAAAACAACTGCACTAATGTGTTTGTGTGTCTGGGCGCAGGTATGTCGTCGTAAGCATATTCTTTATTAGTTGCATTGTTTTTTTTGTCAAACCATTAACGGACATTTATTTTGTATTAAGTGTATTAAGATCTGGTTTCTGGACCATCACAGAATTCTGGCTCACCCCAAATATGGAAGTTACTAAACACGAAACTTTACCATCTACAGTATGACAAAACCCAAAACATGTTAGAAAGTGCTACCCTACTCATGCTAGACATTGCATCACACCTACGGTCACTAACTTCAAAGCAGTATTTTATAGTTAACTAAGAAACTATACCTAAGCTGATTAATTATACATGTGTTTTCACAGCAACATATAACACACAACAAAACACACACAGCAAGCGCAGACTTGGGGCTTAGACGCGAACAGAACATTACAGATCATTTGGCAGTACGCTTATTTTTCCCTGCTTTTAAAGTTGCACAAAACATTAATGTAAACGAAGACATTAGCGTTATTTTTGTTAATTCGGTTGATGTATTTGTTGTCACTGCTAATTTTTACGGTACTTCCGCGGGCACCGTTTCAGATCATTAGGTTGAAATCACGTGCAAATGACTTAGTTCGTTTGGATGTTGCTGCTGAATATTTTATAAAGTTCTTTGCGCTTACTGTGTATGTTTTGTTGTGTGTTATATGTTGTTGTAAAAACACATGTATAATTAATCAGCTTAGGTATAGTTTTTTGGTTAACTCATGATGGTTTTATAAAATACTGCTTTGAAGCTAGTGGCCGTAGGTGTGATGCACTTCGGTGTCTGGGACATTGTCTAATATGAGTAGGGCAGCACTTTCTAACATGTTTTGGGTTTTGTCATACTGCCGACGGTAAGGTTACGTGTTTAGTAACGTCCGTGTTTGGGTTGAGCCAGTGTAATTCTGTGATGGTCATGTGTTGCTGTGGCCCAGAATCCGGGCACAAATGAGCAGGGTTTCAAACATGGATTTGCTGAAGGACAACAACGCTTTCAAGCTCCAGCCTTTGCCACAGGAAGCTTGGAAAATGGTGCTACGTTTCCCCATCTTGCATGAGACATACAGACAGCCACAAAAGTGAGAGTGAGCTTGGGGGTCACGTGCAGGGTCAGACAACATGCAGGCGCCGGGATTCAAACCAGCGACCTGCCGGTCACGGGCACAGAGTTCATGCTCAGTCAGCCATGTTTCGCTAAGGTGTCTCCTGCTTCTGAGGTCGTGGCTTGGTTTGCTGTTCCTGATCTCCTTCATGCTGCAGGCTCTGTGGATGCCTTTCCTCTCATCAGATGTCTGCACAGTGCCTTTTATCTCTCCTCTAGTGTAAGCGATTCTGGGGGAGTCTTGCTGCCCTCTGCGCTTTGGGATTGTGTTGCACTCTTCTGTGGCCGTGTGAGGAAGTTGTGATTTATTGCCTTGCAGTGCATGTACTGGATCTGTGTTGGGTTTTGTCAGTCTGTGGTTCTACCTTGCTAGCACCTCCACATGGCCACAGCTCTCTGATTCTCAGGACCCACCCATCTGGAGATGCTAAGAACACGGTCTAGCAAGTTGATGGTGATTGTAGTTTTTTTGTGGTTAAATAAGGAGGGATAAACTGCCGTTTTCTATTAAGACTTGTGTAGTTTTATAGATACTTGAAACCTCTGTTCCCTATACTAGATTAACATAATTTATAAATGACACTTTTATTGATATTTTTGATTTAATGGTGGGTTTTGGTGGACTGTTTATTTAAAATAATAAATAAATATGTCTTCTCAAAACCTATATTAGGCATTCCCTCTCCAAGTAGTCTGGTAAATTATACGGATTGCAAACAAATCCTGATTTTTTTCTTTTCTTTTCTTTTTTTTAAAAATTAAGTTTTTCCCAGGCCCATGTAGGGAGAAAATATTTTTTGTATAGTGAATAACAATTTTTGAAAACTCCTGGAATTTGGCAGCCCTGAGCCTATGTGTTGTATTTCTTAAACATCCCACATATTGTTTCATGTGGAGTACAGTGCTTAAGGGAGTGTAGCATTTTTTTTCTATTTTCATTGGTCAGCACGGTTAAGGTATTGTGAGGGGGTGTCATTATTTAAAGGGCCACTCCCCCTAATTCTGCCAGCTCTGCTTCTCATTTCAGTGTCCTCACCCTCACATTTTGAATATGCTGACGAAGTGTACTGTGGCATTACCTAGTTACCCACTGCCTGTGGGGCCTTAACATGATGGGTAGACTGTAATTATCTCACATAACTAGAGCTGGCCTGTCACAATATGAGCAGTTGGGTTTGTTTTTTTTTTGTATGATTTCCATAGTGTCTGGTAGCCTAACACAGTGTTGTGGGTTCCAATCCCAGTTCCACATTGTGTGTGTGTGTGTGTGTTATTCATCCAGTGCTTCACATCCAAAGTGACATCCATTTGTGGGCAATTGGTCTAATCATTCTGCTGTTTCTGGAATTTGAACCAACAACCTTCCGATCACAGGCACAGCGATCGAGTAACACCCTGATCCCGCACTGATGGGAGAGGGGCAGAAGCCACAGTCCAAAGATGTGCAGTTAGGCTCCTCAGTGTCTCTACATTGCCTGTAACATGGAATTTGTGTATTTGGATATGTGCCCTATGTTGGACTGGTACTCCATCCAGAGTGTGCACCAGCTTTGCACCCTGTCCTGCCTGGGATAGGCTCCAGGCTCGCCTCCGATCCTGTCCAGGACAAACAGATGGAAGACGAATAGATATTTTTAGCGTTTCGGTTCTCCAAATTGACCACGCACAGGTGTAAGCTGTCCTTTGTTCCTCCTTTATAGACATGCTCTAAAATGTTATCTTGTTTTTGTCATGTGCCTTGTAATGTAATATATATGTTTACATGAGAATGATCATGCCAGTCAGTTTGACTATTTTCATATTTTTTGTGGGGGGGGCAGCATTTAAAAGTTGTGCTTTTGAACAGAAAAATTTAACTTTCCTAAAATTTGGAGTTTGTGCCTCTGAAAATAAGATTTCTTTTTGGGGGCGGGGGGGGGGAGGCTTATGCCTGTTACACGGAACAATGATAGAAGACAAAAAATGGCCTCAAACAGTGACGCATTCATGTTCACCACATGAGACTCACCGGTTGGCTTCAGCGACAGATGCAGAAGAAGTTCTGAGAATTCCTCTTTCTAGGCCAATAGGAGGTCAGGGGCGTGGCCATGGAAGGCAAAGCGGAAAGCCGTATGTGTGGCTTTCCTGCACATGTATGTATGCATGCACACAGCTACGTCAAAGTGACTTGTTTCAGTCAAACAAACAAGGGTAAATATCCTTCCCATTGTGATTATAACAGTAAATGTGACATTGGAATTATGACAGCTGCCTTGAGATATTCCCTGTACCGGCTTCGAAAAGAGGGCATTTATGTTGTGCCAGCAACTGTTGTCAGTAACGCTAAGTGGCTACGGAAACGTTAGGGCACTCTTCTGTGACCCAGATGTCATGTTGGGTCCAGTCAAAATAGACGTGTGACATTAGGCTCCGTACGACATGAATCTGAAGTAATCATCAAGTGCACCAGTGTACCCAGTGATTTAAAAACGTATCCTTTAAGCAAAACTTTGTTTTGTTAGACATGAGGGTGAATGAACATTCCCTAAGGAGTAAGGTTTCAAACCCGGGTCACTGGCCCATCACCAGAAACCTGTACTGCCTCTGCACCTCTATCAGCTGAGACGTCACAGGATGAATGTACTCTGTGACCCGGATCCTGGCTCTGCCAGAGAGGGCCCTACGGTTTGTAGATTGCTGTAAGAGGCTGCAGTGTTGGACCCAATCAATCATGTAATAAATGTTCACAATGAGATATATGCCCAGTCTTATTCATAGTGTTCATTCA
>JAODKN010000114.1:403517-417660 GCA_026774425.1 Petrocephalus zakoni
AGTGTTCATTCATTTTAATATACAATGGAGGCCAAAATTATTAGAACACTTGACAGATCTGAAAATGTTGCCTCCAAAACTCCAAAAAAATTCATAATGTTCATGAAATATGCAGATGGTTGCACACAGCGAATATCAGATGAAGTAAGACCTACTGTTCTATCCACTTTTAACTGTAATATTTGGTATGTCCACCTTTTGCAGCAATTAGAGCAGCACATCTCACTGGCATAGTGTCAGTATGTTTCCTGAGAACTCCAACACTAATGTTATCCCATGTCTTCTGCAACTCAAGTCAAAGGCTTTCTTTTAAATGTAAAATAGATCTGTCCGGTTTATTTTCCAACTCGTCGTGCTTGATGGGGTTGAGGTCCGGACTTAGCACAGTGATTCCCCTTATGAAGGCTCTATTCTATCGTTTATAGAGCATAATGATCACTTTGTAGATATTTCATTTGTTTCATCGGTATTTTAATGGCAAATTCAACAAAAACAACTGAAACCTTTTAAATATGCCAAGTGTTCTAATAATCTTGGCCACCGCTGTAGTTTGAATTAAGTCTGGTGTATCCTGAACAATATTTTTCATATTTCAAAATTTATTGGAATTGTCCGTACCACCAGGGTTCCAAAGGTGTATAATGCAGTACCTAAACACAATTATGGCCTTACTGTTTACTTTGTCATGAAAATCAATAGGTAGAAGTCAATATTTTGAAAAAGATATCAAATTCCAGTAGCCGCCTGCATCTATACCTGACTTGCCATAAATCACCAGTTTATACCATAGTTTGGCGTCAGCTGCATTCTATCCGCCAATATGATTTGGGCACAATAGGCAGCTTCACAAATGTCATGCAATCATTTCTGCCTTTCAGTTTTTGTCCTGTTACTGGGGGGTGGGGGCAGACACATTACCAAGCTGAAGGAGTTACACCTGTCTGCAGTGAAGAGAACTTCAAAATCTTACATTTAATCATAATACTAAGTATGCAAAAATGTCATACAGTGCTTTTGGCATGTACTTTGGTTGTGGTTATCAAATCCAAAGGCAAATTCAAGTTGACCTCTTCAAATGGGTCTGTCATCGAAAGTTAGTCGGCAAATATCGAACAATATTCCAGCATCTTAAACCCAGAGGAATTACTTAATCAAGCAATTGGCTAATGCATCTTGCCTTTTGCAGACAAGGTTAAAACAGTGGCATTCAAACTATGCTGGAAATGCATGTTAATCACAGTATGGCAGTGCCCACAAGAATGATCCTCTTTTTCATTGTGGTGTTATCATTTTTTTAATTGCCTGCTTACCCCTTTGAAATATGTTCCACCATTTTAGAGAAATTGCGTGGCGAGTTGCCATCTATATTAAATAGCCAGGATTTCAAATCCACTTTCTCATTGTCTCCAAATATTAAAAGAAATTCTCATAAGAATACAGAAGGTTCAGTAAGCCTGGTGTGCGTCAAATATTCTATTAAGTTTTAGGTAATTTTGCGCTGACCTTTTTCCAGTCTTCATAAACCTTAATGACGGGAGGGAATTCTAACGTACTCATGACTCGCTGCTAATCCTTGACATTTGAACCTAATTTATTCATTTCATGTTAAGTAAATAAGCTCATCAGACCCCAGCAGGTGTTAGATTTTCTTGGAGGTAATTGTCCTAAGACTATTTGTGAGGGTCCATTCATAATCCTCTCTCATGCGTGGTAAAGACATCAAATAACCCGGAGATGATGCTGGCTATGTACTTGGAGCCCCGCATCTGGAAGCTGCCTGCCTGATTCTGTTTCATCATCACTCTCACAAAGCATCCCTGCAGCGTTCTCCTTGCCTGATTGGGGGCTAAAACTGCTTTGCTTGGAGTCTCTTCTGATGGCCTGAGAGAGGCTCAAAGGGATTGGGGTCTGGCGTTTCGTTGTGGCCCCAGAACGATGGATGAGGTCATCCTCATCTTCCTGAAATCGCTTGTTTATATTGCGCACTCTGCGGATTGGAACGTTGTCGTAGAAGATGCCCCTTGCGGCAGAGGAGTGTTGCATGATGGGATGCTGATGTTTTTGAGCAACTCCTCTTAATGGAGTGAGAGCAGTTGGAAAATGTCTTGTTGATGTGGGGATGCTTCTGTCTCTTAAGCCTTTCATTGGTGGACGTTGATATGTCAAAGTTAGTTGTGTAAAAAGCAAGAAAATGTTATGTGGTACAATATGGTTTTTACTGGTATGGGTAAGTAATATGTACAAAATCTCTCCCTCACTCTTCCTTTCTCTTTCTCTTTCTTCCAAAATGCGGTTGCGGGCAGACTGTGATCCAAGTCTACAGAATCCTGCCAGGGAGATCAATCATGATGAACCCAAAAGCCAGGACACAAATAGAATCTAGACCAGTTTGAAT
The DNA here is from genome assembly GCA_026774425.1 of Petrocephalus zakoni. Lineage (NCBI taxonomy): Eukaryota > Metazoa > Chordata > Actinopteri > Osteoglossiformes > Mormyridae > Petrocephalus > Petrocephalus zakoni. Next base: position 405,913 of record JAODKN010000114.1, read on the forward strand.
CTAAGCAAAGAAGGAGGGATGACATGCTTTATTTGTTCTTCTATAATGAATCCTCTACTGCTTTCGCAGTTACGTCACTGGAACCACAAAATATTTTGACAACTGCTTTGTGCATAATGGTTTTGCACGACGTTCTTTCATGATTATGACGTGTCTCCATTTTTGACTAGGGCTGCATTTTTAGCCGTGTTTATGGAGCTCTTGTACATTTGCACTAATGCATACAAAAAAGGCATGTTCCACTTCTCACTTGGGACTATGTGGCCATGTCCTTAGGGAAATAGAGGTTGTTTATTGCAGTTTATTAGCAAAGAATGGACTTGCTGGTGCCAATGTTTGCCTGTTGTGGTCAGTCTCTTTAAAAACAGCAGCTATTCCAACAATCTGCCGATTCGGCTGTAACAGTGTCCTTTTAATAAGTGAAGAATGCACTGCCATGGCAACTGGAAATTGCGAAGATAATTGCTTTGTCACTTTGTTTGCTTAACCGTTTCGGGGGCGGAGTTTGTTTTAGGACAGTAATGATGCTTAACTAGCTTGTCATGAACATTCATCTCTAACACTCTTTTCAAATGTGAGAAACACTTGACCCTTTGTCACTGATCGCCTATGTAATGCCAAATCCACCCCCCCCCCCAATTCTCAGTGTTAGGTTTTCAGGCCACTATGCCCTATGTTTAAATGTCCTGAAATAGGAAGCTCTTGGGGACCATCTCCAAACTCCCACATGGATCTTCTCTACTTCTATCCCTTGTTACTTTTGTGTCAGCGTTTGGATCGAGTTGGCTTTCCTTGCTTATATTTCTTGCTGATTTTTCATTCGAAATTGAAATAGTGAAATTGGTTTTCTTGATTATGTGTCCTGTGACATGCAAGCATCCAATCCCCAGTCTCAGTATCACTGCAACCTTCTAGTGGTTAAAAAATGATGGAAAGTGGAAATGGTGATACCATAGTGGGTTGCAGCCCCATCCTGGGTGATTCCCTGCCATGTGCCTTTAGCTACCGGGATAGGCGACAGACCCCAGTGACCCTGAAACGGACAAGTTAGTATTGTAGGTGAATTGATAGATATTGGGAAGTAATCGATACAGAGTATCCCATACTTTTAATAGTATGTGTAAAGGATCGTTTATTTTTGTTTGCTGAACCATATTTTGTGGGAAGTTTGTTGCTTAAAGTTTAATGTGGTTTCGTTGCGTTCATTTGATGCACCGCGTTAAAAGGTAAGGACGCCGTCGTAACGTTTGGAGAAAGAAGGCGGTCGGCTGGAAGGGTTTCGAGTTCTTTCCGCCCGCCGCTTACTTTTGCACTTTCGACCGACGCGTTCCACTTTGGTTTCAGAGAAGCGACCTTAAGGCCCGTTTTCCGTGCCGACAGCTGATGTGACCCTTTGTGTCTGCTGCTGGTTTAATGTTTTTATGTTTCGGCTGGATCGAAAGCAACTGAGTGAAGCTAAATATGAGCCCTGAATGCTCTCCATCAGTCCTCCTCTGAGGCCTTTTCCTGTCACACTGCATAACTCCATAGCTAGTGCTTCCCAATCTGGTGCGAGGGGACCCGCAGATGGGCCATGTTTCTGCTCCCTCTCCCCTGGCAGGGAGCTTGGAGGGAGCATAAATATGGACCGACCGTGGGTCCCCAACAAATGGCATTGGGAAGCCCTGCCTTAAGGGAAGAGATGCTGCAGGTTCAGCTCGTTGGGTTATTGACAGGCAACTGCTTTTGCTGGGGTGTTCGGGCAGTTTGAACGCTGCCGTTAACCATCACTCAAACCATAAAGTCACTTGGCAGATGTAGAAGCAGAATGTTCTGCTAACCAGCTAGCTAGCTACGATTTTCTGACCCCAATGGCTAGTGATTTATTTAGCTTTTGAAACATCTGAAGGGGGGGGCCTGAAAGAACCAAATCCTCCCCTTGACAGATTGTATCCTGTTCCAGGATCTTGGTTTAGATGTGCTCAGAGGGTACGGCTCAAAAAAATATACACGCACACAATTCACTCTGCAATATGTAAGTCGTGAATTCGGATGTCAAATCCTCGTCAAAGCTCTTGTATGCCCTCCTTTCTTATGGCTAATTGCAGAGCCGAATAACGATATGCAGTTTTGAAGATGCGCCGGTTGTCTTTGACATGCGTTTGAAGTCCCTCACCAGAACAGATTAGGTTGCCTTGCATCATTCAGTGCTCAGCAAGTATACCCAGATCGTAATGCATGCTGCAGTTACACGCTGCTTACATTCCAAAGGCCTTGTTTTTTTTTTTTTTTTTTTGCATCTGGCCCTCCTGATTGCAGTATTTGTGGAACTTCAAGTGAAACTGAAGTGCATCTTTGCCAATTAACACTTCACTAAATTCCCCTGTGAATATTACTGCGCAACAGGCTCTTCCTCAGCACAAGAATTATTCCAATTTATTAAGTACGATCCTATTTTGGAAGTATTCTCCTGTTTGTCTAGTCTAATTTTAAAGTAAAAATGCTCACTCTGATCAGGGGTTGCTGTGTGTAGTTATCAGGGCAGGTCGTGACAAGGACTTGCCGTGTCGTGTACCCTGCTTTTTTGTATCTCTAACACAATTCCTGTGGGTCTACTTCCCTGGCGATGATGGGGGTGATATCGGTACTGCTTCTCAGCGCTGAGAGGATTGGGGGAAAAAAAGACCCCTTTCTTTATATGGAGTTCCTGAGCATTACCTCATGCTCAGTAACGCTGAGATAAGATCGTCAAGATCGTCAAGATGTTAGAAGGACGTAGGGCTACAGCACAGGGAATCAAACTATCAAAAGCTTACAACGGTCATGTCACTTTCTGTTATTTATAAATAGTTTGATGTACATTAAGTAATAGCTGCATATGCTGTCCTGTCTTGTGTATTACTGAGTGAAGCTCTAAAGTTGCAAAGGAGCAGGGCTGGTGTTTAGATGCTGCCTCATAAGCCATCCTAAGCATCTACTTTCAGCAGCATTTTCTGGTGATTTTTTTTTTTTGCTTTTATTATGTTTTTCTCCATGACGCATGTCGCTGACCTCTGGATGGAACACGAGCATCGCGGCCTGACGTCGTGTGATTCTGGCCACATGAAAGCCCTGCTTGTCTGCCTGTGGAAATGTATGCCGTTCAAAGGGTGACTAAGCCGCAAATAACTTAATGGCATTTCCTTCTGGGTAATCCCTTATCGAGTCATGAATGTGTCCGATCTAAGAATCGCAGCTACGCTGGTGAAGTCGGCCACCAAATCCTACTTGGCGTTTTGGTGTTAGACGTTGGTGCGGAGTGTGGATGTGTCGTCACAGTTTATGCCATCTTGCCACTGAACAAGAACCCTCCAACCCCCCCCCCCCCCTTTTGGGACCCTTAGAGTTGGGTATTTATTTCTCAGTGCATAAATGTGACATTTCTTTGACTGCGTCGGAAGCAGCGAGTACGATGCCAGATGTAAAGGGGCCCGGCCCCCCATCGCGCATGTTGTCACCCGGAAACAGCTATGGGCTCGGAATAGCATCAGAAGGCAAGATGACACCTTTAGCTACTGCTTGGTGAATAGAGCCAAATGCAAATGGAACGCTCCTATTTCGACACACATTCTCGGCAGCTGAAGAAGCCCCGATCGTCTGCAAGTAACTCTGCGTGTGCCTTTTTTACATTAGCTTATTTTGTAGAAGCTTGTGTCCAAAGTGATGCACGATACATTGCAGCCGTGCCGCTGTTAAGGAGCCAAGTTGGGCATAAATGCAGCTCTGCTACTAGTGAAAGGCCAGTAAAAGCCTTGCAAAAACTTAACGAGAGCTACTTAAATCAAAACATCACGAGAACCAGGTTCCTACTGGACAAGTGTGAAATACAGGAGCGTCCAGTAGAGCTGCAGGACCATAAATAATGGATTGGCAGACGAAGACTGAGCACGTCAGTGGCTGGATGAACTAGTTGAGGTGTTGAGGTGCCAATTAGACCCTAGCTGAAGGTAAATGTACTCTTTTAGTCTAGTACAGAAATGGACTCTGTGGAACATTCCCAAGGTACAGACAACATTAATGCAACCCTAATGGTGCGGAAATGTTCCTCCTGGTCCATTTATGTACCTTAAAAGGTATATGTACCTTCAACTATAGGGTACAATTGGCAGACCCTTGAGGGTACAGCCCCAATGACAAGCAAAGGTACATTTTCTGACAGTGTAATACTTTCTGTTGAATCTCATTTGCACCACTCCAACCCTTATCCGTATGTGAGGTACTTGCAGTGAGAAATGTATGTTTAGTCAAATGCCAACATTAAATGCAATTAAAACGCGATGGAATGGGGCTCACAGCTTGTCTGTGAGATTATTTTGGTTGTAGCTTGGGTTGGGTTGTAGCTTAATCAGCACTTCTGTACTTAGAGTATTGGGGGGGTGCTCAGTCCTGTCAGCTGCTCCCACACTCTTACAGAAGCCCACCTGCCAGTGTGCTCACAAACGGCGTGCCTGTCCCCTTTTGTGCAGGGAGTGCACGCCCACATTAATGCCGGAATAGGATGCCGCAGGTTACCCCGGGCGTCCTGCCGTTCTCTCTGGCACGTGTCTCCCGGCGGTCCTTCAGCTCTCCTCTGGGGGAAGGTCTGTCTGTGAACTTTGTGTGTGTTGGGTGCTTGCATGAGCATAATGGAGAGGTGAGGAACCTCCGTGCTCTGTCCCTGGCACAGGCCAAGTCGGACTCGGGGAAACCCTGCGGGGGGGGCGGGGGGGGGCAGCGAGAATCGCCCATTCAGGCAGCCGCAGATGTCCCAGCTGCTTTTGTTTTGGTCCGTCTGGGCTCTACTGTAGCCCTGTTCTGCCTCCTGCCCGACGCGATGACTATGTCCATTCAGCACACGCATACCCCCCCCCCATAAGCTATGTGAGCATTTGCCAAACAAAACCCATGAATAGATGAATACATCCTGAGCAAGCCACTATCACCGGGCTAATCTGTTCCTTTGCTGGATACTTTTAAGGGAATTTTCCTTGCTTGTGATTCAGATAATCAGTGAAATAAAGTGGTTGAGGGCCGCAGGGCCTGTTACTGCATCCCGTGAGCTGTAGCTGCTTATCCAGAAGGTATGCCCTGTAATTACGCCCCATCTCTCTCTGCATCCAGTGCAGTAGTGTTTGCAAGATAGCATTACAGAGAACTTGCACTAACCGCTGGGTGTGCGGCGTGTAGCTGCCGGCCGGATGGCATACTGATGTGCGAGGTGCTTTTTAAACTGGCCAGACATGTCCACTTGTACCCAGCTTCCTCTGGCATAGTGAGTGGAGCGTGGCTGTAGCCTTCAAAGAGCGTTCTGTAATTCCAGAAGTTATACAACTATCTTCATTTTATTTATTTTTTGCCGTATTTAAACACCCCCTCATATTTACACAGTTACTGGCACACAGTCTTGGCACGGCTGGTCCAGAAGAATCCTTCTTGTAGGCTAATACCATGTGAGTGATATTGTCTGCCCCAGTCCGTCATGGTGCCTCCATGAAATTGCTGGTTTGCTGGGACCGAAGCATCACCTGGAGGCTTGCCAGTCGTGTCGTAGGAGATGGTGCTGGAGCGCTGTCACAGGCAATACTTGTATCCTGGGTTTCTGTGAAAAATTATCGGCAGATATTGGCTATTTACTAGAATGCAAATGTCAGTCCACTTTCATCAGGACCGTCAATATCTGAAAGGATGAAATGTGGTTTAATGTCTGTTACCGTGTGTTTGGTGTCTCGTTAGTAACAAAAACTGCATGACTTTCCACCTTGGGAGTTGAGTTTTTTGTTGTTGGTTTATTTTTTTATTTTATTTATTTATTTTAAACATGAAAACATGAGATGTCAAAAATGAAAACTGGGTGGTCTGGCAATCAGTCAGTCAATCAAAACTAAATTGGCCAGCCCCTTTTACAGATGGATTTCTAAGCTGATTTGTCCATATTGACAATATTCCACTAGGGTTCCACTGATGAGTCCCCACGGGAATTTATACTCTCAGTACTGTCTATAAACATGCAAATCGCACAAATGTGCTTCTCCTATGCAAGGGTGTGCGCGTGCACCTGTGCCGTGCTGTCCTCCCCTCTCATTTCCATGGAAGCACCGCGCCCTCGGCTGGCAGCCGGCCCACCAGGCGCATGGCTCTTGCCCCCAGAATGTGCTCGCAGCCAGGAGCGCAGGAGACCGGGCTTTTTGCGTGGTCCCGCCCCTTCTCCTCGCTCCACCCGTACCCATGGCCAAGGTCTGGCTGGGCGGCTGCTGTCGTGGCAACGGGGTTCTGAAGAGGAGAATGAGGGCTGGGCTCCAGAAACAAGAACACGGTTGTGCTGCTGAAGCTTTGGCAAATGAGCCTGGCAGAGGAGATTATTAATGGATCTTTACAGTCTTTTTTTTTCGACCCATGTATAGAAATATCCTTCCACGCCTGTGCTACACTCTCATGCTTAACATCCAACCAAACGACTGCTTTAGATTCTTTATTTTATGACTCTTCGATCTTTACTCCACTGGAGTCTTATTTTGGTTTGCACTGAGTATGTGAAATCGAGGTGCAATGTTCTTATGGATGCTCTGAGATACATTACTGCTTGGTTTTAGTTTTTTTTGTTCTTTTGTGTTTTTTTTTTTTAGCTCTGTTCTTCCAATTGCATTTCAGCAGGATTTTCTAAAAGCTACAATAAGGCGCATCCGTGCAGGAGGGCTTCCATTGCGTAGAGCTGCAGCCGGGTGGCAGGCCGTCGGTTCTGTCAGCCGGGGCGTGGGAGGATGGACTAGGTACGGGTTGGGTGGAGGAGAGAATAGAGGCGGGTCCAGAGGGACGACGGCGCGAAGGCTGCCTCGCCAGTCATGCGACTGCGTGCCGGAGGGACAAAGCCCCCCCATCCCGGGTGACGAGTTCCCGGAGAGGCCGTGCCTTCCTTTTCTACAGCCCAGTCTGACACCCTGCCCCCCCGCCCCGCTGGCCCCCATTCGGAATAGAGGCCCCCTTTTTATCCCCACTTCCATCCCCCCAGTTACCAGCCGCATCAGGTCGGTGAGTGACCCGCTACTCGGGGTCCGTTTCCCGCTCCCTGGTTGGTAAATTAGGCCGTATCCATGTTAACTGATGACGTTACCAAGTAAGACGGGACGGGACTGACCATTCACAGTGCACTCCGTCGTGTTTTATCACTAACAGGGACGGGACTGACCATTCACAGTGCACTCCGTCGTGTTTTATCACTAACAGGGACCCATCCCTGGGCACGTTTCCATCTGTCCACAGCCTGTTTCCCTACAACAACGGCCCTCAGACCAAAAACAAACTCCCTGCCACCTTGTTTGCTAGTGCCTCGCTTGCAGGGGGGTGACTGGGGTCTATGCCTGGCATCTTCTCGCATCACCGGCTGCCGGAGATGGTCCTCGTGAGCTCTGAGATCTCTGGGGAGCATTGATGGACCTGAGCATCTCACTCTGGCCAGTTCTCACCAGGCTTCTGGGAGAAGCTAGTGCCGTTTTCTATTGTCCTGGGTCAGATAAAGTTCTAGGGCGTTATGCATGGACATGTGTCTCCTCCCCCCCCAGCCCAGCACACACAAAGCCCCACGTTACCCCCTGCTCTCGTCTTTGTGTCTCCTGCACTAATTACGCATGCAGTGCGACAGTATAAAAGAGGTTTATATTCACAGCAGCTTTGCCCTTTGAGGGTGATTGCTGTCTAGATTTTTTTTTTTTTTAACCACACAATCCATGTCTTATTTTTATTTGCAAAAGTGCAGCTAGACTGAGCTTCCAGTGAATGCCCCGGTACAAATGTAAGCAGCGCTGCAGTGAGAGCTGCACAGCATCTTCCAAACAAAGCAAGAACCTTAACATTAAGTCTAATAGGCAGAAAGTGCAGTATTCAGAGTATTCGGGGATCATGGAGTGACACCCAGCTAGTAGAGGAATTCCTGGAACAGATGGCTCTAGAGGCATTTCTTGAAGATGGAGAGGGGATCACATGACGGGATGTGGTTCAGCAGCTCATTTTTAATGCAAGCTATGTATCAGGAGGTACAGCTAACAATAATTTTTCTTCAAATGGCCCAGCTGGGAGTAGAATTCCCAGTAAAAGTATTGCAAATTTATTGGTTTTGGAACAAAAATCATTAAATTTTTATTCATTTGTTTTCAAAGAAAACACATTAGAAACAACTAGTGGTTTTAACATTAATTTGAAGTAGTAATACTGAAACCCACATTATTAGTTCACTGACAAGCAGCCTCATTGGGTACTTTTTAATTAGTAACACCTTTGCAATAACCTAAAACACCAATTATTTGTGTATAGTCAATTGTAATTGCTGTAATTGCCAATGGCTACAATTGCAATTAGTAGCAAAATGGCAAGGGCAGAACTTAATGAGCCGGTCAAAAAATTGACGCTTAAAAAGAAAACGTCTGTGTGGGAAATATGCGCAGATATATTAAATATTTGCTTGTCAATTGACTTATTATTTATTGAAAACAAATTTGCAACTCTTATGGAATTAAGCAAGTGTCCCACTTTCTCCTTTCATTTCATATTGCTTGGCATATTTATTGTTAATTTGCTAAACGATATCAGCTTTCTCGCATTTATATTGGCTGTGACAGTTCCCTTCTTGAATGACAGTAGTGTAAAAAAATCTACTTGTAGACTAACAAGTTGACTAAGGTTAGGATTAGATTTATTTTTATTGGTAGCTAACATACTAACATACAGTTTGGGAAGCAGGTGAGTCAAGCAAGCTTTCATTTTAAATAATGCAAGCCTAACTTGATGGAAACCAGAATGCCCATAATTCTGCTGGGGTGGAGGAATGTTTGATTGCGAAGCTATTTGCTTGCTGGAGCAGTAAGACAGTGTTTAAATAGAACAGAACATTGAGTAACAGGCCAGAATGTGTGGGGAAATGCTTAAAGGTGTGTTTGTGTGGTGTGTTCTTTTCAGAACTGCGTCATAGCTAAACAAGAGTTGCAGTGCTACAGTTAGTATTGAGATGTGTCCACTAGGGTTAGTTTTTTACTTGCATTTGTGTTGTACTTCAGGTTAGATTCAGCCCTAAATGGTTGTCAAGGAGATCCTTCTGGATTTACTGAGCACCCACCCACACTCTTCTTACATTTTCCTCCTTGCACTGACCAGAACGGAGGTGAGGGCTTGTTTTCTCTGCATGATTCACAAGGCCTGAGTCACTGACTTTGTAGCATGGGTAACAGTTACCCCAATAACGGTTCTATTTAAAGCCTCGGTCGTCCCAAGTTTTTTACATTCCGTAAATCCCGGGCGTTCTCTTTACGTGTGTTTTGCTGCAGTGGTTTCTGATTTCTTGGGTTCTACTACAGATTATCTGCTTGTCTTCAACCTGATTTCTGGAGTTTGACTGAAGAATTAACTGGCACTGTGTTGCAAACTCCAAGTGCCTGTGAGTACTTGGAATGAACGGCATGTAGACCATACGCAAGGATGCTATTGGCTGATCTGCTGACTCTTCGCAGTCAGCCACGTGTGGCGACTGGGGACAGTGTGCTTCCGTAGGCCCGATGCATCCGGTAGCAGTACTGGGCTCAGCCTTTTGGCCCGTTTCAATGGAGAAACACCACCCGTCCTGGCAGCGGTTTTCATACCCCTCTCCACAGGGCTATTAATTATCTGTGGGAAAGGCAGAAGCCATGGGAGAGCGGTACCAGAGGTCTTGTATCTTCATATATCATGGATTGTCTTGCTGAAGCCTTACAAATACATGCTAGCTGAACGGCTTACCTGCGGAAGACGACATCATTAACTCTGCAGGTACTCTCTAATTGGCTTATATTCCCAAAGGGAGAATTTGTCAGAAGCTTGCAGTAAAAAATCTAGAACACCAGGATAACACCTTTTGAATGATGCTAGTTTAACTATATAAATGCATTAATTCGGGAAATAACATTCGGACAGATAGGCTATGGAATATACAAGTAGATACTGTTGCTACATTTTGCTGTATATTTTAGTATTTTCTACAGTATATAAAATACTCTTTGTACCTTCAGATACTATGTGTTTCTGACACGGACGCCGGGGAAAACTGATGGCCAAAACCTGGAAATGACTGAGCCTAGTAAATCCATCTTCAGGCAATGATTCGAGGGTTTTAACGATTCGGCCCCATGGTGCATTATGAGGTAGAAGTTAGTAGCCGCAAATGTCTGGACAACTCGTGTCACATGTCTAGTGGTACTGGATCCACTGGGTGGATGGCTTCCGTGCCCAGTTTGGGGCGCCACACCAAAAGCTTCGGTGGATTAGTTAAGTAGCCCTTGAGTTTGTGACGTGCCTAAGCTTGGTATCTTAGCATTAGCAATCTGGGGATATGGTACTTAATGGAAGGCACTCCCCAGCTGGGCCACTGTGTTTTCCTTTGTCTCTGGCTAAAAGGAGTTGGAAGGAATGTGTTGGTGACCACCCCACCCCCCGAGACCTTTCTGAGGCTCTGTTGGTGAGCTGATACGGATCCTCCTGGCTCTCCCAGGTTTTGGGTTTTCGTTTCAGCATGAGAGGGGATTAAGCAGAACTAGTTAATGGGATGGAGCCATTATCCAATCACAAAGACACACAATAATGGCCTATGATTAATCATCAGGCTTGTCATTAATGGTTCAGACAAAATCAATAACTTGCAGCTTTGTTTTATGAATGACTGCTTGTAAAAGGTTGTACTGATAAATGCTGTAAAAGTAAATTGCTGTAAAATAGGTGCTGCCCAACGATGCCCAGTAATGTGGTGATGATCTCACGACAGAGTGCTGGAGATAAATGACCCAACGTGCGCAGCCATTAATGATGCTGTCCTCTGTCCGTAAAACGGACCGTTGTCTTTCCAGAGAGACTGCCTTCCTCAAATCTCTGCACAAACAGCACCAGTGTCGGGTAATTACGGGCTGACTCACTTCAGCGGTAATTAATCGTGTTGTACACCTACGATTATGGCAAACTGCTAATCAGAGGTGGGTATAGTAAACACCCCTTCGCGGTGGGGGGTCGGTGGTTCCGGGCCCTACCCTCGACAAGCCATCCGGTGCCGTTCCTCCTCGCTGGTGGTCGTAAGGCACGAGCCGTATGTGGGCTGCTTTGATTGTGGGCCGTCCTTGCCAGGAAAGGAAATTTCGGATGCCTGACTAAAGCTGCCAGTCCCGGCTGCTCAGAGATGGGCCTGAGTTTTGATTCATGGGGTATCTTCTGTTACCTTCAGAACCAATTGCAGTTGGACAGCTGAAAAATCAGCGCATCTCATTGTAAGAAATGCATTGTTTTATGTGGTTTCAGGTGCTACCCAGGACTGCCGGGACACGACTTCATCAAACACCCCCCTCCCAGCCACACATCACCCCCGAGGTTGCGTTTCTGCCTCTCAAAGACATCTGCTGGCTTTCTGGACTCAGACCGTGCAGCTCCATTGACCGCTCCCCTGGAGCGCCTTCCTCAGGGAACATAAAGGGAAGAGCAATCTCCACTGGGCTGGCGTGCCCTGAAACCCTGCGCACCAGCACACAAGCACTTTAGGACTTTTAAGCCATGAGTGAGTTCTGGTTGTGCTTCAACTGCTGTATCGCAGAGCAGCCTCAGCCGGTAAGTGTCCGGTCTCAGTCGTGATGAATGGAAATTGGCCCGACTGTGTCTCGTAGCACAGGCGCGATTTATGGAAATTGGCCCGACTGTGTCTCGTAGCACAGGCGCGATTTATGGAAATTGGCCCGACTGTGTCTCGTAGCACAG
>JAODKN010000114.1:426641-439641 GCA_026774425.1 Petrocephalus zakoni
TTGGTTTGTTGGTTGTTTGTATGATTGGTTGCCTTACATAAGGGCTTGTACTGACCGCTTCCCCCCCCCCCCCCCCCCACTTTGCTCTACAGAAACGGCGGCGACGCATCGACCGGAGCATGATTGGCGAGCCCACTAACTTCGTGCACACGGCGCACGTGGGATCAGGAGACCTCTTCAGCGGCATGAACTCTGTGAGTCGCTGATGAATCCCAGAGTCATTAAACGAGTTGTGTAAAAGTGGGCTGGGCACATTGGAGACATTACTAACCCTGACAGCTGCGGGTAAAGGGTCAGGGGAGGCCCAGGACTGCTTTAAAACCCCGGCAGAGCTGCCAAACGCACCCTCATAACTCCGTTCTCAGGCACACCCAAGCAATATTCCAAACACGCATTTCACTTAAACTTGGCCTGTTTTCTTCTCCATACATCTTGGTGGGATTATCCCTAACAGTTCACAGAATGCCAGTAGCTTTTCCTCAAAATGTTCTTCTGCTGCCTCCGTCCATAACACGTCGGTCACCCTCCCGCAGGTGAACTCAATCCAGAACCAAATGCAGTCGAAAGGCGGCTACGGCAGCGAGGCCGTGCCCGTCAGCGTTCAGATGCAGCTGGTGGACACCAAGGCAGGATAACTCGGAGAGCGCTTGTGGTAAGAAGCCAAATTGAAGCCCTGCCATCTGTAACTCTGTGGCAAAGTGACTTGTACTTGTGCCCAATTATACAGCTAGATATTTCGCTGGCGTCCAGGATCAATTCTAGGATTTTTTTTATAATGGGAGGCCATAATTTTTTAAGAGGGGCCATAATCTTTTAAGAGGGGCCTACTATTTTATTAGCCAATGATTTGTTTGCAATCGGTGAGTGACAGGTAGGAGCACTCTGGGGGCCAATCAGCTTTCAGCTGGGGCCAGTGCCCCTGTGACCCCGCCCCTGCTATGCCCCAGGACTGAAGGCATAGCATAGGACCATCTTGCATCACAGTACTTATGCCATTTAATTAATTGCATTAATTTATTATTAATGCTTTAAATCGGTTGTTGAACATCCTCTGTATAACTGGGTACTTTGCACGCACCGGATTGTGACTATAGAATTGCAGGACTCCATGTTTGGGTAATCTCAGGGAGTGGTACATGGCTCAGTGGGTGATCAGAAGGTTGCAGGTTCAAATCCCGTGGTTGGCAGAGTGATGTTACAATTGGGCTATCAAACAAGGGCCGGGCATGGCTTTCTCAGTCTGCTAGCTAAATGTAAGCACGGCTCCCTTTTGTCTCCACAGCTACCTCCTGGTCGTCATATTTCGTCATCCTCACCCCTCTCTCTCGTCCCTCGTGCCCTCGGCGGACACACTCCAGCCCCCCCGCACCCCCAGCCCACAAGACAAGAATCGGCACACTATGCCTCAGCCAAACGCACGTGCACACGCACGCGGACTGATCCACACTCCTCTGACAAATGGCCGCCCTCAGTGGCCCGGTGCAGTTACTAGGCCCTAAACCACGGCCCGCCTGCTCCTCCCCACTGCTGTCAGCCCAGCCTGACCCGATCCAACCCGGACGCTCGCATGGTCCTCATCGCTGCAAGTGCAGATGCTGTAATTCTGTAATTTGCCCTGATTCATTTATTTTATTTTAGTTATTGGCAGTGTTAACACTTCAAACTCCAGAACCTAGAAATATTTTTTTTTTATTTTGATCTTTATTAATTGGGCAGTGATAGATGTTGATTCGGAGCAGGCACTAGCTACAGCCTAGAAGTGCCAAAATGCCTGTAACTACAGAATGAAGCTATTTTAAATTTTTTTTTTTAATGCACTTTTTTGTTTTCCTTTTTTTTTTTTTTTTTTTTGTCTGACAAGAAGTAAATTTCAGCTGTGGCAAATTTTTATGCCACTTCCATATGGGGGGGAAAAAAGATTACTTCGCTGTTTACATCTCTCCAATCTTCATTAATTTTTTTTTAATATTTGTAAAAATAACTGATGTTGAAATGACATATCTGGTATTTCACTCGACATCCTGCTGTAAGTGTCTCCATAAAGATCGATGCCTCCTAGTCCAAGCTGTGTATCGTGTGCGCTGTGCAGTAACGTGTTAGACGTAGTTAGCATGATCGCTCCCTGTGCTGTTGTGGCAACAATGCTCGTACGACGTTTAGTTTTATCGGTATTTCGCCAGATCCCAGCTCACAGTTCTCGCGGTGTGACCCCCGTGGGCGAGGGGTGGGGGGAAGTCAGCCGACTTTTTGCACATTTTATAACGGAGCCCTACGGCCCACGTCATCTTTAGCTCTCCGACATTTCCCCGGGCCCTTTAAAGCCGCTGGGCCGGCTCTGCTAGCTATGCGAGGACACGCCAGTATGATTATCGCCAGCAAAGAAATGCTTACCTTTCTACCATCGCATATGGACATTTTTTCTCAGGTCAAAAGGCATATTTTCACTTACATTAAATGCAATGTATACATGACATAATATTGCACTGTTTTCTAATACTGAAGTACAAAAAAGCAAACCAAGGAAAGTTGTTAAAAATAATAACGAGAAGAATAAGTTCTAGAAATTTAACTGTTAATATGGTATTTTAATGCTGGAACCGTACAGCTGTAAAGGAACTATAGGTACTATGTACATACTATTTGAAAACGTTCTGGAAATAAAGAAATATATATATTGGACAAATTTTAAAGTAGTTTTCTAATTCAGCTCAATTGGTCGCTCAGATTCAGTATTTCCCATTAGCCATGTCTTAATAACCCTCACTTCAGTCGTGTTGATCCATAGCTACAACTTGTCTGCGATGGCCGTTATCAACCATCATCCACTCGTCTTCAATCTCGAGTGCTTTGTGTTTGTAAATACTGCACTTTTTGTGTTCCACAGCCTGGGGTAAAGTATTTGCCTTTGTATGCGTGTGTGTGTGTATGTGTTTTTTTTTATTGTTATTATTTGCAGTTTGTGGGAAAATTGTATTTTTTTTCTACACTGTGGTGCATTTCAGCTTAGGAGGACAAAATTCGGCAATATTTATTGTTTACCGGTGACAGGTGTTTTCGGACAGAAATGGCGGGGACATCTGTGCCCTTCAGGGGAGACGTAGCATAATATCAAGTCGCAAGGATGCTGACTGACAAGGAAAGCACAAGACCAATACTGTTAGCAGTATAATCAATATTTCCCATCTATACATAATCTGCGTACCTAATGTATATCAACAAAAAATATATATAATTGTCATATCTTGCCATTATTGAATTTCAACATCAGGGAATTCACCCATTTCAATAAAGATGTTTATAGTAGTTACTGTTCTGCGTACGCAGTTTTGACATCCCTTACATCCCCTTCAGTGTTTTGCTTGTAGATTACCAGATTCTGTTGAAATAAATATTTTTTTTTTTCGATGTTACACGATCTGCCTTATGTTAAGCATGTGTTTTCATTTACGATTTACAGATGTGTATGATCGGTTGGGCTGAAGGATATGGTTCCAAAAAATGAGTACCAGAGAGCTTGTTCAAATGAGCATTGTTTGGTTACAAAGTTCTCCTACTCCTGGGGACTCGCACCTTTTGTGCCATATTCTGGGATGTAGATCCCATCCCCTAGCTCTACTCTGCTCAGACACACACACGGACCGATGCTCTGGATTTATGAGCAGTATGTATTGAGCTTCTGAGGCTTGGAAGCCACCAGACGGCATGATAAACCCCATGATTTTGCCTGGTTTCCCCAGAGGACGCAGATCAGCTGATCGGCAGAAGTAGAGGTACAAATGGAACACGGTGAAGCTAAAAACACAAGTTTGCAATCAGAAGCTCCAGATCAAATATACGTCACAGGTCAATATTATGAAAAGTAGAGTGTGAGAAAATCGAGTGAAGGTTTTCCTCGATGGCTCTGGATATATTAAACAATCTCCTCTCTTGGTTTGCATTTCAGGTTTCAGTGCTGAATTAATGATCTTGTTGAGTTCCATAGCGGCACATCCAGCCAGCGGCATGTGGAAAGGCCATTAGGCAGGATGCATGTGCTTGGAGCCAATCTCCAGCTTAAACCCGGTATTTATGCATTCGCGTCTTGACGCGAGTGGCCGGCCCTTTGGTGGACCCTTCAGCTGGTTTTCCCCCTCTGGTGTAGTTTATTTGCCCACAGCAGTTTTAAGCATGCGGTTCCGGGGGGGGGATCTCGCCTGAAAGCTTCCTCTGTGGGTTGTGGATTACGAGCCACAACCTCGCAGCTGGACGACCAAACGTGTGACCCACTGACCCCTGGGGGGGGGGTATCCGAGGCCCGTCTGAAGCACGTCCATAGTCATGCAGCAGTCACGCCGGTTTCGGATGCACGTGATGAGGGCACAGGGTCTCCAACGATGATGATTATTGGGGGGGTGGTAGATAATGAGTCGTCAGGAAAGTCAACAGACCGAAGTTTATTTATCGGATGTCTGACTGCAGCGTACAACGGTAGAAGTGGGTGAGTAATAGAAGAAGTAAAATAGAAGCATAGAATCAAATAAAGTAACTATACATTACTTTACATTTCACTTTACATTAACTACACTTTCCTAAGCCTTTGTAATGCATTCATAAAACATTCAATGCACCTTAATAACATTCACACACATTCCTAAGCAGCATGTAAGTATAACTTAACATTCTAACATACCTTAAAAGCGTTAATGTACAGTTCTGTGCAGAAGTCTTAGGCAGCTGAAGAAAATGATGCTTAAATAATCTTCATTTTGGGGTAAAACTGCTATTAAGCCTGTCAAAGTGTGTTAGCATAGCCATTTCAAAGCCTCTGCTAAAATTAACCCAGTATTTGCTGCAACCATACAACACACCCATGTATTTCTTGATTCAACCACTAACAGACCATGTATAGGTAATAAATAAAAATTACCTTTTTAAACTAATTAAGTGAGCTGGTGAATTTTAATAAATGCGCGGAATGGCTGAGGTGCCCCCGAGTAGAGGTCTGGGACCTGAAACGGTGTCCATCTAGTCATCCAACAAGATATCAGTAATTTTTTGGAGAACAGACGAAATTCTTACTAGTTTTTACTGTGTTATTCTTAATTTGAATATTTTCTAATGCTAAATTGAAAGTACACACTACTCGGATAGATAGCTTTATACATTTCTTTTGACTGCCTAAGATGTTTATTATTATCATATAATGTTTATTATTAATGTATATTACAGCTGTTCAAGTATGTTAGGATATTAAGGTATGCTTACATGCTGCTTATGAATGTTCTACGAACGCATGATTAAGGCATTATGAGGATGCAGTTCATGTAAAGTGTTGCCAAAAATAATGATGGGCAAATTGTCCATCCTAATAGTCCTATCAGCTATTGAGTAGCTCGAAAGAACATTGGCGTTCAGAAGTATGTCTATAGTCTAGAGGGAGAGGATAAGGGTTAACTTAAAAAGATTGGCCACACCCAAACTGTAACGGGCTATTGGTTTTCTATGTGCACCCAGGGTATCATTGTCATGGATATAATGTGTCACAGGATCAGTACAGCCTTCTGCGAGGAGCGGCCAGCTGCACCACGTCCAAGGCACTGGTGCCACCTGCTAAGTACCTTGCTTCCAGGCATCCTGCAGTCTTCATTCTCCATCAGCCTAGAATCGTTTGATGGCGTAAAATTAAGCTGAAATGGCTGGCCAGTGTCCAGTCTCTAGAACTCGTCCTGGGCCTCATTGTGCTAGATTGACAGACATGAAAACAAATCTCAGGTTGGGTCGCTTCAGCCATGGAGATGGACCACAGTTGACAGGAGACATCACACTGACGGCACCTTCTTAGCCTTTTGAGTCTTTTTTTTTTCCCCAAGTTGCATTGCATCATGAGCTCTACATGTCAGAGCAGTGATTTAGCAAACACCATCAGTCTAAGGAATGTGTTGGCTCAGGCTATGGGAGGGTTATAATCATGACTGTTGTGATAAGGCCTTCAAGATATGAAGGCCCGCCAGGTCACATGACACATTTACCAAGAGTGTTTTCAAGCTTGACGCATCCTAACACATTTTCTGAAGTACCAGATCTTCATTCCAAATTGTTCCTTCAAGCCTTTTGCACAAATGGGCATCACCAGGTGCTTCTGCCTGTGGATTATGCTTATTCTCCTCTCCATTATCCAGGGATGGGTAGCTGCTTTCTGACTCCTTCTGGATGCTCTTCACTCGTTCTGGGCTCAAGAAAGTGTGACAGAAGATCCGTAGGTTTGTCTCAAGAAAAGATGCATTGGTGTTTCTTTTAAAGGGTAGGCCTTTCATACTGAAAGACTTCTCTCTTTGCCATTTTTCCCAAGGTAATATAATGCCTGCATTGCCAGGCAACGGGATGGATGGTGACGCATTTGTTGTTATGGACAGGCATTTACCGGGTGACTGATGGTGGCTTTGTTCTGTCTTTTCCCCTCGGATGCAAGAGAAAGGGGGTAGTTTGTTATATCATTATTATGGGTGTCAGATTAGAAAAGTCACATCTTCTGTTATGGCCTACTAAACTGAATCTTCCTATGTTCGTTCTAATTCCTTTGGATATCAAGTAATAGTTCATTCACCTTAATCACCTTCATCTTAATTCAATGATGAGCTTGATATAAACTTGGAACTGTTTTGGTGTTATTAGATTTTTTTTTTTGGAGTGGTGAGGGTCAATGGTGTCCAAGTGTAGCTTGTGGTAAACATTTGGCGGGATGACGGGGCTTTTCTGCCCTGAATGCAGGAGGAGACTTTAACATAATTAATCCTTTGCTTTGATGGCATGTGTATGTGTGTTTTACGGTAAACTGAGGAGAGGGAGCACAATTGTGCATGGCAAACATTTCAGACCAACATAAAGTTCTCCGGTCTGCGATGAAAATGTCACAGACGCATAGAAACTGAGCCATCTCTATAGTCATAGATTTGGACCTTGGTTCCTTTCTGTTAAAGAGGCGCCAGCTTGCCTCTGTTCTGATTTACCGTAGTCGGGGTAACGTCTGGTTTAAACGTGCGAGGAAACAGGCTGGATGTATATTCAAAAGTCGGCAGAGTTTGTGGAAAGTAGTTCTTCGTGTTACTTTTTTTCTTTAAATAAAGCCTCCTGGCGTCCTGACAGAGCTACAATCATGCTACTCCTCTCGCTTTCCAGCTGTTGGCGTGTCAGAAATCACAAGCCGCTGGCCTCCGGTCTACACGACACCTTTACATACATTTTAATTAACAAAGTGTCCGATTCAGTTAAGTCTGCACTGTGACTGTTGACAGCTCTGGACCGATCGTTGATGCGCTTAATGTTCCACTATCACATTGGAACCAGTTTCTCTGAAACTGAACTCGGTTCTAAGTGAGCGTCTAGCACACTTCATCTATCCATCTGTGGGCACGGATCTCTGCCTCACAGATGTTCAAGTTGTCTACTGGCCCTCCTCTCTCCCCGTGCTACCAGATCTCCATGCGTCCGGATAACAGCCACCTGTCTGGATGGATGTGCACGATGAACGTCCTGTGAGCCAGGAAACGGCCTGGTGCTGTGAAACAATTTGGAATATTGTCAGCTGCTGAGCCTCTGCTGGTCTCCCTCACAAGGTGCTCGATGCCTGGGGACAATTAAACAGTTCCTCCTCCAGGGACATCACCTCTCTCTCCGTCTCTCCACAGAATGCTTCATCCCTAAACTTACTCAGCTTCCAATCACAGGCTGTCTCGATTGCTGTAGGATGCGCTATCAACTGCAAGCTAACGATTAACCTTGTTAAGTTTTATCTCCACCCAGAGGAATTGATTACCCTCCTCTTCCAAGAGCCCAGTAGTGAGCACTTAAAATACCATTAGGAGCTGAGTCATGTTCATTATCTTTAACTTCATTTGTTCCTTTAACTGTAAGCTCTTCCGGCATGAAGCTCCAACATGTCACCTATTAAAATAACCCTTGCAAGCTCTGGCATTCATGAGGACTCTGCAAAGATGGACGGACACTTCACCCTGCCCAGGAAAACACAGCTCCTTCATCCCCATCAAGACCTCTGCAGCCTCCGTCTTGAAGTTATCCAATTTTGTACCATGCACCACTGGATGATGGAATAAGCACCCACCACCAAAATCATAACTTCTGAATCACTCCTGAGCTTCAAGAAAAGACTGAAAACCCACAACCTCAGTCTACATTTCAGGCCGGATATTCTGAGCCCATGTGAAGCTGACCTGGTGTATATCCTTTCAGTGTGTCTGCATCGTTCTCCTGATTGGTCACCTACACGACTGCATCTGTTACATTCCTCACATGTTTCTCTGGTGGGATGTCGGTATGTCCCGATATAGCGATACATATACAAAAATGGAGATTATGGCTGACTAATTGATTAACATTACCATGACTATGGCCTCTGTTACTTAATTCTACTACACTTACTGCATCCGTTTGCATGTAACCTTCCAGTCATAATGATTAATGATTAAATGTCACTTTAAAGTCCTATGTAAACGTGCCAAAAACAGGGCAATAAGTAATACAGGCGTGCACTTATTAATAGACTGTTTTGTCCTTGCACATGGTTAATTTTGTGCTCAACTGCTTCTGGTAAGCAATAACTTAGAATACACTGGCATTGCATCACATGGTGAGACCTGGTTTTCCCAGCTGTTAGGTCACTAGGAAACCCCTCGCGGACAGGAGTACCGTTCACTAGCAGGAGCTAGTGGCAGGTTGCATCGCTGTAAGACTGAGTCTGAGCCACATATCACATCTTCATTGCTTATCCAGCCATTTGCCTTACTTGTGACAGGTTTTTGTTAACTTGGTTATATACATTTAGAAATGACATTTTCATGTCCTGGATTACGAAAACACACTGAAAAACAGTTCATTCTAAACCTCAAGGTCCAGAAAACTGCCATGAGGTGAGAAATTTAATTTTGTGAGGTTCACTCTACCCCCTCCCCAAAAAGCCATGAGGAATGCCTGTAAGTACCATTCAAAAATGCATCATACGCCCCCTTGTGGCTGAAATTGCTATCTATCTATCCATTGGCGACGTAAACCTGCAGCTTATCTACATTTTCAGTTTGTCCTGCAACCCTGACCTGTAGAAGCAACTGGAAGATGGATAGACATCTTTGATAAAACAAACGTCTTGACTAACTGGACTTAGTTGGATCAATATAAATGATGAGAGTAAATCAACTGAACGCTGAAAGCAACAGGCTTTAAAAAAAAAGAATATCTGTCATAAGAAAATATAAAGTTTTGTAGCTGTAGTAGTAGGTTAGATTTTATGGGGCCTAAGTAGCTTAAATCACCTGATTCATTTGCTGCAGAAAAGACTTAATGCAGTGGGACTGTTGCCTCATATTTGGGGTCTCATTCCTTTCTGGGGCTTCCTTCTGCATTGCAGTCAGGCCAATGACAATAGCCTTAGGCCTATGCCAAATCAGGCTATGATCTCACTTTGTAAGCCATAATTATTGCACCTTTATATTTTGATTAAGAAGGCCACTCCATTGAGTGCATCTTGGGCAGTGTATTTCCTTAATCTGGATCCTACACCAGGAAAAAGCAACTTCCAATAGGCTTAACAGAATGTTCCGGCAAAGCCAGCCTGGGCCACACAAAGGAATATATATCCCCCCCCCACACACACACACAATTTCTTTAGTCCTTTCTAATGTAATTTTATGGCAGTGCTCGTTTAATATGTTTAGGATGTTTAATATATACAGTAGAAGTAACAAAGCGTGGATTAGGAATGCTTTAGCTAATTAACTCACTTTCTCTATGACGCTGTAGTTCGGAAAATAATTGGCAATTGCTTGCAATATGCCTGGGAAGAATCCCCTTCCAAACACCAGCACCCCCTGAGCCTTGTGTACATATTGATTTATATCATTTTTATTTTATATTAGGTAAATTCTGATTAGATTTCAATGGAAGACTGAATTATAAACAATGAATCCTAGAGATGTCATATTTGAATTATTTTAAACAATAACAATAATCCATTCATTTTCTGTAACCACTTGTCCTATTCAGGGTCGCAGGGGGTCTGGAGCCTATCCCAGAGGCTATGCACACAATGCAGAGAACAACACAGGACTGGGTACCATCCCATTGGAGGGCACAAGCACACCTAGGGGCAATTTGGTAACTCCAACATATATTTGGACTGTGTTTAATGCACATTTTTGTATTAGTAGTATGATACAAAAGCCATCTTAAACTCTGAGTTCTCTGTGTCCTAAGCATCTTGTCTATAATTGAATATCGATACATGTGCTTAAAATCATTTTGACAGCAATCACTCATTTTGTAAGTGAATTATAAGCTCACTCTCTGCATTTATTAATACGGATATCCTTTCCATTTCTTGAACAGACCCTTAAGGAAATTAAATCCATAAAATGCTGGCAACGAGTTGCTGCAAATAATTATGGAGCAGCCCTGGCTTAGAGATAAGTATCCAATTTGTCTCCGAGTGAAGCCAGCTAGCTTGTAAGCCCAGGGAATCAAGTGCTGCATGACTGATGTCTTTCCAACGTACTTTGGCTTTTAAAAGAATAGAAATGAAGGGTTGAGCAGAAGACTGTATGTTCAGAGTTGGGAGGTTAAAATAAGAGAATACCTTCAGGCAGCAATGGTGTTTACCACCACTCACACTGAGCATTTGTGTGGGGGCCCCCAAGGTTTGGGGTTACAAACAGTCACTGCACTTGGGGGGCATGAGTAACGTTTTGAGTGGGACCCAAAAACATGAAACTCATACTGGTAGGGGGATATTGTGAATATGAATGAACACATGTTTACAGGGACCAGCGCATGGTTAAGACAGTGGAGGTCATAAATGGCAGAATCAGAGTCGCTGAGTGCTAATGTGCTTTCAAAGCATAACTTGGATTGGATGTTGAATTCACTCTTTTGTTCTAAATAATGGCATAATAGAGCTTCCACCTATTCATATCCAGTACTTATGGGGGCCTGAGCTTATATTTCTTACTTTCATGCAACTCAAATAAAGGATCTTCGAGACCCTAATTCTAAAGATGAAGCTACACCAGTCAGTAATTTATAGCTGATTGTGGTATTAAGAAAATACACATTTACATATGAAGGTGCAACTAAAGTAAAACTAAAGTGTTACGCGTGGACGCACTGCATCTACAGACATCCCCCCGCCTCTTTGTGATGTGCTGTGCACTTTCAGCCCCTGTCTCTCCCTTATTTATATGTGTGTGGCGGTCTATTGGACAGCAGTGACAGAGCTAACGACATGTTCAAAGCGGAGCTGGGAGGTGCATCACTGCCCCCTTCTGGTAATGGGTGGTCGCGTTTTACCTCGTTGTATATCAAACACAGGAACAATTAGATAATTATTAGTTATTATCGCCAATATTATAGAAAAGTATTTATGTACTTATGATAATAAAGTGTAATTTGACTTCAAGAATCCAAATTAACTCATGACTAAAAATGCACGATTGATGCTACTTTATTCCACATCTAATACATTAGATCTTAGTTAATTTGATGGCTCGATCTGTTATCTGTCTTCATTAAATGTTGTTTTGACATTTTGCTCAGGTTGCTGTGACCACAGATGTTTCTTCCTGGGAAAAGAACAAAAATTATGTCGGACGTTTTTTTTGCTCAACAGAAAAGATTTCGAGCTTTTCAAGACCTGCTTCAGAAAATTTTCGCAGGCTTATCTTTGCAGTGCTTAATATCTTTCTGTTATCTACTGTCAATGTAAATTTAAAAAAGCCCATGGAATGCTGATATGCTGGGAAGCTATTTGATTATCCTAAGATGCACTTGTAGGTAAACTTGAATGAGCTGTGGCTTGCGACCACAACTTCTGGAAACCATCTTAAAAATCAATTCCCATGGCCACAGTCCTGAATGTAATTATGATTTAAAGAAAAGAGAACCCTCGCAAATATTTCCAGTATTGTAATCACATGGTGAAATATCTGCTTCTAATTTGAAGTGCGCTTCAAGTACTGTGTTCAGACTTTAAACTCTCTGGAAAACTCTGTTCTCAATTAAGGACACATGTACGGAAAAAATGCAGGGCTAATCCTAAAGCGACATGGTACGAGAAATTGTAGTAAAATATTACACCTACATATTTTAAAACTGTGAAATAACCATTATAATATAATTTAATGAGCAGATTTTTAAAAAGCACATTTTTTTTCTTTAAACAAATGCCTCCTTTAGGGTTTGTTTAGCTTAGGTTTATATTTAACTCAGTGTTTTAGTCCAAGACTGAACATCCATAACTAACAGACCAGTAGGGGTGGGGGGTGCTATTGGTAAAATTAGCTGAGGAGGTGGGGGGTGGTGGCAGTTAAGTTTACTGATCTGGGGGCAGGATCAGCAAGTTAATCAGCCAATTTTACTAAGTCTTTAACCGTTCCAATTTTTCCTGAGGTGGGGCGAGTCCCCTGTTTTGTTGGGGCCCTAGGCTTTAGGCGGGGCGTACCTAGAAATTCAGGGCCCCCTGACAAAATTTCACCATGCCCAACCGCTTCCTCGATTTTATCTATTCAAGTGCAGGGCCCCCTAAATTTGCCAGGGTATCCATGCCCCTTCGACGGCCCTGGCTGTAGGCAGTGTTCAGGTAGCTTTGCAGACGTCCTGTTTGTCCCAGTTTATATTGGACCCCGTGTAACCCCTAAAATCGGAGCTTCATTTGTGAGGAAATGTGTCCCGTAGACATTCTCCTGCTCAGCAATCTAACAAAAATAATTTGCTTTTTTAAAATGGATTAACAAGATGATGTTACAGTAACCTTACCAAATTACTCAAATTTAGAAAAGTCTTTTAATTAAAACAAACACCAGAACTACGATTCATGTAACCAGTACAAAATATCAAAAGTATTTACAGTAAGTACAGTGGTGACCAAAATTATTAGAACACTTGGCATATTTAAAAGGTTTCAGTTGTTTTTGATGAATTTGCCATTAAAATACCCATAAAACAAATGAAATATCTACAT
>JAODKN010000114.1:476769-488916 GCA_026774425.1 Petrocephalus zakoni
TAAAAAAATTAATAGAAATTTTTATTTTTAATTGAAAATAATAAGGGATTAAAATTGATTTATATTTCTTTTTTTTAGCTTAAATTTTTTAGTACTGTTGGTTTTTGCCCCCCCCCCCACCCACCCCACTCGACGTAAAGCCATAGGCTTCTGCGGAGAACCAGCACGGGGAAGCATGTGAAACATGCCAGACGTTTGGCACATGCACAGCGCCAGGGCCTCTACCTGTTTAAGGCAGCCAGCTCACAGATGGGCAGATATGAAACGGCGATAAATCATCACACAAGAAAATCCTTCAGGCTGCGGAAGCTCATTTCAGAGGAATTTTGGAGCCCGTTCCAGTTGTGCTCCTTTCTGAAGTCCCAGGGAATGGTCCCTCAAATAATCCCAGCATCAGCGCAAGACCCAGTCGGCACGGTAATGAAAGACAGCTGTGCTCCAAGCCTGACCCTTCGGCTCATGCGGCCTTTGTGGGGGGAATATGGCCGTGTCCAGCCTAGCGGGGGGTTAAATCATCGATACTGCTTTCTAACCGTGGCCCGGGCTTCCTAAACTTGTAGCTGAGCGCGATGGGAAGTGAAGAGATTCAAGGTTGACTGCCAGAATGCACCACTTTCTGAAGTAATTGACCGGTTTCCCTTATTGCCGTGCACGATCTGGATTTGTGCATTATCAGGTTACCCGCCTTTCATCATAATTAAAGAGCGACGCTTCCGTGTTTGGGGGTGGGGGGGGAGACACCATGAGAACCAGACTTTGGGCTCCCGGCTCCTGCCCCAAAGCTATGCACTCTTACTTTATATTGGCACCTGCATGCTTTCAGTTCTCTGCTTGTGAAGCCCAGGACCAATTGGGAACGCAACTGTTGAGTTCCTGTTAACGCTACTGGGAACAGGAGTTACCCAGACCTGTAGTTTCCAGCAGGTCTGCACCTTCGCCCTTGCGGGAAAGGCCAACATGTGGTCGTGTTTGTATCCTTCATTTCTGCCTTGTCTATTCATGTTTCCCTTCATTTTCCCTTCATCTGAAGTGAAAGTTGACGAGCAGGCTGACAGGGGGGGAGACATCCCTGCTCATTAAACTCGTCTGTGCCAAATCATGGTATCACTCGCCGCTGCACAAAGGCCGATGTCCCATGACTCGATTTCTCAAAACTTGAGCCCTGATGTGAACATCTAGATGCTGAGTGCCAAATCCATTGATGTAATCCATTGATGTGAATCTCTGACTAATGAAATGCCGATGCTCTTCGGCAAGTAAAAAAAAAAAAAAGGTTGCATAAGTGCCAAGGGGTACAAATGGTTGCCTAACAGCTGGAAATGAATTTTTGCATTGTTAACATTGTGGCGTTATCCTTCAGCCTATGAGTTTAGAAGCATAAAAACTTGACACCACTGCGTGTGATTATTTTAGACCTGACAGTTGTTGGGCCCTAACAAGACTTCAGTAAATAAACGGCGTGTTTGCGCGGCCATGTTTGAAACAGCATGGCAGGCGTCTGATTGATGCTGCCATTTAAAAGCACTTTGTAAAGGTTGAAATGGCTAACACATGTCGTAATGAAGAGAAACAGAAAGTACCTTTCGTTTTGTAACAGTACTTCAGACAACTAAGCAGAAGGTGCAGTTTTTGGGTGTATTGTTTCCGGGTTATGGGGATCAGTAACCTCTTGGCTAATTCGCTGGTTTTAACGCACAGCAGTGACACACATACCCCAAAAGAATTTTTTTTTCTGCCTGACTGTTTTGTCCTGAGATATGGCTGGAGTTACATTGTTTTTTCCTTAGGAAAAAGTATTTGTGGCTTCTATTCCTTCATTAACGAAGGAGTGTATCAAAATCCATAATCGGATGACTTGGCGCTACCACTTGAATCAGCTGGGCCATGAAACATAATAATTTCCATCCTGACCATTTCAGTATCGCGTTCGATTTGTTTTTCGTTTTCTTGTTGAAATAAGATTCCCTGCTGGTAGCCTTTCCTGCCGCCGTAGGAATATGAAAACGCCACAACTGTGCTACGGTATGACTGTTGAGGTAGCGGTATGACTGTTGAGGTAGCGAGTTTTGCTTCGCCGCCTTGGGGCAGGTGGTGGATCACCGGCCCGCTTACCGTTGTCTCTCTGTTTATGAGAGGCAAAACTCAAAGCCAGAGCTGGGTCTGCAAGTGTCGGACAGACGGTGGGCTTTGTGCAGATTGTTGCTATATAAATACTGAGCCTCAAAGGCTCATGGCAGCTGTACACCATAGAATGAAGACCATACTTGAGTGGCATTGCTGGTCGTGCATGTTTATGTCATGTGGGGGGTGGGTATGTTTGTAATCGCCAACACAACAGGATATTATGATTATTTGTATTTCTAGCTACAGCCATGTGTGGTCTGAGCATCCCTGATGGGATCCTTCTGATCTCAGGAAGTTGTTTTAAAAAATTCACCATTGCCTACAAAGTGTGTAAACTCTGAATGTTTGTGTATATTATACCAATATGACCTCAGTCGTTCTTGGATTTGGTTTTTGGTGAGATAGATGTGGGATTGGATGAGCTTGGGAGGAATTTACAGTATGATGGCCAGATGTCAGGAAGGGGCCTCCTTCAGAAGACCCATGTGGTTAGCTTGTTTGCTTTTCCGCCTTGTTTTAATTGACCTTGAGGGCATTCAAGCCATTGTTCATTTTCAATGCAGTTGCTTAAAATTTTTTTTTGTCTAGCAATACTTCATTTATAGGAATTACTTAGCCCAATTAAGTGTCAAATTCTTATTTCAGTGGTTCCATTTGTTTTTATTTATTTACTCACCTTGACTATTGATTTTACACTGTTGGCAATGTTGGTCTACAGGGCCTTGTCTTGTGACCATTCCCAAGTCACCCTGAAAACAGCCATGTGCCTAAAAGCTGCCGATGACATGGATGATGTAATCACCGTATGTATTATTGGCTATTGCCACCAGGCCAACCAGCTGAACGGGGCCTATAAAATGGGGGTGTGTGTGGAGACTCCAGCCCCTGGGTAGAGTAAATAAAACATCCTCGGATGCTGCTCTCATGGGGTAATGCTCTGATGGAGTGCGTTGCGTCTGACGGGCTGGCCCACGGGGTCGTCTGGCTCAGCCACCTCCTGCCTCTGCTTTCATGCCCTGAAATGCCGGGTGCTGGAATGCCTGTGTCCGTTTGCCATAGTGTGCAGGTTTAGCCTTTGGAGAGCAGCATTAATGTACAGACTCCAGAAGCAAGTAGCCAGGATCCATAATCTCCTTTAGCTGCTATTTTAACATATTGCTTTTTTGGTTCCTGTATTTAAATACTTTTAAGGATTAAGGTAGGAAGTCGAACAGAAGGGAAATGGTGAGCGGCTGAGTCAGCTCTGACCCTTAATCTCAGTCGCCCTTGTTCACAGACGGTAGAGAATCCTGTAATTCACTTCCTGTCAGGTCCAACCCCCCCCCCCCTCTGTGCTTCTTTGACCTGGAGGTCCTACTTAACTGGGATAAAACTCAGGGGAAGTGAGGCCTATGTGATCTCGAACCCAGAACCCTGGAAGCTGCCCATTTTTGAAAGAGCATGTGTGAAAGAGGGTACCTTCACTCAGTACGTCTGCTCGTAAATATAACATTTTTATTTTATGGCCCTGACTGGGAGGGGACGGTGAATTACAGATGTATTATACTCTGAATTTATATATCTCTGGCTTTTCTTAAGGGGGGGTTCTTTCATGGGACTGGTTCTTCACTTTCCCACCGAAAAGGGAGGATATCTTGTCTGCCTGGGGACCGAGTTGCTGTTTCCTCTCACATGTTCTGTCTGGAGGTAATTTTTCTGCCTGACTACAGTTTATTCGGATGTCGTGCCTCTGCTGGACATCCACTCATGGGACTTTTTGTAATACTTGCCTAAACTTGCTCAGTTACTTAACCCTGCTTTGGGAATTTCGGGTGCATTTGAAGTAAATGCGCAAAGGATAATGCATGTTGCCTGTGATTGGTCTTGTTTGACTTAAAGGATCTAATGCTTTTCTGAGTTAAAAAACTGAGGC
Source organism: Petrocephalus zakoni (assembly GCA_026774425.1). NCBI lineage: Eukaryota > Metazoa > Chordata > Actinopteri > Osteoglossiformes > Mormyridae > Petrocephalus > Petrocephalus zakoni. Next base: position 480,806 of record JAODKN010000114.1, read on the forward strand.
ACTGAAAGGCATGCGTAGACTTTTGTCCAAAAGTTACATCAAAGTAAATTGGAATCGGCGCATGTGTTAATGAACTTTTGAGTTCACAGCCAGGACATTGTTTTTGGAAGGGAAAAAAAACCCACAAAATGTGGAGTCGGCGCACATAAGCATGCATCTGTTCTCTCACATCTGCCGGACATGTGGCATGGCAGCAATAAAATCAATTAAAACATATTCGGCATCTGAATTTCCTTGAGGTAAAAAGGTGCTTTTTAAACTAAATAAAAATAAGTTGTGTGAAAATCACTTCTGCCTCCAGCTTCTTTCCTGTCATAAATAATTAGATAAGATGGGTTTCAGGCTAAGCCTGGCTCCTTGTCAGATCTGGTTATACATTGTCTTAGCCTGTAGACTGGTATACAGACACGCGTTCCTCTCAGCGTGAGGGGTCAGTGTTTCGACTTTTTTTTTCTTTGTGATGATGCAATAAGACGAAAGATGAAGTGTTTAGGCTATTGCATTTTTTTTCCCGACCTCCCAGTCTAAAATGTTTTTCATTTTGCTTTTCGAATAAAACGCAAACTTAAAACCCAGCTGTGGCCGATATCTAAATGTGAGCTTTAGGCTTACAGCTGTCTGTACCCACGAGCAAGCCGTCTGGCCTCAGGCTGCTAGATGGACAGGATTTAATAAGAAACAGGCTTTTGTGGGGTTGAGGCCCAATGTAAGAGTGGGTCAGTGGAGATGAGATACTTTGGTAAGCCCCGGTGCAGCCATCTCTTAATACCAGGTTGGAATAGACCAGCTTTTCTTTGTGACAAGAAGGACTCACCTGGTACAGAGGACTGGCAGTGTCCTTCTTTGGTTATATCGCGGCTGAGTTGGCATGTTCTTCAGCTGACCCAATGCTGGCAGAACCATTTCTGGCTTGTATCACATGTCAACACTTTGACCCAACACCAGGTTTTATCTAAACCAGAGCAGAGGGTCCCATACAGTGTGTGTGTGTGTGTAAGTGCATAAATATGATCGCGACGCATATCCAAACTCGCGCAGTTGGCACTGAGTGCTAATTTGCCACGTTTGCCCTCCGTTAACGAGGAATATGAGCCGTACATAGAGGGAGACCCACGGCTACTCTTGCTGGCTGGGTTTTGGGTTTGCAGCAAAGCATTTGGCATTGGGTGTAGTTAAGTCTTAATTCACACTCCATTAGATTTCCTGAACCCCCCCCCCCCCAAAATGATTGCATTCAAATTGAAAGCAGCAGTCAAAATGTGTTTTTTATTTTCTTTCTTTTTTTTTTTAATAAAGTGCTGCACGCATTATAATAGATTTTTTCCGATTTTAATTGCATGATTACATATGCATGTTTTATCAACCTCCTTTTTCAATTAGGTGAATTAATGATAATATGTAAAGACTTTTTAATTATTAAATGTGAATTTTAACATGTATTATCAAAGTATGAGCCTGAAAAAAGAGGTCTTTTGTACTGAAATAATGTCACTTTTTCCATGCAACCTAGACACCAAGAGAGTACTGAGGATAGGCATTCAGGAGTACCGAGGATAGGCATTCAGGAGTACCGAGGATAGGCATTCAGTGGTACTGAGGAAATTTTATCTGTGCAAATTTGTTTCAATTTCAGCTCAGTGAAACACTTTAAGCACTTTTTCAGTAAGTTACCTTTCTTGTAGAATTGTGCTTCAAATAAGGAACTTTATGAAAAGTGATATTGCTAACTTGTGCTAGTGCACCTAAGAAAAAAAGTTAAGTGCACCAGTGCAACCAGTGCAAAGAGTTAGTCTAGAGCCCTGAGAAGTACTTCAGGTGTCCATGGGCTGGTCTTTGGTGCCACACTGCAGCTCTCCAGCTCCCGGAACCACACAGACATGGATCGTGGGGCTTTACTCTGTCCCCCCTAAACTCCCTGCAGTCTCTCCACCATGGCTTCTTGTCCAGTGGAAGGTTGCAGTGAACCATTCCAAGGCACACTCTGAGAGGGTCGCCAGAACCATAGCCTCTTGTCCAGTGGAGGGTTGCAGTGAGCCATTCTAAGGCACACTCTGAGAGAGTCGCCAGCACCATGGCTTCTTGTCCAGTGGAGGGTTGCAGTGAGCCAGTCTAATCGTGCGTTCCATTACCCTCGGAGAAAATGTCGTCATTTCCATTATCCCCCGAGGATAATGGAACGCACGATAAGGCACACTCTGAGAGGGTCGCCAGTCCAGCACAAGGCACAAGCAAGTACATGTTAAGGGCAATTTTAAAGCCTGTAATTTTGCCTTGCCACAATACTTTACTAATGGAGATAGCAGTTCCACGTACATGGGCAAACTTCCTCGTGCAACAGGGCGTTTCAACTTCAGTCCGTTGAGCTTAAATGAAGCGCCATGTTCCACAAAACCTAATGAAGGCTGGAAAGTACCTGTTTCAACATTATTTCTGCCTCTTGACGGTCCAACTAGTGAGCATTTTAAAATGACTAGTCTGTCGGTCTGCCATATGTCCTTTTTCTACTTGTTAGCGATAGCATTGCTGCTGGCTTACATGGTGAGATGAGAGTACTCTAGAGATGCCAGTTCTAAGTGGTGCAGGGCTAGTGATATAAATGTCTTATCAGCCTGTGGAATCTGTGGAATGGCTCTGTGAGAGCTGGAGGAATGAGGCCTGGTTCTGAAGAGCGATCAGCAGCTTTGGGTAATTAGACCACTCTTCACCCACTTCACTTATAGGCGATAAAGTGGAGGTAGGTTCCTGTTCCTTTACAGAGGGTCATTGTGCCTTCCTCCCGGCTGTCCCTTTAAAAGTATCAGTTGTATTTGGATCATATCAAAAGCATTGAAGTAATAGTGTGGTTTGTAGACAGGCCTGCTGACATTTTTAGTATGACTTTTTGATCCTCCCATTTGATACTATCATCATATCATCGTTTTTGTACAAGCTCAAGGGGGAACTCCTGTTGCAGCAGACGAATGAAACATCTGCAGCTGAAATGTTTTCGGAAGAACGACGCCCGGCAGAACCGGAACGCGTGCCGACTTTGATCTCCGTGTCTCCCGACGGTGCCTTTAATTTCTCGGGGATGGCTCTCCAGCCTGACTCAGACCCGGGGACTTCAAAGTACCCCAAGCCGTAACACCAGTGCCCCGAGACGTAAATTTCAATCAAGTTATGGAATCATCGGGGGGGGAGCAGGGAGGCTCATTGGCGAAGGAGCGTTGAGCTTACAGGAAGCGTTTTAGGAATTCGCTGTCGAGCTGAGGGTGTCAGTGCCGCAGGAGTGCTGCAGGAGTGCCAGAGCTCTGACACGTGCTCTGTGGGACTTGGAGTGCTGAAGGATACATTAAGTGAAAACCTCCCCTGAACAAAGTCCACGGCGTGAGGAGAAGAAAGCCAGCAGTATGAGATGCAACCTCTGCTGAGGGACCTTCTGGGGGGCTTGGGTTAGGGGTTATAGTTCAGCACGTTATTGAAAGCAGCCACGGGGCGACATTTGACTGACGCTTCTGGCTTCCATCTGCCAGAGTGCTGAAGGAAAGCTGTAATGTGTCCAGATGGGGTGCATTACCAGCAGAATTAACTGACCGGTGTTTGTCTGAAACGAGGTCTTCCGACTACCAGTTTCAAAAGAACTGACAGACTGCTACAGTTCTGGGTGTTTTTCTATGGGGGGCTCCCTCTCAGTTTAGGCATGCCTCATTTCCTAGGCTTTAGCGTTGCCGAGGCCTTAGTCACCTGACATGTATGGACTGTAGAGATAATGCCCCTGGGGGCTAAAGTTCTGCTTACTTCCATTTCCTTTACCAGCGACCCAAAGTTGACAAGGACCCTAAGTGATCTATGAACTTGCGTGAAGTTCCACAAGCTGACACGATTTGTAGAGTCACTGACTCTCTGAATTGGCTCTTTTATGAGCTTCAACCCATGGCATCAAACAGAACTATTCTTCTTAATATTAGTGCTGCTTCGAGTTGTTTTTACCAAATGGTACATTGTAGTATTTAGAGACGAATCACGGTTGTAGACTGTGTAATTTTCCTTTCCTTGGGAACTATCAACAGTCAACTAAAGAATGTTAAATAACTTAAAAAATGTATTTTTTAATGTTTTCAATGTAGCTTTTGCCCGTCTATAGTGCCATGTTGCAAATGAAATGATTGGGACTTTCCAAAGCAAGATTTGGACTTAAGATGCTGACTTGTAATTACCCCCCCCCCCCCAAATGTATTTACATACATTTTTATATGAAACCACATCAACCAAAGAAATGCTGTGGCTGGACTTGGAATCTCGCATAGGTGAACAGTTCCCAAGTTATGTGTTAAGTTATCCATACATTTCCCAAAAAAGCCTTGTTTCTGGATAAACAAACCCAAAACCATAACTTGATGGCGTTTGATCTTGGCCAAAGCCGATTCATTTGGTTAAGGTCATTTTTGCTTGTTCACTTCTCTAATTTTTGTTTTTACGGGACTCTTGTCATGCCAGAGAGCTGGTTCTTGTCCGTTTAAAAGTAACAGTTCCCTTGTTGGAAGAATTCAAGTTCTGTTCAAACCACCCTTTTTCTCGATTTGGTATTGCTCAACTCACTCGTTAGCAGGACCTGGTTCTGGATATTCAGTCAAGGTATGAGTTTGACTGCTTGTACCAGATGAATACATGTTAATGACGGTCCCTTGAAGTGTGTCTTCTGTCTTTCTGCTGGGATGGTGATAAGATCCTTCATCTGGTCATGGAAATCTGATGCTCTGTACCCTGAATTGCAAAACCATGCTGATCTGCTTCATGCTTAGGTGCACTGCTTACACCATGACTTGGAGATGAGCTACACAGTGCAGGTATTGTATAGTGAATCAGTAATCATGGTTTGAGTAAACGTGCCATGAATTTGTAAGCTTTTTGTCTCTCGGCCTTGCTCAAACTCTTAATAGCTTCCTAGCATGTGCCGTATTAGACTAGGACCGCCAGAAGGCCATTCGACATTTTGCAGAAGCTTTGATGTTGAGGCTGAGATTATTATCTCAAAGCAGACTCCTCCTGGGCTCATTCAGTCCGTGTACGTTTCTCTAGCGGCTTTTTATGGCTGGTCGTCTCAGGGGGACAGATGGTCATTGGTGTCTCTTTAAATTTGGTTGGAATGGTGCTGTCCTTGTTTGGCTTTCAGCAGTGGGTTGTAACTGAACTAAAAGCCTACTTTGACTGACCGCTTTCACTTCAAAAAGGAGGGTACATATCTGCCTCTTTATGGCAATTGATCTATGGTATTGTCACCAGGGATCAGACAGTCTTAAACATGTTTGGCTCGAATACTGAAGCTTTGTCCTTTTTAATTTTAATTTATGGGGGTTTGCAAGTTTGCTCTGCAATAAAAAAATGTTTTGCCGTTTTGCTATAATTTATACTCCAAGTCTTTCTATGAATCATCTGTAATCACGCAGTTTAAACAAAGGCGTACAAATGATTGTCTCCAAGTTTCACAGTGGGAATCCTAAGGACTGTAGCAAAGCATGGCAATATTTAAAACAGACAAGGTCATATACAAAAAAGCACAAGTTTGTGTTTTAAAAAGAGGTGCATGATGGGATATGCGGGGAAGAACTCATTCTGGTGCACCTGTTAAACATGGCAAATAAAGTTTTGTTTCGTGTTTTGTGTCATTTCATTTCAAGCACTTTATATAGGTGATATACCTGTGTATCTGTCTGCTGGAGTGGCTTGTCTTTCCTCAGCCTGGGGGCGGGGGAGGGGAGGGGGCAGCACACAGCCATTTATCACTGCTCTCCCTGGTGGGTGCAGGGGTGACCCGCCTGTATCTGTGCGGTCAAGCTGACCCCGTTTAAGCGCCGAGGCCCTCAGCTGTACGCTGAAGCTGTCGTTTTTTTTTCTTCTCAAGGGCCCTAAATGGCAGTTCCTCCCCTCGGGCCGTTGTCGACACTGTCTGAAACAAATTGCTCTTCCACTTCCTGGCTATGACACAAACACCCCCATTAGTCTTTAGGGCCTGTGAGCCCCACCCTCCTACCCGGTCTCATACTTTTCACTTAAAAAAATAAATGAATCAAAACGGAAATGTAAAACAATTTGTTTTGGGGTGCCTCTGCTTTCGTTGTTTCTGCTGATGCTCTTCAAGCCTGGATGGAAAGTGAATTTTTAGGAACTTGTAATTTCACCCTGTCTTTGGGACTTTTCCCTCCCACATATTAATTACCCACAAATAAAACTTATGCTGTTTTGCTTAGTGGGAGTATTCCATCCCTCGGGCTTGTGGAATATAGGTGCACTTAAAATTTTATTTATTTATTTTTTTAATTTTAAGATTTTTTTGAAAGACGTTCCACTTTAATGGTATTGTTCTTGGAGATTTACTGCAGCAGTATTTAATAATGCGTGTAGTGGGAAAAGTGGGTTTATTTATATTTGGTTTTTGCACAAATAAGCCCTCAATTGGTTTGCTGAAACCAAAAATTGCATATGAAGCGTGCGTTCTCAGCTAATAAAAAATAAAAAAAGCACTTTGGGCAAATCACTAAAATCTCATGTTCAGCACCCAGGGTCTGGAGTACCTAAGCCCAGACGGGGCCTGCTTTTCCATTTTAGAATTTCTTTTTGTCAGCATGAGGGCCTCTGTGGAGTATGTGAATTACAGCCCCGCTGACTGGTCTGCGACAGACGAGCGATGTTTCCCTGGGGGAAGGGGTGACGTCCATCAAGAGGACATGAAAGAGTCATTTAGTTTCATCTTTACCTTTCTCCTGGAGCTTTGTGTAAACGTCAACTGTACTGGAATACCATGCGTATGCTCTCGTTATTTGCATCTCCCCGCCTCTAGACTGGGGAATAATGTTATTAATAAAAAAAAGAGAACCATAGGGTAGGCATGCCTTCCTCTGCTAACTGTAGCGTTTGTGGAGATCGATGCAGCTTCAGGTTCTCCAGGCGGGAACGTTTGGCACACTGCTCGGCGCCTAAGCTGGGTTCAGTGACGTGTTTATGCAGAGTTAAAAGAATGGCCGATGAACACCCGTGCAACCTCACAGGTCTGGAATGCTTGACGGCTCGGTACTGAGTGGCTGCGCATGGAATTCGGGAGAAGTAGTGAAATGTTGGAAACAGGATCCGTTTCTGGCAGCGTAGCTGTGTGAGGTCCTTCACTTTTATTCGTTCCCTGATGTCTGTATTAGTCTTCGTCCCTCACCAGTAATTTCTGTACAATTACTGTGAGGACGGTAGAATGACCTTCTGGGGATGCACATGGGGCATGTTTGAGACGTCGCGGTCGCTCTACCTCTTGTGAAAGCTCTGCATTGGAAGATATACATTTCTTTTATTGAATAAATGCACTGCTCTCAAATGGGCGGATGGCGCTGGGTCATGGTCCAGTCTGTTCAGCACATTCATTAGCTTATGTAAACCGGGTAAAGCTTAGCGATGATAAAGCCCCCTCTTCAACAACATTTAGTTTATGTTCCACACAATTCAGTTATGAGCCATTTCCTCAAAGTAAGCAGTTTTTGTGGGGGGGGGAAACCATCTCAGGTTGATTTATGGACGGCTCCTTGGCCTTTGACGCTTCACTGAGGCATCGCTGACATTCCTGAGGGATCCAGCCCCACCCCCAGAACTTTGCATTAGACTTTCCAACTCAGTGTAGTTGCTATTCAGCTCAAAGGTATATTAGAAAGGTTACTTGACGCATTGATTTAAGCGAAGAATAATTATTTGAAAAAAAATCAATTAACAACATGCCTGGGCTCCAGCGGTGGAAATACTGAAAGAGTATCAACGGTTGTATGTTAAGGTCTTCATGGGCCATTTGCAAGTGATATGGACTGCAGAACTGACAAGTGGCAAATGGTCTTGACATGCTTCCAACAGCAGCAGTAAAACCTAGAGTGTTTTTAGTTAAACCATCTGTGCCTGCTGTCCCTGGCTTAAAATGAAGAATGTGAACAATATATATATACATATATACACACACACACACTCACCTAAAGGATTATTAGGAACACCTGTTCAATTTATCATTGGTTGATTAGATGATTGCATTAATCACATGGCAGTTGCTTCAATGCATTTAGGGGTGTGGTCCTGGTCAAGACAATCTCCTGAACTCCAAACTGAAT
>JAODKN010000114.1:505409-516111 GCA_026774425.1 Petrocephalus zakoni
GGCACAAGAGGCACAAGAGGCCTGCACTGGCCATTCTCACTGGCGTGCGTGCCTGTCAGGGGCTTACGGACGGGTGGCTTCTCTTACGTAGCTTGCTATCAAGAGCACGCTAGGTAGACAACCATAAACTGTCTGAAAATGTTCTGAAAGTGCTTGATTCTGCTTGATTCTTACCATTATGCATGTGCAGGCACAATTCATATCTAGTTGGCTTCCTGAAAACCGTGACGATTGCTAACCAGTATGTTCCGGTTTCTGGTGGATTTGGCTCTGAGCTAAGACTCAGGCCTGGGTGAGAAGAGCCCAAAGTGTTTGCTCACACCTCTGTGGTCTCGGACCATGCTGGGCTTGTCACCTCTCCCCGCACCCTGTGTCCCCCTCGGGACGAGGGATGATGGAATGATCCGCCGTGGCGATTTGTCACCTCTGACTTGTTACCTTTCACATCTCCCTGGGCATTGGGGGAAGAGTTACTCACTTGCTGACAAGCATCTGTCTGGAGGATTGAAGTAGTTAACGGCTTTCTGGAGGGCAACATCCTCCAGATCAGTGCTTCTCAAACCAATCCTTCCCAACTCCCAAAAACATGGGCCGTCTGGGGGTCCCCAAGGGATGGGTTTGAGAAACACTGCATTATACAGTATGCACAGATGCCACGAACACACCACCTCAGACGGTCTGAGTGGCAGAATATGCTGTAACATGCCTGACTTTAGCCGAGCCAACTGCTTAAATTAAAAGCAGCTGGACTGGACAGGAATCCGTACAACTTACCTAAGGACCAGTGGACCATGGACATTGATATTTGGCCAGCAATTTCCTAACATATTTTGTAGAAATTGTGGTTTGAAAATGTGGTTTGTTTTGGCTAGCTAACACCATCTAACATCCCCCACTCTGTCTTTAGGACACAAGGCTCATCATCATGGGTGTTTTTTTTAATAAATATTGACAAACTTTGCCTTTACACAGAATATAAATGAATGATGCGAAACATATTTATTTGATGAATGGTCAGTATAGTACATAATTTAAGATATATTATTACCCAAAAATCCAACGTAACTGACATGAAATGACAACCGCAAATCCACATTTCGGTGCCTGGATTCCAGTGGTTTCTGCAGATTGCAGTGATCAGTTTGCTTCTCTTTTCATCAATCTGTGAAAAGACAGCTCTGATTTTTCTTATTAAATCCATTGGTATAATCAGTCGTACTACAGCTCATTTTGCCACTCGGCGGGTGGAACCGCAGTGACTTCTGCCTTATGTGCATACTCTCGATATGTGTACGTACTTTGAAGTTTAATGAAATACGTGCCCTGCTATGTGATCACGTTTTAATGTAATATTTTATTGAGCAAAGTGGTATTTCCAAAGAAAGCTTCAATGGATGTCAACATCGGCATTAATACCTGTATTTCTGGGGAGAAGTTCTAGAACAGAGAGGTGCTTTAGATGTCAGGCCTAACTGCATGCCAGAATAAATAGCATTGTATGCATTAATAATGTTTACCTTCAGAGTGGAGAGATTCTTCCAGGAGAATGGTTTGTTTCGTGGAATAGTCTGGGTTACTTAATCCAGATGTAGCTGCTTACGTTACCCTGAGTTCAGCAGTTCAGCAGCGAAATGATGGCATCAAAGGACGAGCCGGCGCCGTGGAAGTGAGGCAGTGACCAGTCAGATCTTGTTTATCCAATCCCTGTAAATGAGACACATCTGGAGAGAAGCACGCTGCTTATGCATGGCAAGGGAGTGTGTTCGTTTTTGATGACTATGCTTTTTTTGCCATTCGCATGAGTACAGGTTCATTAGAATGCTTCTTTTTAGGATTACCCATCCTCTGAGACAGAGACGCGTATATTAGAGTGAAGCCTGGGGTCTGAACACAGGGAGAGGCCATTTACCCGGTGACCCTGGAGCATTTCAGGGGGTTAAGGGTCTGGCTCAAGGGCCCAGTTGCCCCTTGCTGCAAGCAGGGACATCCTCTCCAGGATTCAAATGGCAGATTGCAAACAGGAGTAGCAAAAATGGACAAGGGAAGGCTGTGAAGGCCAGTAGTCGACCAACTCATCGGTCCGTCTGACCCGGTTTCCCCTTTTCAGGTTACTTCCTGGAGTTCTTAGAACCAGTCAACAACATCACAACGCTCCAGGGGCAGACGGCTACCCTACACTGCAAGGTGCTGGGGAACCCCAAGCCTAACATCAAGTGGCTGAAGAACGACGCACCTGTGGTCCAAGAGCAGGGCCGCATTTCCATTCGCAAGACCGAGTCGGGCTCCAAACTTCGCATCCAGGACCTGGACACCACCGACACGGGATACTACCAGTGCGTGGCCTTCAACAGCAGGAAGGTCATCTCCGCCACGGGAGTGCTTTATGTCCGCCTTGGTAAGGACAGGGAATTCCGTATCTCTGCATGTTACGCTTTCCTAGAATTCCCACAAACCCATGTGTTATTTCTGTTACGTTTTCAATGAGTTGAACAGAAACTAACTTAGAAGTTTAGGTCTACAGAAACGGAAACCCAGACAACTTCATCACCTTATGTTTACAGCTCGTTTACCCTCGACAGAATAGATTTTGCTGCAGCCTTACCTGCGCCATGTAGAATTTGAGGTTCGACCAGAATCCTGGGCACTCTATATGACACTTTTACTTCTGTTTCAATGAGATTCAGGTCATCAAATGAATCATAAGCTTTGTTATAATGGGGATCTGTGCCCCACCCCCCTACCCCCCACCCCATGCCAGTGGTCATAGAGAAGAATTGTGGCATTCCCCATTGTAGGCGTGCTTTTATAAAAACCAGTTATGTTCCATCACTGACCTCGTATTTCTTTCCTTTCCTTTCGTATTTCACGGATGCGAATGGAATGGAACAGGGGGCCGTCTCAGTGTTTAGCGCAGAATAAATCTTCATCCCACAGCAGAATAGGCTGCCTTATTTCAGCAGAAGCAAATCTCAGTGGGTTTCTACAACAATAATTACTCTGTGAAATTGGTAGTAATGTCCTGTGAGTAAACATTGTATTTATCAGTTTTTTTTTAAAGAATCTAGAAATGTATTGTTCTCTGTGCAGTCCTCTTTGTTACGTGACAGCTTTTATCATTAAGTCAAGGGTTCATATTGGCATAATCACTCTGTAATAACTCCCCCAAAAGCACAGCACAGGGGACAAGCTACAAAACGTTTTTCGTTTGTGAAATGTGTCGCCAGATGAGCTAGAAGCTTCTGTATAGACTTGGGAGCCTGTCTGTAGGAGCTAGGCCCAAGCCTGCCTCTTTAGATACGTGGCTGAGCAATGGCATGGTGTGTGAGAGCTTTGTGGCCTAGTTCCAGATGGGCCCAGTTCTGGTCTGTGACTCAAGATCGCCCTGCTTGCCTGCTGCCCAATGAAAGGTCTTGTCAGTTACTCAGCTATAGTCACTTTATTTTGGGCCCTGCAAATAGATCCATTAGACTCTTCTCTTGTTCCCAGGTGTGCTTTGATGCAGTGTTTAGCTTAGTCCTTGAGGGACCCCCCGATGGTCCATGTTTTTGCTCCCTTCCAGCTCCCGGTAGCAAAAAAATGTGGACTGTCTGGGAGCCCCCGTAAGGCTGGCTTGGAAAATGCTGCTTTAATGCACAGGCTTACCCAGCCTGAAGCCCAGGGGCCACCACTACCCCTTGTCCTCCCCCTTGTTAGATAAAACACCATTGCAGAAAATAGTACATAGGCCTCTGGCAACTCAAGTAGCCCAGACTCTGCGTGTTCAAAATTCAAAATTCTGTAGCTGTATTACAATTTTCACCATGATAATGCCCCTATAAATGAATCTGTTCTCTCTGCAATAGCATGTCTTCACCCCAGGGGGCGCTGGTGAGAGGCAGGTCAAGTGCCGTGACAGAGTTGCCTTTCGTTATTTTAGAAAAGTGTTAATGACACTAAACCCGTCCGCTCTGAGAAGCTGTCGTGTTAATCCCTGCGCTTAGTTACTTAGACTGTAATTATGTGCTTAGAAATGAAATGTTAGGCCTCCAGAGTCAGGCCGGCAAAGTGGCACGGTGGTGTGGCACTCACGCCTCCTTTCTTCATGTACAAAACGCACTCTTTTTTTTCCATCTCCAGGGCAATCGCCAACACATGGACCAGATGACCCGTAAGTAGAGTGAGTGTGTGTGTGTGTGTGTGTGAGTGTGTCTGTCTGTGCTCTTTTGACATTGTCATTTAACCAATTAGGGCAATTTGAGCACTTTTTGTAAATTACACTACCAGGGGATTTTGCTGAAACACGCCTTAACGGCTTTATGGATTACTGGAACGCTGGGAAAACTGCTGTTGGTGGTACTTCTTCAGATTGCAGAGATAAAGCTCCGATCGTAGGATAAGGGCATTATTCTGCAGGTCATGTTTAATTTAAACGCTTGCACAGATACTGCTGCTGTGTGTTCTGAGACTAGATGTATCGCTTTCACTTCAAGTTGTCTTATGCAAGCTTCCCATGACTGGCCAGTCATGGACACAGGTCTGCTTATCATGATTGGATCGTTAGCAGTGCGTGTCTTGCTAAGTAGTTGGAATCAAACAAACGCATTGCGTTTTGACACTAAATTGTCCACCATTCTCTTTCTGTAAATTCGACTCTTCTCGTTCTCCTCACGTGATATGAAATATGACGCATTGTAGCTTCAGTTTTTAATTATAGTGCATGCTCTCGTCTTAAGTAAATTATTTAGAATTATATTTTCCATTTAATTCAAATAAATATTTAATAAAAAAACGAATACTTAAAAAAAAATAATAATAATAACAAATGTGGGGACGGTATCACGGTGGAAAAGTGATGACACCGGTGTTGGTCTTAAAACCGGGAACACCATCAACACCATCTATCGTGGCAAGCCTAGTTCGCGTGAGGAGAAGGAGCACAGCTCGGCATACTTCTTGGAAGTGTCTGTTCCCAGAGCTGTGTCATATTTCAGGACCACTCCTGTTGTGCTGATCTTAGCTGCCTTCTTCTCCTTAGCGAGAAACAATCATGTTTAATGTAAGAAGAGACTTTAAAGTCAAACACTGACCAATGCCAAAACATCTGTGCTACACCCATGGGTTGTAACTAATAATAAAGAACATAAGTCATCAGAGTTTGAACCAGATTATTATTTATACACTTTAAATTTTCAAATTGTTTTAACATGGTAACACTGGGCTGTTATTAAATGTGCGTCATACAGAAATTGTGCATCCCATAATACGCATCTACAGTCTGGCACTGTGGATCCTCCAGGAGCGCCAGGTGCTAAAGTGAGATGGGGCCGTTTAAGACTTGCGTCCCCTATTGGAGTTCTCCTCTCCTGTATCTTCCTGCACCTGGACCAGAGGCCTTCCAAGGCTTCCTTTGTTCCTTCTGGATTCTGTCCCTTTCCTGCAGACAACACAGAAATTGGGTGGGGAGGGAGGGGGGGTGTTGGTGGACAGACCCTTGGTTTTCTGAAGGTGTAGCCAGGTCCCGCTGGAGACTCTTATAGGGCAAACAAAAGGGCTTTTCTCTTGCAGGCTGGGCTCTGGCTAATTTCTCTGCAGGCTTCCGATCGCTGGCCGCCTCCCTGTTTGGGAAACGGAACATGCGACCAGCTCTTAATTGTTCCCTCATAAGTTGAATAAATAGCATGGTGTCATAAAGGGTATGATGAAAACAGCAAATGCAAACAGCGGTAAGGCCTGTGAACACTGGAGCGGGGGGGTGGGAGAAGCTGACATTTCGCATGCCCTTTTTTTTTTTTTTACTCTGAAACACAGACAGGCAGGTCCAGCAGCTCAATCCAATTTTGACATCGACTTACTTCACTGCTGAGTGCATAAAACAGATTTATCCTTTTCCTGTGCTTAACAATACATAGTAACAACAGGTCTTCTGGCAGAAAGCAGGATTTATCTAAACCGGGGAATATAGCTATTGTTGGTCGGTCATTTGGGGCAACTTTACGGCCCCATGTTTGGCACAAGAGAGCCTGGGCTTGTTTAGCACGGTCTCCCTGAGATTGCCAGTGTCAATTAGTGTTCATCGCCACCTTGATTTGCAGAGATGGTCGAGTGTAAACTGCTCACAATCATTCCCAGACTTGGTCAGCCTCCAGGCTCAAACTGGGGCCAGATGGAACCTCTGTCCGAGTGCAGCTGGCCAATCGCAGAGCGGCAGGCCTGTCGCGAACGGAAAGTTCTTTTGAGGAGAGGAACAATAGATCTTTGACTACAGAAAATTGTCCCATTAGAGACTTTTCTTTTTATTTTAAACATCTATCCCCCGAAGAGTGATTCTTAAAAAAACTGATGCTTGAAAACAGGCTGGGAATGAAATTTGAGTGCATCTCGAGTTAAGCTTTGGTTCGGATGGGGTCTAGGAGTCCGTCGGTTACTCTCATTGCGTTGTACCCTCTCTGTGGTCGCACTGTGTACCTGCGACGCTGGTCCTCCAGGCTGCTGTCCTGATGGTGCGCCCTAAGAAGCAGGTCGGTCATAGGTCCCATTAGGCCTCCGCCATAAATTCCAGACAGCAGGAATGTCTTTGTATCTCTCCCTGATTCTCCCTGTGAGTCACCCCCCCCCCCCCAAAACGGCACTGCCATTATCGGCCATCCTCCCTCCAGCTGTGTGCGCACTCCTGGGACCACCACTGCCCATGAAAGGAGCTCTCCAAGCGGCACAGCAGTCCCGCTGCCAGGGAAATGTGCCTCCACATAGGTAGTAAAGATGTCAGGGCGACTCGCGTCCATCTCTTGGCTCCTAATCGCTATTTCACTCTAAATGGAATCTCCGGCTGACTTCGTGGGCAGTCGTTTGACTAGTAAAGAATAATGTCCGCCTTGTTAATCCTTCGTGGAGGGAAGTGAGTGATTTATTTCATTCTAATAAAGTATTTATTTAACATGGAGATATGTGCCCAGCTAACCCCCCCCCCTTTTGTTGGTTCTGTATCGCCACCTTGTGGCGGGTATTGAAGTTGGCGCATTTAATTTTCAGTTACTGGATTTGTTCGACTTTTCAAAACAAAACTGAGCTTCTGTCTGTTTTTGGAGAACTGACGCTGACGGTGTGATGTCGTGGCTGGCGTGTCCCCAGCAGTGACTACTGACACTGATGGTGTGATGCCGCAGCTGGCGTGTCCCCAGCAGTGACTACTGACGCTGACGGTGTGATGTCGTGGCTGGCGTGTCCCCAGCAGCGACTACTGACGCTGATGGTGTGATGCCGTAGCTGGCGTGTCCCCAGCAGCGACTACTGGCAATGATGGTGTGATGCCGTAGCTGGCGTGTCCCCAGCAGTGACTACTGGCAATGATGGTGTGATGCCGTAGCTGGCGTGTCCCCAGCAGTGACTACTGGCGAAACAAGTCGGAAATCCAAGGAGTTTTCGCTGTCAAAATGGTGTTAGTCTACTTGGGGAGGCGGGGGGGTCTGTTGGCCTGTTGGAATGGGGCCTAAAATAGGTCTCTGTGTTAGGCCCGCTTTGTGAGTCTGTCTCTCTGCCCCCGTCACCCATGCTGAACAAACGCTCCTCTGTTCAGGCTCTCATGCACACACTCAAAGTTTACTGGGACCTCAGGGCAGCCGAAGCCCTGCCCTGCACCCGGCCAGAATTTCATATTGGCACCACATGCATTGCCCTTGTTTTCAGTAAAATGAAAGCTGGACATGCTCTCGTAAATAGCATCTGAAACTAAATCCCTGCTCGGCCTTTCCTTTCCGACTCTCAAAGGATATTTTAATCCGTGCGTATTAAAGTGAGGCCAGGAAAGTGTGCCCAAACACGCTGATTTTCAGCACAGCTTGTCTTGGACGTCACAGATAAAGTAGCTCTTGGTCTCGCTTTGCTGGCCTTCTCTGGAAACCACAGCTTGTAGCTAGAGTCACTTTCAACTCATACAGTCCAGAATGCTCTTTGCATGGAAATGGTCTGCAGGATTCTTTCTCTAGAGATGTGACATCAAAACAGCAGCAATCAACAGCTGTAAAAGAAAAAAAAAATCAATAAAATCTAATGACTGCAGCATGGAGTATTGACCGTTAAGTATACACGTGGAAAATAACAAGGGTAATTGTAATACCTAATGTATTCTTCAAAGTATACAGTAACACGGAACTATAGATCTTTGTGTGTGTGTGTGTGTGTGTGTGTGTGTATATATATATATATGCTTACATACCTATTTGTCATACCAAATTTACCCAGAATCCTTTCCAATGCCTCTATGTAACTGTCAGGCGTGTTTTTCAAAGAGGTATTTAGGGTAAAATTAGGCTCAGGTTGAGTCCCTCCATCATCCACCGATTCCGCCCTTGCAGATTGCGACGTAAATCAAATTATTGACAAGCAGCACTATTCAAATGTAACCTCGTTCCAAAATTGTTACCGCATGTGTCTCCATAAGAAATAGCGGTTTGGGTGATGACAGCTGCCGTGGCAAAAAATGGAGAAAAAAAACCTGTGTGAATGTAGAGTAAATATTCTAACCATATTTAAAATGCTTTTGTAAAACAGAAACACACAGGCAGTTACATTTCCTCGTTTTGTTGCTGCCGTCATGGGCTGTTGTTGTTTCTTGAGCCGATGTTTGTGTTGAGCGTGACAAAATGGCGTCCTTGTTTGAAAGACCTCCCGTAGCCTCCGGCCCTTGAAGACGGGGACCGTTTGCTGTGGCTGGCGTTCTGTTTGAGTCGTCATGACCCCTAAGACCCATAACGAAAGCATGCTGGTTTAAGTGCGACTTGAGATTTACCAGTTGCTGATACCCCTGGTTGTGTTTACAGTACGTCTAGGCAAGGCAGCAGTTAGGGAGGCCCAGCCAAGTCTTTTGTGCCTGTCCCTAATTTATTCTTGCATTACGTTACCTTACGTTACGCTGGCATTTATCCAGATTTCCCTAACTTTCCCTCAAAATTGAATAGATTTATTATTATTATTATTATTATTACTTGCTAATATAATTACTTGCTAATTTTGCTTGCTTATTTTTAGATACTTGTGTTTTGGTTCCCTGCCTGACATGGCAGAGCTGGCCTAAGGTCAGAACTACTGTTAAAGCTATCGCGAAAGGTGGTTCTCAACATGCAGAGTATTGTTGCTGACGTTCGTGAGGTTTTTGTGTTCGCAAGACACCTGTTGGTCATTGTGTACATGTGCCATGATCAAAATGATGGACCGAGATACTGGGATGCACACAGCCCTGCATAATGCCATCCAGACGGATCCTTATTTGGTCGATGCCATGCTTGAGAGGATGAGGGACTCACCAGATTTGTTTAGGGAGTGTTGGCAGGCTATCCGTTGAGGCAGAGGGCTGCCCTGTCAGTTGGGTGCTTTCCCTTCAGGACTGTTTACTTTCCTGGAACCTTTTCGGGGGCCAACCTGTGGGTCAGGCTCCCAGTCCGGCTCCTGTCACCATGGTGAACGATTACACCGGGGGGGACGTGACTAGCCAGTCTTGTCTTGTGTGCCCGATTCTGCTGTCCAAGCCGCCAACATGGTAGCATTTGCTGCACGTCATCGATGGGTTTTTTGTGCTGAAGTGACTCCTAGAACCAGAAAGTCAAGGGGTCCGGTGGCCAGCGTTCCATCGAGGTTGACAACATGCAGGCCTCGCTTCACCACACCATAATTTTGGCATTGTCGCCAAACGGCTCTCCACCCCCTCCCCAGATGATGTACCTTTAAGCACAGCCTCCATGGCCTATGAAGGTTTTCCCTACATCTCCGCAACTTCCCCTGTTCCGGCAGATCGCTTCCACTCCAGCCGGGTGCCGAGAGGCTTGTGAACCGTGCCTTGGCCCAGGGCCTCACAATCCTGCCCACGCTTCCCCAGTACCGGTCATCCCCATCACCGAATGGGATTTCCGTGCAGTAACATGAGTTATGGCTAATCAGAAGCACCCCGCCTGCCAGCCACATGCAAAAAAGGGA
The DNA here is from genome assembly GCA_026774425.1 of Petrocephalus zakoni. NCBI lineage: Eukaryota > Metazoa > Chordata > Actinopteri > Osteoglossiformes > Mormyridae > Petrocephalus > Petrocephalus zakoni. The sequence goes on from JAODKN010000114.1 coordinate 515,355, forward strand.
CACTCTCCAGAACATTCCCCTCCAGAGAATGCTCTTGCTGGCCGAACACCATTGGCAGGCTTGGGGCCCGGCTGTACCTGGATTTGTACCCCCCCCCGTCCCCCCGTCCCCCCTCCACATAGCCTGTGTGCTCTGGGCCGGCTCACTTGGCCTGGTCCTCTCTCGTCGTATTTCGGCGCTTCACTGCTTTCCGTTTTAGCGGCTCCCTGAAGACCTGTAAACAAGAGCTTTCATATGCCCAAGGGGGATTATTTATAAGACTGTAATCGATGCGCCGAGCCAGTCATAAGATGTCATTTAAGCTGCAATTTTAAAGAAATAAGAATCCCTTTGGTAGTGCAGAGGTCCACTGGTTTTCGCTCAGTGGAACCTAAACTCTGTTAAAATAGCGTTTCATTTTCTGAGCAGTAGCTTCGACTTTCATTCCAAGAGAAACAAATGAAGACATTTGGAGCCGTTATATTTTTATTTGCTTTTTCTCGTAAGATGTATCCGGCTTGCTTCGACATCAAGTGTAGTACGAGTCTGCATCCGCCATTGTCTGGACAGCTTGTACGATATACTTAGGGGATCTAAGGCTTATCACATCCGCCACAATCATCCAGTCCTGCTTGAGGACTGGAGAACAGAGCATGACAAAGCATGACAGGTTGCGGCACATTTTTAAGATAAAATGTTACCTGCAGTGTTGGGTTTAATCGTTGCTGGCTTGAGGGTCCTCAAAGAGCAAGACCTCAAAGATGATGATGATGATGAT
>JAODKN010000114.1:527942-547126 GCA_026774425.1 Petrocephalus zakoni
CATCCCCCCCCCGCCACCCCACCTTCATCCCCGTGTGTGTTTTTCACCTGTGTTATCTTCCTATATTTTTCAAAAAAAAAAAAAAAAAAAAAAAAAAAAGACATTATTCACACCCACGCACACCTATAAATTGAGAAATAAGTGAAACTAAAAATTTTGCTGTGGAATCTTATTTTTTTCCAGAACTGTGTACACTCCCCCTATTTATATAGATTTCTCCCATTTTAAATACTTTAGAAAGTCTTTGATTGATTTTAACCACGCGGTGGCGGTATATAACAATTTTACGGAAATACAGAATTTCATTCTATTGCTTTGAACTTATCGTATCTCTGAAATTCCCGCATAATATTTTTGTAGAGTTCTGTTGTTCTATGGTTTTGCATTCCCTCCCACAAATCTGTTATACGTTTTCTTTGGCAAATGAAGACAAATACGATCTAGGAACATGAACAATGGTTTTAAGCAGAGCGCCTGGACCCGGATAACAGGCCCTTTGGCTATGTAAGATTCTGGTTACAAATCGTAATTTTAGTGTGTTCTTTTCAGAAAATCAAATATATTATTTTGGGAAATGCCTACAGATTTGGACACACAGCCTTCCAGTTGACTACTGAAAGATCTAGATTTTGGCCAGATTTAAACGCATTGCCTCTATAGTTAAACTAGCCAAATGTTAATATATTCTTGCTTAAAAAGTAATTAGTATGGATCATTGTACATGCCAATTAAAAGCAATTAAAAAGAGGTTTGTAGGCTATGAGTAGCAGCAGATAGACTAATTAAAGTTTTATTTTCAAGCCTCACCTATAGTAGCTTCAAGAGATGCCATAGGTTACCTCATTTTCTCCAAAACGCGACTAGTCACCACTACTGAAATCAAACATGCAAAATGCTTATTCAAAAACCGTAGTTATCAATCTAACTGCATGCCTTATAAGAATACATTTGTATTAGATCATACTGCTCCACGGGCGCTGAGGGAGCACTGCATTTTAGCATCTTTAAAGGACGCACGCCTGCATGGGATTATGGAAGTAATTCCAGAGAACAGTAACTTAGATACTAACGGGACGCAGCAATTTCCGCGCACTTGACAAATGAAGTGTCACAATGTTCCAGTGTTTCTTTTTTTGTCAAATTTAGAGGGTATCCTCGCTCCCAGAATGCAACGCGAAATTCAAATTAAGGGCAAAACACCTGTGAAAAATTTATACGGAAAATTCCTTCACATTAACACGGTACATTGGACCATCTTTTTACGGACTTTTCTTACAGTGCAACTTTGACCGACGTGAAGAATACCCACAACTCCCTCTGTTACACGCCGCCAATCGACAACCGCAAAAAAATATCGCTGAAAATCTACAACAAAGAATTCCAGCACCTGTGACAGCGGACAAGATTCAGAAACACGATGCCTGCATGCAATACCGTCAGTATGCGATACGATAGCTTAGGATACGGTGACATTCAGTCCAAGTCCCCGCTTCACAGAGCACCTTCACAGATTACAGATTACCTATGTGTAGTCCGTCGCGTATGCAGTTAACCTAGTATATCTTAACTTTTTTAAACTCTTCGACAATGCTTCCTTACTCAGTATCAGTTTGGCCATGGTCACATACTCAGTCTTGGCATTCCGTTTTTTGGGCTAGCTGTGTATTTTATTTCCCCTTAATCTATTCCTTAGCGTTTGCTGTTCTCCTGACCCTGCTTCAGTCTGCCATCTGGCCCTTGGTGACTGCGCTCAGGTCGGCACCTGAGCTCATCCCAGCCGCCTCTTCCGAGCCAGTGCTCCGGGACGTGTCGGCACTGAGTATTTGGGGATCAGCCTGTAAAAGAGGGAACAACCTGACAGGCATAAGACTTAACAGGATGCCAATTTGTATGTGTTTTGTTCTGATGCTTTTACTGACATGCACTTTTGCCTGTTTTCATAGCCCATATTGTATTCATTTCGCTTTGTATTATTCTAACAGTTTAGGATACTTTTAATCAGATATTGTAAACCCACTTCTACAGGCCTAAATAATCATAATGATAAATAGGGTTATACGAAATAGAATATTAAACACATTTTTCATATTTAACAACAATAAGTCCCCCACGGTCGTCTTATTGAATTTACGCTTGGTCAAAACACGGTCCCTGTATTGGCCTTGCTGTGTATGAGCATTTTTTTATTATTATTTTTTTTTTTGCTGCAGTTATCTACACCTGCCAACTATCTTGCTGAAAACAGCTACCCGCTTTTTACCCTCCACCCACCACCCCAAAAAATGTAGGCGTTACTTGCGGTGTCTTTTAAGCATCCTGAGGATGTCCTTGTCTCACTACTCAGTCTCGAAGTGACAAAGTCTGTAGGACTCCTACCTGATGCACATCTGGACCTGAGATTTGCTCACGTGATGTCGCACCTGGGGCCCGATCCCGAAGTGCACAGTGCTGGGGACTGCCGCACCTTTCCAGGTGCCGCGTCCTCCCTGGCTTACCCCGCTCCCCAGGAGACCTGCGCTATGCACCGCTCCCAAAGCCCTTACGACGTCTATGCCAAATCATTCCTCGGGCTAAGGTCGGGCTCGGCACAGGGAGGAAACGTGGGGTCCCGGAGAAAACGAGAGTTTACGCCGGACAGCGAGAAGGACAGCAGCTACTGGGTGAAAAGGAAACGGAACAACGAGGCAGCGAGACGGTCGAGGCAACGCCGGCGGGTGGATGAATTGCTTTTAGAGACGCGGGCGGTAGAGCTGCTTCGGGAGAACGAAAAACTAAAGGCGACGTTGTCAGCCGTACAGTATCGCTTTCTTGAAGTGGGAAATACCCGCGATCTCATGGCCGAGAAAATCGCCCCCCAAAGCTACTCGACACAGTGGCTCCATCATTATGCAACCAGCCGATCCGCTTTCAACGCGCCTGTCGTCCTGTCGTCGGCCATTCAGTCCTGCAATCCGACCTGCCAAGTTTCTCCAGCTTTGTTTCACGACGGGCTTTCCAGTCACGGGGAGCCGGTGCATTCGCCACATTTCCAGAATCTCGGCACATACTGCATGTTTCCGAGAAGTGCTAATATTGGTCTCAGTCCAAAAGAAACTTACCTGGCCGGTGCGAATGCTCTCCCGAGTGTCGGGTACTTATGGAACCGAAGCAACTCCGCCAATATAGCGGGAAATACATTCAGCGTTAAGAATAATTTCTCAAATGGTACGAATTTAAGCACTGGATACAATTTATTGCAGGACAAGGAAACTGTGCATTCCCCATATACAGTGTCATCGTCAGTTAGAGAGTCGGATACAGTGTCATGTAAAGATGACAGGGATGGTGTCAAACGTCAGGATCAGGACCTAATTGTAACCAAAGAAAAGGCCGCCGATGTTTATAATGACGGTCTGTCATCGCAGCAACAGTGGAACGCCTATAAGTTTAACTTTTCGCAAAATGATAGGAAACATGCATCAGGGCCGAATGGGGGTACCGCGGCGACAGGTGCGCACTGTTTGCCCTATAAGCTGAGGTTCAAAGCCAGCAGTTTGCAAGCGCACTGTGATCGTCGCTTATCGGCGCATACGGGACGTGAGCAGTCCGTGGCAGCGGGCTCGGACCCGGGGAGGGTAAGATTAATAGGTCGTGTGGAAAGCGGTCAGGACCGCGGCGCTGCGTTTCAGAATGGCGCTTGGAGAAGGATGAGTACCGCACTTCCAGACGGAGATCCACTCCGTGTGTCAGAGCAAGCGAAGAAGATCTCTCTCACATGAAGCTCTTCTTTTGCACCTACGTTGCCCAGGCAGTTTTAATGTCAGTATTTTTATATGGCTATTTAGAATGCATCAGTAAGAGCTGCCTTTCTTGTGTTTACATAGGCCAATGCGTCTCACAAATGTGATGCATTTTGTTTAAAGTGTACATGTAACACTTTCCCCTTTCAATTTTCAGGGCTAAATAAGGAAATCCGTGCTGACAAATTTAACGACAATTATTAAACATTTAATACCTTACTAACCCACTTTTTCATTGTCGTAATTATGGTAAATATGTCATGGTTATTGAGCGCTGTTGTGCCACGCAAAATATTTTTTTGCCCGGTTTCGGCTTAAATAAGCAGTTTTGCATTGCAAAGATGTACAACATTAAGACTGTTGTTCATGGCTTGGATAGATTTGGTCTGCTCATGAGTTTACACTGTGAGTAGTCGTAGAACTGACTTGGTGGGTGGACGGTGTTTGTAGAATAAACCTCTAATAATCTGTTTTAGCTGGAACGTTTTAAAAATACATTCAGCACACCCAGTCCAATTCGAATATAAATATTATTGCAACGTTTCAGGCACCATAGCTATAATGTGCTAAGAAAATAGTTTCCATGCAGATTGGTCACTAGATGGCCATCTTTCGCGTACTTTGTAAGAAGAAAGTTAGCTATAACGTCGACATTGTCATTGTAATAATTATACATTGTATTGTATAAGCCTATGTTTATAATACTGTCGTTGCGAATGCGGTTCGCAGTAACGTAGTTTTATAAGTATGTATGAGTCATGGACAAGTTAGAGAAATACTCATTGTATTACTGTTATTTGTAGATATTTAAAATAAGCGAAGCCTGAGTATTGTAAGCACTGTAACTTACTGTGATTCTGTGATGTATTAATTTTGTCTGAAATTTTTTGATGCAACCTCGTTTGTTGCACAAAACAAGAATCTTACATTTTAAAATGTGAAAACTGACATTCAAAAATGTTAATTATTATTGTCTGGATGTTTATATTGCGGCATCCGTGCGAAATTTATAGGAGCATATTTGAGTCAGTGCTTTCACATATGACCATCTCGCAATCTGTGAACTCGAAAATCCGGAATTATCTGGATTTCAGCGTGAATGACTCATAAAAAGTGAATTGTTCTTCATGTTAGTCATCGTAATGAATAAAGAATAAAGCCTTATTTTGTATTAAATAAGTGGTTTAAACAATCAATGTGATTCATGAAGAAAGTATGTGCATCCTTGTGTTTGGCATCTAGCCTTCTTCACTGGAAATAACCTCAACCAAATGGTTTCTGTAGTTGCTGACCAGACCTGTCCGCCACTCACAAGGTATTTTGACACGTTTGACTACAGAACACTATTCAGTATATTTTTGGGATGTCTTGCTTGAACAGGCTATTTCAGATTATTTTAAGCATTTAAATGTCATTGAGGTCAAGACTCTTAATTGGCCATTCGAGACTTCTTCTGTTTAAGTTGCTCTGTTGTAGGTTTACTTCTGTGTTATAGGTCATTGTTACGCCATGTGACACAACTTCCTTAGAGTGTAAGATCACACACAGATAACCTGATGTTGTACTGTAGAATCTCCTGAAACATCTTGGAATCCACTGGACCCTCAGTGGTTGCAAGCCATCTAGACCCTGAGGCAGCAATGGAGCCAAGCACCATTATACACCTCCACCATGCCTCACAGCTGGGATGAGCTTTTAGTGTTGATCAAAAACAGGGGTGCTCAATCTTATCCAGAAAGGGCCGTTGTGTATGTGAGTTTTTGCTGCATCTGCCTAATTAGGTTACTAATTAGAGGACTGATTGGCTGAAGAGTCCTCACACCTGGGTTTGAACAGCTGATTCTCCCAGAAACCTGCATACACAGCGGCCATTTGCAGATAAGATTGGCCACATCTGGTCTAAAGTGTTCTATTTTCCCTAAATGTCCATGTTAAACAGAATATGCCCGATGTGGACCATCGAGTTTTATTGTCATGTGTATTTAGGATATACAGTGAAAACGTGTGCCACAGTTGTGTGGCTGGGTGGGGGACAATGTAAGATGGAACAGATGTAATAATAAGTAATAAATTAGAAATGCGACATGGGGATTAAATATAGCTATGCGGGATGTGCTAATATGTACTAATTGGTAACAATGCAATAATGTTAAAAACTGCAGGTATTTGTACAGTTTGATGTCACTTAGCTTTAACACAATATAAGATTAAGTAGATATGATGTGGTAAATTAGTGATGTGACACGGGGATGAGATATAGCTATGTGGGATGTGCTAATTGACATTTATGCAATAGTGTTAAAAACTGCAGGCAATATATTAACAGTGTGTATTACTGTGCAATACAATGGTTATGGGATGGAATGGTACAGATTACTGGTTGTTTAGCAACCTGAGGCTTGTGGAAAGAAAGTGTCTCTGAAACAGGTGGTACAGGTGGTGATGCAGAGTTAGTGTTTCCCAGAGGGCTGGAGTGTGAAGATGGCATGATCCGATGGCTGGAATCCATAATGGTGGACTCAGCCCTCTTCTTGCAGAGGGAGAAGCAGGCTCATTAGAGTGGTGGAAGATCTTTGCCAATGATCTTCAAAGCTGTCAAGACAGTCTGTTGTAGCAATTTTTATCCAACCACACAGTGATGTATTCAGTCAGGATGACCTCAGTGATGTAGCTGTAGAACTTCACCAAGGGGTTTGGTTCCTAACCTAAAGTTCTTCAGCCCCCACTAGTGGCACAGCCTCTGCTGAGTATGCATAAGAATGCAGCTGGGGTTTAGAGACCATGAGAAGGAGTCAATGATCTGGTCGCCCGGAACCTCAAAATGCTGACTGTCTCAATAGGAGTTCCATCAGCGAGCAGTGGGGAGTGAAGGCCTCTGATCCCCCTGAAGTTGACGTTGGTCTAATTTGTCTTGTTGATGCTCAGTGAGAGGTTGTTGTTGTGGTACCACACAGTCAGGCTTTTTACCTCCCTCCTGTAGGCAGCCCGATCGCCATCACTAATGTGGCCAGTCACAGCGGCGTCATCCACAAACTCGACGATGCTTTGCCACAATGTCAAGGGTGAACAGACGGTGCAGCAGTGTGCTGAAGCAGCGGCCGTGGATGAGCTCCTGTTGCCAGTTGTCTCCATCTGGGGTCTGCGTGTTAGAAAGTCAAACACCCAGTCACAGGTGGACCTTTACAGATCAAGGTCACTTAGCTTTAACAGCAAGCTGGGTGGCACAGTGGTGTTAGGCTAAGCTGTAGTTTTTTCCTAGGTGTCCTGGGGCAGTGCACAGGGTGAGGGAGATGGCATCATGCACAGATCTGTTTCACTAGAATGCAAACTGGAGTATGTACAGGGTTGGAAGAATGTTGTGGTTAATGTGCAACATGAGCAGTTTTTCCTGACACTTCATGACTATGGTCGTTAATGTGATGGCATGTAACCATTTATGCATATCCAACTAGTTTTTAGTAAAAATGAGACAGGCAGCAGTCTTTGGCTAAAATATGCAACACTACTGTTAACTGTTTTTCTTTCAGTAAACTCATGATCACAGACTTTAACAAATACAAGAAATGTCTGCCAATCCAATTCTTTCACCTAAAGGTATTTTCTAACTTTTGGAGGACTGAAAAGTGTGCCTTTGCGCTGATGTTTGTAGGAAGCTGCCTGCTAGAGAGACTAGCAACAGTGCTGAAGTTCATCTTCTGGACTGTGGGCTGTTAGTGGCCTGGGTCTTTGGAAATCTTTCTGTGACCCTTTCAATCATAGGAGCTTCGACAACAATTCCAATGATGCCCTCTGAAATAATCTCTTTTGATAGGGCATTTATTGATATTGGGTTTGAGCAGAATTGTGTTGTGAAGTTCAGGTAACCAAAAGTTTGAGTGTGTATTTGGGTTATGTATATGTTACATTGCTGTGATTAGTGTTTTTCCCATAGAAGTTAACGGACAGTCCCCACAAAGATATGAAGATAAAAGTGTGTGTGTGTGTCTGTGTGTGTATTTGTTTGTGTGTCTGTGTGTTAGGCAAAGCAGCTCAAACCCACACCTGAACTGTTTGGAGCACCTGACTCATGTGACTTTTTAAATCAATGACCTTGATTGTTTAAAACAATTGCTTAATAACGCTGTGCCGGTATCAGATGTAGTATGTGTCATTTCTTAAATACAAATTACCATTGTCTTAGATGACAATCACATTTTAGGAGTCATTCATCTAAATATCCACATAATTCCAAAGTGTCCACAAATCTTTTCTCAGAATGCTGTGTGTGTGAGAGAGAGCATTATTTACTGCATATATTCCAGAAATCTTGCTCAAGGTTATAAAGGCACTGCCCTGGTTATGCATAAACTGACAACCGCTTATCTACATGTATAGGCCTTTTGCCAAAAAAAAAGACAAGATACGTTGATATATTTCATTTTGTAAATGGCTAAAGCACTAATGGGTGCGATCAATGTAGAAAATGATCTGGGATGTAGTTGTGATTTAATGAAAATTCACTCTTCTAATTTATCGACGTGTATTCAGTAATCAGTGCGGGTTGATTAATCCCAGTTGTCAATAGAGGCCACTGTTGCATTCAGATGGCGCTTTAGGAAGCGGGGAGTTACACAGCTTTCAGGGGCCACCCATTTTCCAAACTTTAACGCCAATAGAGCATTTGTGGAACTGGCATAGAGTCAAATGGCGTATACTAACGTACCCACAGAGCATTTCTGGAGACATTGCCAACCACATTTAATCAAAGTTAAGTGGGATATATAGCCATTAGTAACATTTGTAGCATGTCAGCATCATCCGTGTTATACGTCATGTCATATGTGTTGAAAGAACTGAACTCTAAGTCGTCCTAAAACATGCACTAATGTATACTGTGTACTTTATAATCTTGTAATAGTTTTTTTCTAGTAATGACCCACTGGTTGTATAATCCAAATTTTCTTAGGCAAAACTGTTTGTGTTTATATTAATACAATAAAGTTCGCCGTGAAATATACTTTTAAATAGCTGATAGTAATCCCACTTGTAAAACAAAGTTGAAAGGCCTTCCTACACAAAACTGCATTTTTCATCAATTATAGGCTTAGTTTAATTGTACCTCTGGAAAATCGTAACACTCTTTGAAACCGGTCCGGCTACACATAAGGCATGGCACATATAGTCGTACCACGCTTTTGCCTCAAACTAAATTTTAGTTGCCGGAGTCAACTCTCATTGGAAGGAATTAGAAAATGCTGCGTTCCAATTGGCTAGCCGGGCTGTCAATGAACGACTGCTGCCAATACATTTCTTCAGTGACCTACTAACACAGATCCTTAAAGCAGCAGTCATTCCAGGAGGAAAAAGGCAGAGGGAAGCGTCAGCTTCTAGTGCAATCGGATTTCACAACCAATTAAACTTCTTTCTCGCTATAACGACCACGCCACATTTTGCCATAACACAATGCAACGGGCACCTTCAGTGGCGGCACTGAGCTGATGTTTGCTCAAGGTAACATGCCGAATTTGCGTGTGTCTAGTCACTGTATTTCGGGGGATTGTCTATTTTTGAATGGGATTGAGGTTGTCCTTATTGCCAGCGTAGCAGCAGTGAAACTTAAAATCTTATTTGGTCTTGTTAAGGATGGCAGGCATACACATGCATGTATCAGTGTGTTATATATATATATATATATATATGTAGATAGATAGATAGATATATAATATTTATTAGTGTTTCCTATTTCCTATTCTGTATTTAGAATCCGGTGAGATTTTCATTACGTTTGCCGGCTACAGCTTCTCTGTAAATATACTGCTGATGTTAGCTAGCTTGCTTTACTGTTTTTGGGGCATGAGATATTTCCAGATTGTAAACATCATTCATTGTGCCGATCTAGCTAGCTTGGATTGCTCATCATGGCACAGTGACCCAGAAATAGACGTGGGGCGAGTTTGGGTGGGTGTCTCAATGTCGTTTTGACTTTTCCCTGTTGGACGTGACATGAAAGTGGGGCTATTTTCCACGCTGCCCCCTTTTTACGCACACTGAGTGCGCTCCCCTGCTAGCGGATTAGCGGAGCTATAGGAATTTCACTTTGGTGGGGAAACGTGGACATATGATGTAACTCCACACCTCCGTAATATCTAATAGATTAATTAGCAAAACGTCTTACGTGCTTGGAGAAGGTGCGTGTTTGGAGGGGGGGGGGGAAACAATGTCTATTACAGTAAATATTGCATAACATCCGCAGTCACAGAATTTGCTGGCAAGCCCGAGGGGGAGGAGGGGGGGCGATCACGCTTATTTTATAACCCTGACACAATGAAGATATCTGGGGCATGGACATGACGATGTTTATCCGGCCGTGCCCGTCCGAGCTCAGCCGCACTTCTCGGCTGTGTGCCCCGGCATCGTTTTGCAACCCGAACCAGTGACAAAAAAAAACTTTTTTTTTTAACTTAAGCATTGCCTTCGTCGCAGCAAAAGCCCGATATATATTAAAATTAAAATAGTAAAAAAAAAATCTTACATATTGGACTCGTATTGGTGCTGGGCTTTACTCAGTTGCAGGACTGCATGGGTTTAACTACAGTGGGAAGCGCAGGTCCGGACAGTGCAATTCCCTGAAATCCAGATAATAAAAATGTAGCGTCCGCGGAATATTGCGCCTTTTGCCGGCGATGGCGTTCGGGCTGCACCGTCCTCGCAGGCTCGGTGCATCGCCCCCTCCGTGTTGTTGTCCCTGCTCTAACACGTGCGACGGGAATCGCCGGAGCCGCATTCCTTTGTTCGCGGGAGCCTCCTGCCGGCGGACGCCGCGCTGCCAGGGCCGGGACCCGGCCGGCACCGGGGAGGCCGCCCAGCTGCTCCCCACCTCCCCACCTCCGCCGGCTGGGCACACGGGAACTAAGCGGCGCCGCATTTCCCGAGATCCGAACCCCAGCCCGGCGCACTCGCAGGCCGGGCGTTTTCTTTCTGCGTCGATTAATATAAAGTTTGATTGAGGATCGTTGCGCAACTTAATTTCAGTGCATCGAAGATCGTTTTATAAGCCGAGTGTGTGTGTATATTATATATATATAATTCCCCCGCCCCCCTTGTTCACCTAGCCGGGATGTCCGCAGAATCAGCATTTTGCCACGTTTTGTTTTCGGCTGCAGAATGAATGGGACACGAGGCGATCGGTCGCTGTTTTTGACTTTTTTTTTCGCAGAGAAACGACAGGTTTATTGTGTGGACTTACTGGAGATTTTAATTTTGAGCCCCTGCTGCTCAGTTATGCGATTGATATACAAATATATTTTTTTTAGAAATAAGCCCGTATTACGGTGACGGCGAAATATAGGCGTGCCACATATTCCCGCACCTCTGTTTAGGATGCGTGTGCAAATGACGAGCTGGATAATCGCATTACAGGCGTGTTTCTGTAAGCTTCTGTCCCCACACGACCTTAAAAATGCATTTAAAAATGATTTTATACTTCAGACGGACGGAAACGAGTGCCCGAATTCCCACCCTGAGCATTTACATTTTCTTTTTTCAAATACCGTATTTTATTGAACTCTTCCCCTGTTATTAGTACTGCAGCTGTGTGTGATTATGTAATTATAGTTTTTTTTTAGTTGGACGAAGAACAGAAGCGAAACCCGTATTTAATAAAATAATTCCCATTTCTTGCCAAAACATGTTCAGGTGAATCTTGAATAGCAGATTTAACCCAGAGATGCTAACATCACATTCGGAGATCATATTAAGATTTCTTTTTTTAACCCTTAAAACAGAAATCAGGGTAATCATATGACCCCTGTTATGTAATTTTATATATGTGTATATATGCCTATATATAGTTGCATACAGTCCGTAGTGTTTGCCAGTGTGATGTAAACACATAATTTAAAAAAATATTTATTTATTATTATTTTTTTAAGATTAATAATATTACTGATTGGAACCCTGTTAAAATATGTGTACGATTTTAATATATTTTTTTCTCTTTTTCGAGAGTCCGGCTTCGCATGTAAGGTATATTTCCCCGTTACCTGTTCACCTCAATAAGTGCAGCGTATAAGAACCACGGACTTTGGATGCAGAGAGGGGATCGTAGGCTTCGCATAGTCAGAATTACGATGGCCAATGCTCCTGTTCGTATTAGCCGGAGTGAAGCACGGCTAATTAAAGTAAAAGGCAGTTGTATGAATGCATGCTGCAGCATGATTAAAGCTGGGGCATACCACTTCATTCTACTAATGTGGTTATTATTGATACTGATTGATTACTCTCTAAACAATGTGTTTTTTAGTGTGATATTAAAATAAACATAACAACCGAACAATAACAGGAGCTATGTGGGGACATGCTAGTAATCATACTGTCTGTCTTCAGAATATTAGTAAAAATGAAATTGTGTATGTTAGGATAAGCTTATCCCAAAAAGGACTGTTAATAAGGAAAGTAACCTATTTTCCTTTCCACCCATAAGATACCTGGTGTATTCAGTGTTGGTTTTTTGTTTTTATCAGAGTATCAGGGTTTATTAGGAAATGTATGCATTATGCAGAGTGGCATCACCCCTCACAGCTGAGATAAGCTTGCATGGGTTCCTGGCACAGAGAGGTGGGGCATCAGTACTGAAAACTATTTTTCCCTTATTGAAAATAGGCCCGATTCCCCGCTCTGTGCGAGAGCTCCCTTAACATACCAGCTAGGGGTGGGCGGTGCACCAGTGTCATAGTCATTTACAGGTGTGATTGTGCGCCATGATATTTCACTATACTGTTAACACCACGAGAAGTCAGCAGCCTAATTATACAACAGCCTATTTATAATGAATAAAGCATTTTATTTTCTTCAAAGCTTCAGTTGCAGTCTGAGTACATGTCCTTGTGTAGCGTATGTAACCGGTTTATCTGCGTTGTGTGAATTTTCTATTAAACACACTCTGATACTGTTTCATAATGGCAAATTAGCAAAAAAAAGAAAGACTTTGTGTGATTATACACATGAAACAAAATTAACCCAGATACATATATAGTAGCAAATTAAAAAGTAAAACATATTGCCTGAGTCAGCATATATATGCACCTTCATGTAAAGAGCGCGATAAAGGCACAGCTGCCCAATTAACGCAAAATACATTTTGTTTGTGAGTAATATGGCCATCCAGACCCATCTCAGAACAAACTTACCTGTGAAAGGATAGAAGCGCACACACACTCTCTCCCTTGACACGTCTTGTTAATGGGTGGTTTCATGATCTTAATGGGTGTATGTTCTGTGCCACTGCAGAATCATCCAAAGAGTTCCAGTACAGAACAGACATTATATGCTGGTTGTCCACATTGATTATCCACTGCGATAAAGTTAGCTCTGTTTTGTCTTCTCTGGCTGTAAAACCTTACAACAAAATCAAGCAACACCCCCTGATTTTCCAGATTTCTTTACAGGTGAATTTTAATTAATATTTCAGTGTTTACGGTTGTATTTCACACTCAACAGCAGTCTCGCCTGCAGTCACTGATGGTGATTAGACACAGAACAACTATTAATACATACATATAAAAATACGTAATCTGATAATTAAGTGGTGTGCATTGTACTGTTTTCGTTCAAAGTAGAAAGGTTAGAATGCTATTCCTCCCAAAACTTGGAAAAGGGTGATATAATGGGTGACATAATACAAATGAAAAATACCAAGATAATGATTTTAGGTCATATTGCCCTCCCCTAATATCGGTTACATTTCTATTGCTCGCCAGGTGCAGAAATTCAGGCAACAAAGTTCCTATAATGATATGGAGATATTGCAACCATTATGTTTGATGGGAAAGTGTTTGGGGGAGGTGTGCTGCTTGGGTGTACAGAAAGTGCAGTCCTGCGTTACAGAGCAGAGGTGGCCGTTTACAATTTATGTGGCTAAAATACATTTTGTTTGGGAGTAATAGGGGCATCCAGAACCTTCTCAGAACAAACCTACCAATGAAAGGATAGAAGCATACACAATCTCTCTCTTGTAACATCTTGTTTGTGGTTAGTTTCACAGTCCTTAGGTTTAGGTTTAAAGAATTTGATCTTAATGGGTGTATGTTCTGTGCCACTGCAGAATCACTCAAAGAGTTCTAGTACTTGAAAAGAACAAACATAATATGCAAGTCGCCCACATCGTTTATCCATAGAAGCAGAGATATGATGGATATGAACGAGGGTGGCGTGATAGGCCTTCGTGTTACTGACAAGCCGGCATCTTCCCTCTGAGAGGATTTAAAGATCAGCGTAGGCAATCAATGCAGAGTTTAAGTGTTCCTTAGATTGTGGGGGGTGGTATTTCAGGTCACGTTATAATTTTATTAGCTCCTGTCTAAAGGTGAAAAGATTATCTTCTTCTCAGTGGATTTCACAGAAGGCAGCTGGGTATGCCAGTCATAATTTGCCGCTGCTTTTTTTAAATTACGCTTCAAAGACATGCTGGTCTGGTGAAGCTTATCGGGCCTTTATTTTACAGCTCAAGCGCTGTTATAGAATTCAATAGCCAGGCAAAATGTCTAAAAGGAAAAATAATTAGGTCATTTAAAAACTGAAGGATGCAGAATTTCGTCTGATAAATCCTTCCAATAATCCAATAATCCAAAATAAATATGAAGTCAGTGGAGGTTAATTTTATTTTTATCTTTTTAGGAAATGTAGAGACATTCTCAGTCAAGGACATGCTTCAGTATGGCTTGTTGTCCAAGCAAGAAGGTGTTTGATTTCTAAAATATGATTTTTTTTTCCCCTTTTAGATTCTTCACACTGCAAACGAAGAAGGACCCCCACCTCCACTGGAAATATCAAATCAAACTATTTGAGCTTTTCTGAATGCCTCAAAGGAAGAAATACCTACCATGAGCTGTGATTTGTGATTGCACTGAATGTTATTTTAATTGCTCTTGAAATATGCAAACGATTAAGAGAGAGCCACCCTCTAGTGGGGTTTATCCCGATGAGGACGCTCTGGTCCTTGCTGTGGCCCTGCAAGGGCGAGACGGGGAGCTGATGGGCCACAAGCTCTCCAACATTCCCTTCAAGGCAAAGAGTTCTACCTGCCGCAGGAAACGGGAGTTTATCCCCGACGAAAAGAAGGACAATCTCTACTGGGAACGGAGACGGAAGAACAACGAAGCTGCCAAGCGCTCCCGGGAGAAGCGGAGGCTCAACGACATGGTTCTGGAGAACAAGCTGATGGCCTTGGGAGAAGAAAACGCCACCCTCAAAGCCGAGCTGCTCTCCCTGAAGCTGAAGTTTGGGTTGGTCAGCTCCTCTGTGTATGCCCAAGAGGTGCAGAAGATCTCCAGTGCTACCACGGCGCTCTACCAAGACTTCGGTACTACTGGCACTAGCCACAGTGCACTCACCAGAGACCTGGAAGCCTCTCAGCTGGGCAGCAGCTGCATATCAGTCATTAAGCACCCTCCCCTCAGCGTGCTCTCGGACATCTCCGAGACCTCGCCCCTAACTCACAATGGCCCCCTGGCGAGCCTGTGTAGGACCCCTCACATCATCAAGGAGGAGCCGGTGGAAAACGGCAACTACTCCACGGAAGTCAGGGAGCGGAGCAGTCCTTATGAGCTGTACCGCAACTACATGGCCAGCCCCTTCCCGGGAAACTGCTCCCAGCCCTCTCCCTTCTCGCAAATGGCTCGGTCATCCAGTAACTCTCCCCGGACCTCGGACGGGGACGACGGGCCGGTGAGCAAGTCCTCGGATGGCGAGGATGAGCAGCGAGTCCCGAAAGGTCCTGTGCCTTCTGCTGCTGACCCGAAGAGTGTCATTATCTCCACTGTCAAGGTGCCAGACGCCAGCTCTTCAGCCCTGCCTCACAAGCTCCGAATCAAAGCCAGGGCCATCCAGATCAAGGTGGAGGCCATTGACCCTGACTACGACTCCTTTGGGAAGCCGTCCTCTCCCGTCGACATGTCGGCAAAGGGGTGTTATCCAGCGGGGAAACATGCCGCGTCCAACTTCCTACAGTCCTCCCAAAGTCCTTTGTCTCTCCAGGTGACAAATGTCCAAGACTGGACAGCCCGACCTGACCACTGGCATAAAGACCATACAGAGACGCTTCAAAATGGCTGCAAAACCCGGCTCTGCCCTGGCTCACCTGGGCCCGTAACAGACAAACTTGCTGCCAGTTGCAAAGATGGGTCCTACATGGACGCAGAGTCGAACTTGTACCTGAAACGGGGCATCGCTGACCTGTCAGCGGAGGTGGCTTCCCTGAAGCGGTTGATCACCGCGCAGCAGCATTCATCGGCGGGGTCCGTCAAAAGCTCTATTGATGATGACTCGCCATCAAAAGGATGTCAGTCGAAATGAGCTCGTCGCGTTTGCACAACAGCTGTTCTCCCACTGTTTCTTATTGCACTGTACGTTTAACATGGTGTCAAACCCGACGCGGATTATTTAAATGAATGCTGTGCCGTGAGCTTATTGTTGTGGTGAGCGTGTCTTCTTGATTGGCCCCATCTGCACTCCAGCAAGTGTGAGGCCATCCTGGAAAATTCAGTGTAAACTTCACTTCATTTTTTTATTGTAAATCAAGTTTTTTTTTTTTTCCATTTACAATAAATGTATTTAAGCGCTGATTTTTTTTTCTATTTTTTTTTTACTGTTTGGCATGTTAAGAACATTTTTGTTTTGTTCTTGCATCACTTAAACGTGAAAGTAAACTGAAATGGTGTAACGTGTGTTTAACTTTATATTGCTATTAACGCAGGAAATCACCTCTCCCACTCACAGACTCTTAAGGGCACTGTAATGAGCCGTTACATTTGTCGTCATGTAGGTGACAGCAACAAAAGTGGTAATCACCACCTAACGCCACAGGCTACCCTGAAAAACCAGCTCTGTGCCTCACTTGGTTGAATTAAAATTCTTTAAAACACGTCTCGCGACAGGCATGCTGTAAATTATGACACCTTGCTGCTGGATCTGCCTTACTCAGCCGCTGTGCTCAGTGTCACGTCACACCAGATGCACTCAGCACAGGACACTTGAGTTCACTGTTGCTCTGAACATGATGGTGCAAGAGGAAAGGTGAGGCTATTCAACATTAAACACAAGTCTCCCTCTTTGGTATAACACCTTTATAATTTAACTAAAAAGTGTCATCTTAAAATGTTTGTGAATATTTAATGAATGGTTCAGATGATCAGAATGAAAATCATCATAATGTCCCCCTCCTTATTTTAAAACTAAATTCTATACAAGCTAAGAACTAGTATTCCTAGTATATTCTCAACTCGGTAGTACTGAAATACCCTTATTAGGAACACTGCATGGGTTCTTTTAGTATAATTTCATAACATTATGTTTGCAATATCAAAAACAACAAATTCCGTCTCACGCGTCTGATATGTTACTGCTTTTAACTTACTATACTCAGGGAGTATCGATTCCACTGTGCCATAACGTTAAAATAACATAAAAATAAACCTAGAGCTTGCTCATGTACAAATAAACGCAGCCCAGCAAGATTAATATCCATGGAAACTGCTGGGGACGCACGCGCCGCGGCATGCGCGAGGGATGCCGCTCCGCGAGGAAGGGGGCTGGCTGCTGGTCACGTGACCGCGGGACGCGTCACGCGCGGTTCAAAGTTGAAAGTCAAAACAATCACGATTTGCGCTGCTGCAGCATGGCGACTCTGGCGTGCTGCAGAGGCGTCCCCCGGGCTTTCAGACCCGTGCTGGCCAAGTTTGGCGTCTGCAGCTTGCAGAAAGATGCGCGGCCCTTGCAGCATGTTATCCGGCCAGCCGAGTGGCGGTGTCGCCACGGAGAGGCTCGTCATTACAGCTCAGACGCCAAGTCGGTGGATGACCTGAGCGTAAGGTATTTGGATGGAAGCGACTCAGGTAGCTAACTGTGCACGAATGCATACGCTGTTAAAGCGATCCGTGTTGAAACACAGCTGTTTTGCTAAGAAGTGCTCCGTTACCCCTACGTCCGTTTGCAACATGAAGTGGAGATCTGGAAAAATCTGCATGCTGCTGTACGACATAAGCTAATCGTATGGAGGCTGTTCAGCAACGCTAATATCTATTCCCAATAAAAATAAAATATTTTACGGACCCGTACAACTGGCTACAAGTGTCTATGTAGATTGACATGGTGTTTGTTTCCAGTATCTCAGCAATGACTGCAAATTCATCCGTACTGAGAACCATCAGTAATTAAAGCCGCTATAAATCTCCCAGAAATCCACTGCGCAACAGTAATCGGACTTTATGTAGGTTATGCAACTAGGGCAACTAGATGATTCTCCAAAAAGAGAAACAAACGCATATGCAGACTGTGGAGGTCAGCGGTGTATACTTAATTTTCCTAGATTAAAAAGTCTTGGAAATATAATTGACAAAACTTTCCTTTTTTCTAGTGTCGATGTACAAAGTAATTTGTAAACATTTAAAAAAGAGTTGCTTAATAGCCTTGCAGAAACGAGAGGTATGTTTAATTTTACCTTCTATATGATGTTACATTAGTGTTTTCCTTATTGAGAACTTACTAAAAGGGTCTTGGCAGAAGGTGTGTAACATGACTGAAGTATTCATATAGCAGCCCTGTTCTTCTGTGCAAAGCAGGTTCTTCGTACATCAGCCAATGACCTCAGACTGCTGTGAGTCCCCTGATCCGAGGCTGTGATGTGTTCTTGCAGGTATTGTGGTGTTTGGGCTGAACAGACCAAAGGCCAAAAATGCCATCAGCAGAAATCTAGTGAAAATGGTAAGGGGTGGGGGGGTGCATGTGAGCACGCATGCCAAAATAAAAGTCCTCTTGCCAGAGGTGTCAGTTGCACTTTTTTTTGTGCTTTCAGATGTCCGACGCTGTGGATGCGGTGAAGGGGAATAATAAGGTGCGGACTGTGATTGTGTGCAGCTTGGTGCCTGGAGTATTTTGTGCAGGTAAACTGTTCTTCATGAACATAACTAAAATAATTCATACATTCTTCCCATTGAGTAAAAGCCATCATATACTCTGACCAGTTTGTTACTAGGGGGTGCACAACTTAAGCTTTTTTATTTTTTTTTTTTTAAGGAAGTTGAGTGGATGCCAACTAATTCATGATGACGTTATTAATAAAATTTCACTTGTACTTTCTCACCATAGTTCAGGAACTTAGGTCCTGGTTCCTAGTTCCTGGGCCATCTCGACCGAGCATTTTTGTAGCCTTTGTCCAATTTTGTGTGTCACTTTCCTACCGCACAACAGGAACTGTGACCTTTATGCTAAATAAGCATGTAATTTCTTACGAAACTACACCACCACCCCAAAACAATGGAAGACAAATGATTTGTTGATTATTTGTTAGTTATTGGGTAACACTTTAGTTGAGGGGCCACAAATAATGCAGTAATACCTGCTTAGTAAATGCATTAATTAACCATTAACTAT
>JAODKN010000114.1:547226-559254 GCA_026774425.1 Petrocephalus zakoni
CATCATTAATTAATGATGACGATTCATGTATTCTTTGCAGGAACTTCATTAGTTAGTTCATTAGTTAACCATTAACTGATTCATGTTTATGATTAGCACTTCAGTAGTCAATGAGGTACTACTATGATTTGTGGCCCCTTAACTAAAGTGTTACCTGTTATTGGGAGGATCGATCGCGATCAAAACGGGACCCCGCCTTTTATTTACAATTCATGTTTATAATTCATTATAAAATTTGGCCAACATAACGATCTTTTCCACAGATTGAAAAGCCTAATGTTATTCTCTTAATAAACACTAGCAAGTTTCACCGTTTGTGATATTGGACGAAAGCATACCAGTCATTCATTGGATTATTGGTAGCAGAAATATGGAAACGCAAGTAAAAAGGCATTCATTAATGCATTAAATGTAACTGGGGTGCAAAAATAATTCCATCTGCTCACATTTTGCCTCACTACTTCTATTTAATAATCACGTGATCAGGAGCTAGTTGGTAAGCTTGGTGTCACGTGCCATCGCAGAGCAGTACAGTCGAATGGTTAACTTCGAATAGCCTGTGCGTCCCAGGTTAGGCACACTGGCTCCCTAATGTAAGCGGCCTGCTGAACCGAAACAGTATAGAGACCATCCACTGGCTGTTAACATTAGAATGGCTAAGACATGTGACACGGCGTCATTGTCGGTGCCAAGCTTGGTAGCTCCAGCTGCCGCCTTGGGTGTTCCCACTTACTACAGAGCTAAGAGTTTACACTGAATGGCACACTAAGCAACAAGCATCCGGCCAGTGGCAGCCCTGTGCCAAGGTACCTTGTTACTGTGAGAGGTTAAGCGCACGGCCAGATTCGTTAAAGCTAGTAGGAAGGTGAAGAGTGCATAAATAACAGCTCAGTAGGCTAGTGGTGTGCAGAGAGGCTCCTCTGAATACACAGCTTACTGACCTTTGAAGCAGTTCTGCTGGCTAAAGGGGT
This sequence comes from Petrocephalus zakoni, assembly GCA_026774425.1. Taxonomy (NCBI): domain Eukaryota; kingdom Metazoa; phylum Chordata; class Actinopteri; order Osteoglossiformes; family Mormyridae; genus Petrocephalus; species Petrocephalus zakoni. The sequence continues at coordinate 548,198 of JAODKN010000114.1, forward strand.
CCTGCCTGCTATTACAAAAGGGATGGTCACCCATTAGCTGAAGTATGTATAATAATCATACAATAGTACAATGCCTCTTTATGCACAGATTGCTGTTTATGTTGGTTTCATGTTAATGTGTGCTCTATGACAATTCTGCATGTTATTCTGATAGTCGGGGATCAGTGACTTAAGCACTCAGACACTACTGGCTCTGGGTTTCCGTCTGCTTGAGTTCTCCTTCTGCTCTCCTGGCTGTAAAATTCTCTATAGACATGCAGTGTTAAGTAACGCAGAATTACGTCATATCTTATCTGTTTTTTTTCCTGCCTAAATTGTATTACTAATACTGTATGTACAGAAGGGGGAAGAAACATTATGGCTCAGTGATAAACAATCCAGTGGCAACCAAACCCATTTTCCCTAGAAGTTGCTTGAATGAATGCCAGTGCTTACTGGTACCTACCTTCCTGAGAGGCAGACTGAGACGCGGGGCTGAATGGGAAATGACTGTCATAAGGCGCTTTCACACTGAAGTTACGAAACCTGCTCCCTGTTTACAAGTCCCTGGGCTGTCTTGACCTGGAATTCTTAATTTGATGGAATTTCCCAATGCAAAAATATGAAGACGCAAGCAAAAAATATATTAATGATGCATGATGAAAGCGCCTATATTTTATTTGTCTGGCTTTCATTGAAGACTTTTCTTCTCAATGTGTCAACTGTATACCTTAACAGTTGCCTTTGTTAGTATGATCCTGTATGTTCATGAGGTAATTGTGTCATTTACATGACCTATATTTAACTTCCTGGGCCACTTCTGTAATTTTATTTTGGGGCAGTGTGTCGCTCAGCAGATTAGAACTCTGTGCCTGTGTTCGGAAGGTTGTTGGTTGAAATCCCAGGGCCGGCAGATCGGTTTTACTGTCGAGCCCCAAAGCAAGGCCCTTAGCCCCCAATTACTCCAGGGACTTGTTTCTCAGTTGTACATCGCTTTGGATAAAAAGCATCTGCTAAATAGATGAAAATATACTTCAGCCTGTGACCATAGAAGAATGACACGTCAATGCAGAGCCATGAGGACTGGGTACATTTTAAATAATTATTACACTATTTTCTGGAATTTCAAACAAAGCTTTTGTTTCTTGAAAATGAAATTTAAGCCACACGGATGAGAGTTGTTTGTATTTTAGGCACCTCGTTCAGCAACATGCACAATGTCGACCTGGTTTCCGAACGTAACTGAACACCTAGCTAAGAATCCGGAAATCAGTCGCCCGTGTCAGAGACGCCGATTCACATACGACAGCGTAACCTTCCTAGCTAGGTGGTGCAGTGTTGCCGAGGATAATTGTTACTCTAGGACTAGATCCTTAACTGGACTTTCCCTGGCCCACTTGTCAGCTGTAGAGCTTGAGTGGAAACTCGTGTCCAAAGCCATTTATTCCAAGGAAAGAAAAAAGACCCTTAGATGAGAAATGACCTGGCCATTGCAGGCTGACGCAGGACCACTTAGAAGGTTGGAAGCACCTGCTTTCTGCATTGTCAACTGAAAAAGAGCTTGAGACCCCTGGTTGATTTTTATTAATTTTCTTAATGTTGTCGATCATTTCTTAACAGAGGTCATTGTTGGCCAAGTGTATTTTTGGCAGGATGTGGCAATATTTCATCATGAAACTACAGGACACAGCATTCTATACATTTGTCACATAGCTGCATGATATATACACTACAGACCAAAGTAATGGGAAGCCCCTTTCAGTCATCGAATTCTGGTATTTCATTCAGACCCATAGCCACAGGTGTATAAAATCAAGTATCTAGCCATGCAGTCAGGTTTACAAACATTTGTGTAAGAAGAGCTCAGTAAATTCAGTAGTGGTACTGTCATAGGACCTATCCCATAAGAAAGTTTTGAAATTTCTTTCCTGCTAGATACTCTGCGGTCAACTGTAAGTGATATTACTGTAAAGTAGAAGCTTTTGGGAACAACAAACTCGGCCACAAAGTGGCCGACCCTGAAAAGTGACAGAGCGGGACCGCAGAGTGCTGAGGTGCGTAGCGCATGAAAGTCACCAACGCTCTGTTGACTGAATAACTGCAGAGCTCCAAACTTCCTCTGGCATTAACTCCAGCACAAAAACTGTGCAACGGGAGCTTCATGGAATGGGCCTCCATGGCCGAGCAACTGATTGCAAGGCTGGCATCACCAAGCGCAATGCCAAGCGTCAGATGTAGTGGTATAACGCACCCCGCCACTGGAAACGCGTTCGGTGGAGTGATGAGACACGCCGCTCTTTCTGGCAGTCTGATGGACGAGTCTGCGTTTGGCGGATGCCAGGAGAACGTTACCTACCAGGCTGCATTGTGCCAGCTGAAAAGTGTGGTGTCGGAGGGATGGTGGTGTGGGGTTGATTTTGAGGAGTTGGGTTGGGCCCCTTAGTTCCAGCCTTCATCCATCTGCATCAATTACCTGAAATGTGTGTCAACAAATCTGTAATTTATCTTAGCAGTGCATGTCCGGTTGAAGTGGCTAAGATGTTTATGTATAATATTGGATGAAATATTTATCTTTATTCAGTGGGATATTAGTTGATGTTGATCTGAATTTGGTCCTGAAAATCTTCCGTGGGAATAGGTGCTGACCTCAAGGAGAGAGCAAAAATGCATCCCAGTGAAGTTGGACCGTTCGTCTCGAAAGCGAGGGCACTGATTACCGAGTTGGGTGAGTAAGCTTCACAATGAAAGCGTTTCTGCCACCGTATGACCTGCGCTTTCTCTCTGACAGTGCGCCATCTACGGCTCCCTCTGTTCCACGCTTAAGCTGAGAAAGATCTCCCAGCCCATACAGAGATCAATCAGGATATATTAAATTTCTGGTTTTAATAATTATGCTTTTTGTGCTGTTTGCATGTATTTTGATATGTTTGTTTTCATTAATCATTATTAAAATTTTTGGTATTTTCTTTTTATCTAAATGCTTTTTAATACTGATGCTTATTATATTGTCTTTTTAACACATAATCCACAGTACCCTAGAACTCAACTGAAGCATGAGAACTCTTTCTATGGGGCCCATTTTCAACTAAGGAAATCTTGCAAGAGAATATTGGCATTTTTGAAATAATTATTATTATTGTGCTTGTCTTTGAAATAATTATTATCTCAGGGCATGATGTTTGCCGGTGGTGCCTCTCATCACCTGGGTTGTGGGCTCAGTCCCAGACCTTGATCTGTGTGCACATGGTACTTGGCATCTCCCCCTACAGTCTGAGAACATGCTGAGACACTAGCTGCCTAGGGTGTCCCCTGCCTTACGCTCTGTGTTTCCTGGAATAAGAAGTTGAGCGGGTTAATTTCTGTGTAAAATGTGCATCATGCTGGTGTTCGGCGGCATGGTGGCTGAGGACAGCACTGACATCTCTCCCCTCCAGGCTTAGGGGTTCAAACCCTACATCCGCCCTGTGTGTGCTTGTTTTACGTACATGCACTTAGGCTCACTGGCATTTCTAAATTGCAGAAGCTTATGATTTTGTATGTGAGGCTGCAGGTCTCCTTTCCTGCACCCCTGACCAGGATAAGGGGCTAGAAGCTGGGTGGTTGGCTGTGGCTTTGTTTGTCAGTTTCGTCCCTCGTTAAAAACACTTCCCATGTCTTCAGGAAACCTCCCGATGCCGACGATTGCAGCCATCGATGGGGCAGCGCTTGGAGGGGGGCTGGAAATGGCTTTGGCCTGCGATATCAGAGTAGCGGGTACGTTATCGCCTGCGCTACCTGTTGAAATTTGGGTTGGGTAATGAAGCGGGCCCTCGACCAGAACGCAGTGGGCTTTGTCATCGTGCTATCCATATACAGATACGCAGTAGCTCGGAGTAGCATTCCCCCTGGACCACAATCGGTAACTACATAATATGAACGTTGAAAGAAGGAAACGGTACGTGGACACAATAGCTAAGTGGGTTATAGCTAGCTAATAGTAATCCTGGCAATGCTCCCATGTATCACACAAGCCACCAAGCCGAGGCATTAGTAACAGAGAGGAAATGATCCCACCTCTTTAACCAATCCCGCACTGAGTGAGTTTAGATCCACCTACCTAATTAACATACTGAGACTGAAATAAATGTCGAAATAGATGATATTTGATAAATGCATGTGTAGAGCTAATTATGCCATTTTTATGACCAAAATGTATATACGGTCGTCCCTCGCCACTTTGTGCTTCAACTTTCGCTGGTTCACTCTGTCGAGATTTTTTTCCAATATATTCATTAAAAAGCTGATCGAGACAGTGGGTGCGTTCAACGCGGGCTTAGGTTCGTCTGCAGCTAGCGTGACGTAGCACGAGCTCTGACTGCAATGGTCGAGCTCGCCACGTCATTTTTCGTGGCAGACATGGCCGACATCGCGGAAATTCCAGTGTTCTTGCATGGAGAATACAGCGAACAGCGAATGTTATTTAAATTTTTCAAAAATATGCTTTATATTATATTTATCTAAATGGTCCCCGAGCACTGCAATACACTGAGATGAAAATACATTTATTTCTGGGATTCAGAGTTTTTATTGTCACGTGTACAGAGTACAATGCAATTCTTACTTAAGTGCCTTCTCCACAGACTAGACAATTAGACAAATAAAGCTGTGCAACATTACAGTAACTAACAATAAATTAACAACTAAGAACAACTAACGTGCAGTATTAAAGTAGGCATTTCTTTTATTTATTATGTTTTATTGTATTATTTATTTCTTTTATTTACTTCAACTTAAATGAAATGAAAACCAGTTATCACTGCTTCGCTGTTCTTTTCAGGAGAAATCTGGAGAGTCTGGAACTGATTAACCGCGATAAACGAGGGCCGACTATGTATTTATATGGATCATGATTTATTTGTACATTTTTAAATTTATACTTATGTTTAGTCCTCCATAGGACACAAGGGTTTATATACGTAGTGCAGGGGTGCAGGAATTGGGGAGGACGTGTGCCCCCAATATTACATTTAGCTTAATTTGTCCTCCTGTAATAAATAGAGCTTTTGTGTTTTAAATTGTTTCCCTCCTAATATCAAACTCTCCTATGCCCTTGGAGACATGCATTGTCTATGTAAACGATAAATACAGTGGCATAAAAGGGTGGAATAAATAGGCCTGTAATGGAACTGGAAAAATGGAAAAATAGTAAGTTAAAGTAGCGTCAGTCAGGGGGGACTCTGAATACAGACCCTGCCTGGATTACAATGCCCCTGTTGTGACACTTTGAATCTATGATGGGTTTTCCCATCGTACATTTATTCAATAAATTACATGACATTTTCAACACTTCATTGTATTATAACACAGATAGGCTTTGTGTTAATGAGTTTGCCCAGTTGTAGGCTGGAAAGGGTTAGGTGTACTGTATTTAAAAAGCATTTTCGCCTTACAATATTTTTGCCTTAAGTTAGGATTATCGGAATAACCTGGGGAGTGGCTGCATGAGCCGCGGTGGAATCGCACGTGGCCTTCAGAGCCTGCCTCGTGAGCGCGTCCCGCGCGCCGTGTCTCGAAGCACAACAAGAGGCATTTGTGTTTGTTACCGAACAGATGTCTGTGTAGCTGCCACATTTCTCACCCAAGTTTTTGATTCCGAGGTCTGTTCGGGAGCTTAACATATTTTATGTGATTCATAACAGAAGTGGTGTCTCTAATGCCTTCACACTCGTCTCTACTGCTGTTAAAAACACGAACCCACGCCAAGCGCAAAACACAGTTATTTTAAGTGCGTTTATTCAGTGGCAGTTTAGTAAATGTGTCTTCTTTATTTGGATTTGTAATTAAAAAAAAATCTTGATATACCCCGTTTCACGATTGCGATGGAACGCCGTCTGACACGGAATATAAAATATTTGTGAAATGCCATTCTGCGTTCGAAATCGAATGTACACCCCATTTTGTCAAAAGATACAACAGATCGTCATCCCCTCCTTTTTATGATTATGGGTAATTAAATTGTTTAAACCCCCCCCACTAAGCGCTCTGGCTGTTGATGCAAATTTGAGTTGCCATGGATTCAGAGATTTGCAGCAAGTCGTACGTTCGGTTGGTTGTTTTCAGCCTGTTACTGAATCTAACTAGTCAGAATGTATTATTTGTTTTATCTTATTATTTAAATGTTATAAACCATTATCATACTTTTTGAATACTAGTATCCATATTAATTTGCATGTAATGTGACGTATTATCTCACTTTTTAATACTTCACTGTTTATAGAGAGGTGTAGGCAGGTAGCTGGTGTATAGGCAGGGCAGGATTTTGAAATCATAAATTTATAACATGAATATTAGTGGGCTTAATTTGTTCCGTTTACAATGAGTACTTAAGGTTTGTTGTGAATAACTTAAGTAATGCTTTATCTCTAGTGTTTGTAATTGTTGTTTGAATAAATGTTTTAATGTTTTTTGTTTCGTTTATATAATTGATTTCTCTTTAAAACTTGTTCCTACAGCGTCTTCAGCAAAAATGGGCTTGGTTGAAACAAAGCTAGCTATAATTCCTGGAGCAGGTAAGATAGACTTTGATACTTTATTTACTGCTGTGCAGATAGATGTTAATGTGTGCTTTCCCAGAACTGTAGTACATTCTGTTCCTTAGCATAATCAGCATAAACAACTGGAAGTTGAAGGGAAAAGGTGGCTTTTGGTGTTTTTTTTTCTTTCTTTTTTTATACTAACTTTGTACATGTGCAAGGGTGCATGCACAGCTATCAAATGATTTTTACATTATCGAGAAATTTGTAAAATTAGTGCATTTACAGCCCTGGAAGTACTTTCAGAGAGCAATTAAAAATCTCATTTTGTCTAGTTTTTCATCAGTGCTACTATTATGCCACAATGAGTCTGTGAAAGAAAACAGCTGGGATCCACTGGACATTCTTCTTTAACACATCATGATTGCTTTAACCCTGTTCTTTTTCGCCCTCCATGCGTTACTTTGAGACGTTGCACAAGCCTCCAAAACACATGCTGCTTACTGTGTACAAGGGACTGCTTTTAAATGATGTGTAGAATCCGAGGTTTGACTAAACCTTCCGTTAAGCGCCTACCGCGTTTCCGTACCTCTTGTCCGAGCATCTGCACAGTACTGCATGAATAAGAGTGTCAGGAAACCGCTCTGCTTTTTAAAGCACGTGACTTTCTGGAGACGACTGTAGATTTGGATGATGTTCAGATTTTATTATTTTTTTTTTTTGTCCTTGTTGGTTAACCTTAAAAGGAGAAATAGTGGGGAAAATATTAAGTCTAAGTAAATGAACTGTCCAATAACTCCACTCCCATCCACTAATAAAATAAATCCCTGTTGTGCAATGCTGGAACTTTCAAACAGGATTTGATGATAACCAGAAAAGTTGTGATTTCATACTTTCAGTCATGGTTTTATCATACTTCTACCCATTTATAGTGGTGGTGAGAACATATTATAGCTAGGGTTAGGGTTAGCTCTTATTTGTTCTCCATAATCGACAGCAAGTCACTTGCAGTAACTATCAGTTGCATCTGAAAAGCCAGTGGGTTATGGAAATGCGTGTTTGGTCGACCTCAGCTCTAGTCGAGTAATTTATAGCTTCACCTAACACAACAGACCTTAAATAAGCACTGACTAAAATGTCAGTGTTGTTAAGCGTCTGCTGCTCTGAACCCAAGCTTTAAACCCACTGTATGGAGTAAAATAACTAGCTTCAAATTTGGGGGCATTTCTTTACAGGTGGAAAATGGGTCATTACAGGGGTGAATTAACGCATCTGGAGGCCCTAGGCTGACTGAGGTGTTGTTGATTTTAACGGACTCTTCCACTTGCCCTGAGGCAGGGCGGGGCCCATGGATATAACTTAGGGTAGCCAATGCATTAATTTCTTGGTTTACTTATGGGTTTTTTTGTTTAATTTGGTTTGTTTGACCTTTAGATGGAAGGAATGGTCTCAGCAGAAGGCATTGTCCTTTAGTATCAGGATTCCCAAAGTAGTGACCATAATCACGACCAAATGGTTGTAATAAACGTACTGGGGGGATATCCGGCCTCCAATCAATGAAATCTTCTGAGGGGGGTCCCCAGCGGGACTTGGCAGACTGGGTGTAGTGAGTATCTGGCAGTGTTATTTTGGGGGTCATGGGTTGAAATCTCTGAGAGCCTTTTCTCCAGCTGCAGTGTGCGCCCTGCTTTGCACCCACTAAGAACCAGTCAGCTCTGCATACAGGATGTGACACTTCCAGTTCAACCGTGATGTGATGCGACGTCTTGTTAGACGTGAGTAAGAAAATCAAAGGAAAGAGCAAGCCCAGGCAGGAAGGGTAGGGAGATAGGTGCATTTACCATGAGGTTACGTGGGAGGGGTCCTGTAAGCCGTACTGTTTTTGTTTTGTAAACAAGCCCGTGTCCTGGAAGGTGTGCATCTCGACACTTGAGGCCAGTTTCATGATCCGAATGATCTTCACATGTGCTGGATTTAGACTGAGCAGCCTTTCTCCTGTGTGTTCCCTAAGTTAAGTTACACCGGCCTCTCTAATTCAGCCCCGTCAGCTGGCATGAAAACTACTGGCAAATCACCCGCGAGGAGCTGAGTTTAACAGCCTGTTACGCAACTGTCTCTCAACGTAAATCAGTTCTGCGACGCAATATTTTTTTTCCTTTCTTTAAACAGTTCTGCCTTTCCAGCTGACCTTAAGCCTAATTTCCTCTGGGCTGCTGATAGTACGTAGATGTGCATGTAACACCGCAAGTGACCGGGTCTGAGTGGACCCCGTGACCCAGTTCAGCTAAAGCATTGTAATAAATTTATTTACTGAAGGCTGGGCGGTGCCGAATGGACGGCGAGGATGATGAGCTTTGTTTTCATCCAAAAGACGCGTTCAGCCCCTGCATGCTCGGTGTTTGTCCGGTAGGGTTAGCTAGCTAAATGGAGCTGATGTTAAGTGTGAGGAAGCATGTTTATGTACATTAATACATGTATCTCTCTCCACTTCCCATCCCCAAACACTTTAGTAGATTAGTTAGAATTTGTCATGTTGCATGGTTTCTAATAATCTCACTGCTCTGAAATATCATTGCTCCTGTGACCCGGTTCAAGGTCCAATTCCATGTGTCCTAAAAACAACACATTCATAGCCCACTTCCATGCTAAAACACAAACTATACAGAAATTATTTAGCTCAGTGAGTTTTTTGCACACTGGTGACTGTGAGGTATTGCTATCAAACCCTGGAAGGGTCTCTCTGTATGTGGGTCAACAGGATTGTTATGCCCAGTAGAACAGGTAATTTAAGAATATTCATAAATATTTACAATGGTTCTAGCTGCCTGTGTTTCCGACACAAGCTGTTTATGTATATACGTTCTGTCAAACCCCAGGAGAAACACTAATCTGGGGATTTCAGAACGTCAAGTCAATCTTGCGTTTCAGAATGTTAAGTAGGCCCAATGTTAAATGTCAAGTAACACAAATCTTGCATTTCAGAATATTAAGTTATGTTAAAATAAAGTTAAATTATTGATTTTCCTAACCAAGTTTTTTTGTTGTCATTTTTTGTGGCGAGATTCAATTTGATAACAGAATTATATGAAAGTATTTCTCAAGAGATTCAGATAAAGATTCAGTACTTGATGGCATATTTTAGGCATTATTTTCTTTTAAAATAAACTGCATTTTTTGGTAGATTTAAAGGAATTGTATTTTAATGTATTTTTAAACTTGTAAATGTGGTCTAGAAAATTAGTTTGAGCTAAACAAAATCAGCACCTGCAGAATGTAAAAAAAAATAATAATAAAATACATTTGTACTCAACCGTTGACAAAATTGGCCCTAAATTTAGCTACTTTAGCTAGCATTGGAGTCACTCGAGTCCGAGCCAAGGTCACACTGGAAACCAGCGAGGGATTGCCATTGCAGAATGCCAACGTCGTTATTGACAAGCGCGTTTGGAAGAAATGGGTCAGGAGGAAAGGCTTCAGAATGTAAATGAATACATGTTGAATAGTCTAGAAATAGCCCTGTTAGCCTGGCCTGGTAATTTTAAACCTGTAAACACAACCTTTGAAAAGTGGGCCAAACTTTTGTACCGTTACGCCTATTCAAGGAGCCGCTGTCTATATATAAATTCCTTTTTGTTGATCAATGATGAAAGCCGTTATTCAGACGCGTTCCTCTTAGTGGCTAAGGTAGCCACTCCCGTCACTTGAAGCAGAACGAAGTGTCTCTCCAAATCTTCTATTTGTTTTCCCGTGTTACTACTCTTAAATAACCAAGCTAGTACAGTTAGTTGTAAAATAATGAAGAAATGATTTCCCTTGGTAATTTCGTTTCAGGTTATGACCGAAAGCTAAAGATGACAAAGATACTTTAAATTGACTGTGGAGACCCTTATGGTAGCATTTCTACGGATCAATCTCCTTTTTTAAGGACTGCTGAGTTATAAGTCCCCCATCCCAGTTGGCAGACAGCTGGCAGACTGTGGGGATAGGCGCTGGATGTGTCATCTTTCTAGTTCAATGGCTGTTGCCACCCTCTGGCACCCAGCTGGACATTTTCTGAGCTGGAGTGGACCGTCTCACGGGGGCTGTCCATGACTGACTATGCTTATCCCCTGAAGGCCCTGGACCTTCTGTGTCCTGAGAAGGCTACATCCTTCATGGGTTTCCAGGGCGACCGCCAGCCTCTGCGGTGTAGAAGCCTTGAGTGTCCTGTCTATAAAGCCTGGAGCTGTGTTTCAGACCATTGGGATGTGACTTTGGATTACTCTATTAGATACTAGCTGTAGTTATCAGTTAATGTATTTATGAAGCCCAATTTGTTTATACAGGCGGTTCTCAACTGATGTAAGTAATCTATTCCACAAACCCTTACATAAGTCAAATTTTACATAAGTTTGATTGACCTTCCTATACCATTCAAGGCACTTTATAGCAGAAACCACCTAAGCGAAAAAAATTCTAGCTATATACGGTGGTGGCCGAATTTATTAGAACCTGACAGATCTGAAAATGTTGACTTTTTGCCTCCAAAACATGATTTCATTTCATAATGTTCATGAAATATGCAGA
>JAODKN010000114.1:576012-589066 GCA_026774425.1 Petrocephalus zakoni
GCAGTTCCTAGGCAGCCGGCTTCGCTCCTCAGGGGGCAGTCTGAGCGCCCGATGCGTCGGGGCCGGAGGAAAGGCGCCCTCCCGCGGCGCCGCCTGCAGCTCCGTAGCGCCACCTGCTGGAGGCGACGGGACGCCCTCTCGGCAAATTTAATTGTGCTGGGATTCGCAGCCAAATCCTAGAATCCTACAGTCGATTCCGGTGGAGATTTTTTTATTATTTAAACATGCAGAACATTTAAATACGAGTGAAATATACTATGCTGTTGCTGCTTGTTAGTTACTGTTCTTATGTTCTCACTTTCCCCTTATTGTGCAAGTAGTGCGTGGAAACGTACTTCCTGTGTTTGAAGTCGCCATACCGTGGTGCGGCAGGCTGAATGGGGATGCCGTGAAAGGCGTAAAGTCCTAAAAGGGGACGGCGGGGCCAGGCGTGGACATTCATTCCATCTGTTTGCTCTGTCACACTATCCATGACAAGCATTCCTGCATTGTCCGTTTCTGTAAACGTACGTATGACACCGAGAAGCATGTGTTTGCTATGGAAGAGCAATGGCTTTGCACCATCGCTGCTGAACTTAAGACAATTAATATATGAAGATTGAAAATGGATATCTCTGGCCCCTCTTTGTTGGATCACATTTATACGAAGGTTTTAGACACTGCTCGGACGGAAAGGGAAGTTCTTTTCTGGGACAGCAGCGCCCCCGGGTGTCGAAAAGAAGCATTAACGTAGCTCCCGCGAGCCTAAATGCTACTGTGGAGAAGTGCGTGTTTAAAACTGGAGACAAAATCACTGCTTAAGCAGGATTACATTTTCCGCAGTCGGCTGGAAAGTCACCGTGGTCGTGGATGACGTGCGTGACCTTATGGTTCCTCCAAAAAAGAACTTTCTCATAAATAACCGAAACGGTTAATTTGCCTAAAATATAGAAACTTAATGCATCTTCAGCAATTTTTCTTATTTGCACGTGGCACGAATGAGGTGAAATTACATCAAGGTAAACAAAACAAAAAAAAGCTGTCAAGGCTTCTGTTCACATAGTCAAAATTATTGCCCCCTAAATCCTTTTTGAAAATTTATTGTTGAATTATGAATGGTTTTAAAAATCCAGAATATCTTCATATATACCATCCACCTCCAGAGTGCCAGCGTGCCACCTCCAGAGAAGGTACATAACAGCTCATCTACATGACAGTAGCTTGGAGCAGCTGACCGCAAGATAACCACGCATTGCCCAGGGAAGACTGTATATTCTTTCCAATAGCTTTCCGGTGGTTTGACCTGGCATCCGCTCCACTGCACAATAAATTAAACGTTGAACCACATCCATTTAGTCCCCGTGCTGCAAAGTTATTTAATATGGTGGGTGGCACGGTGTAATCATCCCCTGTGGTCTGCTAACCCCAGACAGGGTCTGCGCTTGACAGCTTGGACCTGCTCTCTAGTGGTACTAACATTCTGTTCACTTTGTCAGTGTGTATATATATATATATATATATAAATATAATTTTTTTTGTGGTAAAAAATACGTCCATTTTATATGCTCTTTAAAAAAAAAAAACATCAGAAGTTTCTGCCTATTCAAGGTGAATGAAACCAAAATCTAATACATTGCAACAAGAGTTCAAAAGGACAGAGGTAATTCAATATCAGTGTCGTTAAGATTTGTGAAGCGCGCCGTTACCCTCCTGCTTTGCCGGAGGCAGCCCGTGTGTGCGTTATTCCACAGTGATGGAACCTCCACGTCAAATCCACGCAGCCCTGTCCCAGCATGCCATAGTGCAGGGCCCTGCTAAAGCCACCAGGTACTGAAGAACAGGGCTGAACTGGTACAAATAAGTTACCACTGCCTCAGAGGAGCATGAATGAGAACCAGTGGCCTAGTGATGCAAGACACCACGGGCACGTTATAATGGGGTCACGTCCATTCAGGTTGTAGCCGTTCAAGGTTATTCTTAGAAAATGGTACAAAGGACCTAATTTATGTTCTCCTCAAGTAAAAGTGATGCAAAAATAATCAAATTAAGAAGTTAATTAATGGGTTGTTCATAATCCTTGTTGTGAAATAATCTTTCCTGTAATTACAACCAAAAAAACAAACGAGTATGAAAATCATTGCTTTACAATCTTGAAGTGTAGCTGTGATTCATGCAACAGTTATTTAACTTAAATAATTGTCAAATGATTCAGTACAAATTGGCCTCAACAAGTATCTTGATTTTGAAAGTGTGCGTCTGCAAAGGGCTCTCTAAGCACAGTTGGCACAGCGGGTCAGATGCAGTCTGCAATCGAATTAAGTTCGGCAGCTTGCTGTAAAGAAACCAGAAGCAGAAAATGACAGTTGAACCGACCTGGGTGCAAGAAGACAGAAAAAAGGAAAAAAAAGCTCTTATAGCACAAAAATATCCCCGAACTGGGAGTAGCAGGTGCCACGGTCCGGGAGTCTTCGTCTACCACAGGCTAAGTAAGTGGTCCTGCAGCCTACAGAAATAGAACTCGGTTTACCAGTCAGTGCAGCCTTCTCTCACGATAGCCGCCTGCCACCAGGCCCGGCACTGATATCACCTCCACACAGGCTGTCGGGCCCTGACCAGAGGCACCATGCAGGCCTGCCCTGTGGCTTCAGTCCTCAGCGCGACGGGGCCTCTAACATGGCTACAGATCCTACTGTGGGCGGCCTGCTTCCGGCAGATGTCCCAGATACCAGGCCGAGAGGATCCCACCACAAGACGGGTTGCGTAAAGAGCCAGGCTCCTCTCTAACCTGTCGAGCGTGCTGGCTCTTCCTCTGGTCAGACACGTTGAGGCATCCTAGGTGAATTGTGGTCAGCACCCAGTAAAGCAGATGTTTCGGTGATGCTTTTTTTTCTCAGAACAATAGTTTGCAGTTTAACCAGCATAACGGATTTGACCCACCCCAGCATGACCTCCCCCTCCCCCATCCCGCATTTCAAACCAAATTTTATCCATTAGCTTAACTTTAATCGACAGAACGTTGCTGTCGTTCTACAGCACGGCAGCAGTGTTGCCGTTTGAATGGTGCATGTAGCAGAATGCTAATACGCAATTTGGGTACTCATTACAATCGTGTGACATCAGCATATGTAACATTTTAATCTATTGGACTGGACCAATGGTGCAAGTAAAACTCCATCAAGGAGCTGCAGAGGTATTAAATCCATCAAGGCTTGGGGTCTGGCAGAAAGAGGGTGTCAACATAGCATCATAACCTAATCTGCTAGGTATGTTTTTGCCATTCTGGCTCAAGCGGTAACTTCCCTTATAGCAGCATTATCTGCTGTGGCCTAAATATGGCTGCCGGTTACAGTTACCTTAACTTGTCAACGGCATTTGGCAGACTTTGGTTCCGAGTGGTGTGTTACTCGGCTGAGGTCATTTCTGCCGGCTTACGTCATGGTTTGAAATTGGACCGTGATTGTTTCATTGTCGCAAATCTTTTCTGCCTGTATCTGAGACATTTGCAGCATGGGAACCCAGAATGGCAGCTATTTCTGGGTGAGGATTCACACTTTCTCTGTAAATTGGAGGTTGTGAATGACTCACTTGCTGTGATTGTCTCAAATGAATTCAGTCACCGTGCAAGGATTTGATTAATTTGTTTAAATTAGCTGTGATCAATAAAATCCATTAAAATCAGGTGAAAAAAACTGTGAAACCTTATGATTATTTTTATATTTTATTTTGCAGATGATAATAATCATTTCTAGAAAGAATCCCAGTATTCTTTTCTAAACAGACGTGAAACAATGCACTGATGTGCTCGATCTTGTCACGGGCTACAAAAATGTCACATTCTGGGACAATGAGGTTGTCTGTGATGTAACTAGACATAACCTATCTAACCCATCTTGGACCATGGTGGCTTTGGTCACCCCCTGATTCGTGACTGAGTGTTGTCCTCTTTGCATCCAGCTCTAATAATCAAGGATAAGACAGACCAGCCGCACTTCCTTAGACCCGTATGAAGGAAGACAAGGGCTCGCCCGCAGTGTGCGTGTGTGTGTGTGTGTGTGTCATAACCTCGTAATTGATTGCTCGATCTGCTGAGAAAAGTGACGACAACCACTGAGGGAGCACCTGCACGGACAAGGCCTGCTTCCGGAAGATACCGCAGCCGGAAACCCATTGTGGTTCTGTCCTGCTCGTGCCTTTCTCTGTCGCCCCCGTCATCTGGCACTTGGCGAGACTATTACCTGCTTAAGGGCCCGAGCCAAGCCCAGAAACACCTACTAAGAGCAGCTGGGTGCAGTCTGGTGCTGCAAAGACCCGAAACCTTACTTCCTGATCTGCTCACCCCAGCTACATTTAGATTTCATTTTTCTTTTTCTCTGCGAAGACCGAGTCAAGAATGAAAAGGGAAAAAACATCCTATTCGAGGTCACTTAATCTTTTATAATTTTTGTGTGATGCTAGAGAGATGGTGTGTCTCCTATTTTAAGATCATTTTGCATTATTTGACAGGGTCCAAATGCAAGTGCATGTACCCTCCCAGAGGTGGTGGTTCTACCATATTTGCGATGATCATTCATAGGTCAGTGGTAAGCTGGACTTTGAAATATTTCAATTGATACAACATAATGAGAGACGTATCAGAGTTCAAAAGAGGACAAATTGCTGGTGTGCGTCTCACTAGCACATCTGTGAGCAGGACAGCAGGTCTTTGGGTGTAGCGAGAGCCACCGTATCCAGGGTATTGTCGGTATACCACCACGAAGGACGGACCACGTCCAACAGCACTAACTGTGGACACACCGGGAAGCTGTCTGAAAGGGACGTCTGGGTACTAATCAGGGTTGTATCCATAAAATACAAAACCACAGCTGCCCAACTCACTACAGAATCAATTTCGAATTCGTACCTCGACCCTCCTTTCTCCACCAAAACTGTTCATCAGGAGCTCCACGGGGTCAATATTCATGGTCAGACTGCTATAGCTAAATGTTTGGTCACTCACAATAAGTAGGTTTTAGTGGTGTCAGCAGTGCCAAAATTGGACTGTGTGAGTTCACATGCATTTTCATTGCCTCCGTTTTTATCACTTAATTTTCGTGCACTCATGCACCTCACCTGTCAGTGGTTGTAATATTATGGCTGATCAGCGTACAGGCATGGATACAAAAGTATTACCTCATTCGCTTCCCTAAGGCTTTATACAATGTAATAAAGCAGACTGCGTTAATTCTGTTAAGACATGACTGCCCCCTGCTGGAATCATGTTGTAATGATTCTACTTATTTGTCTATTCAATTTACTTGATATTTACCATATATTAGAACCCCATTTCACTTCAAAACTAGATCATCATTCTAGGTAAATATTATGATTATAATATTGTGAAAATTCAGGCACAGAAAATATTCAATTAAAAGTGAAACAAAGCAACTTTTAAAATAATTTATTACCATACAGTAAGCACAAGTAGTACGTTTTTCAGTTCAAGGTGAAAATCCTTCTAAAGTATCAGTTCACGCAATTTATCATGATGTGATATCAATGGAATTTTTTTAACACACTTTGTAAGAACATTTTATTGTTCAAAAGTACGAGTGCACTTGGTCTTTAACTGGTTCTGAAAATCTGTTTTTTTATTGGTATGGGAAATGCAGATGGTTAGCATATGTGGAGAATAAATAAAATATTTGTTTATAATCAAATGTTAAAACAATTAAATGGATTTGATAGAAAAACCAAGACAATTGATTTTTAATGTGAAATACACTGGGTGAAAAAATCACTATAAGTTTTGTGTGGGTGCCCGTATTTGGCCTGTTGTGGACTGGTGTCCTGTCTGGGTCCTTCCTACTTCGGTTGCGTTCCCTGTGCAGTCCTCTGTTGATGCACATCAGTCACCGTAATCAATATGCTGGTAAATTACAGTATATTTTGGAGTTTGTAAAGTACTGGTAAATCCCAAAGCAAATATAAGCATATCACTGTTTATATATTTACTATTAACAGAGCCAAGTAAAAATATAATTCAGACAAGCAATTTTTCTGCTGTTAAAAAATGAAAGCATCAAAATATTGAGGAACTTTTTTTCATGCTGAAATGCGGGCTTAGAGGCCAAAATGTTCTAGAAAAGCCTTCATATAAGATTTTTAAGATTTGTAAAGTGTATGGCTTCATAATATCACAATCAGCATTCAGAGGTGTCTGATATCTGTACAAAGTCCTTCATGAAAACTAGCAATTGTAAAAAGGTACATATGCAGACCTATGATATAATTTCATTCATTCCATTGTACAATGCAATAGTTCTCTGATGGGACAACCAGTGCCCAACATTACATTATATTTGTGAAATCTCATAGTAGTAATTCCTTAGTCTTGGTTCGACGACGTTAAACCCAGGCCTGTCATCTGGCCTGAAAAAGAGAAAAACGACGTGATGTTATATTTAATGCGGCGTCATACACTTGTGTTCAGATGAAATGGACGCCATATGACAGCTGCCATAGAAAGGCGAGTGTGCGGGCAGACACGCCAGGTCAGGGTGTGCAGCTCACTTGTATGTCCAGCATAGCTTCATGAGCTCGTACACCTCCGGGGGGCAGTTGGCCGGGGCTGCCATCCGCTCCCCACTCTCGATCATCTGCAGGACCTCGTTGCCTTTCATGCCCTGCAGGGGGCGACAGGGATCACGCAGCTCAACAGACGTACGCAAATACAACTAAGGTCATATTACTGTGTGTGTGTTCACCTGGCTATTTAGAAAAATCACTGTTCACCAATACTCTGTTTTACATCCTTCCTCTCATTTCCCAGAAATCGTGTAATCGTTCATTAATAATACAATTTACTACTCTTGTTACTACTGCTAATACTACTACAAGAACTACTGCTACTATTACTACTAACAACTATACTAAATATACTAAACTATACTAAAATACTAATACTAAAGCGTTCCATTACCCTACAACTGTGCCGACACCCCGCACTTACGCCATGAAGGACGAGGGCTATGCGATCTAATCACCTTGTATGGTTTTTGGCCGAAGGAGAAGGTCTCCCACATCAGGACTCCGAAGCTCCACACATCGCTCTTGCAGGAAAACTTGAAGTAGTTCATGCACTCTGGAGCATACCATTTGACTGGCCACTTCCCGTGGGTTTTTGCCTGCAGGGAAAAAGTGGTACAACCCATTTTTTTTTTTAAGAGAAAACAGCAATGAGAGCGTCCATCCATCCTCCATAATCACCTATCGCATAACAACCTTCCACCAAGCACAGTGTACAAGGGACACAATGGCCACATTAGACACTAGTCCACCTAAACCATAACTTTTAAATTTATTTGTCAGAGGCTCTTATCTAAAGCGGCATATAATTGTGAAAGTTGGGTCAGACAGTCCCTGAAGCAAATAGGGTTGAGGGCCTTGCACACGGCCCCGATGGTTACATCACTCTGCCGACCCTGGCATTGGACCCAGATGCCTTACCCTGGAGTGCCACACACTGCCCCTTAAACACCAGCAGAACCTGTTAGTGTTTAAGCTGTGGGAGGAGATCCAAACCCCACACAAGGTGCAGGGGGCTGAAATCAAATTGCATAGCCTGGAGGCATGAGGTCTCAGGGTAATCCACTAAGCCTCCAAATCAAATTCCAAGTTTCTAATAAATGGATATTACAAATCAGTGGTGGTGTTTGCCACTACTAAAACAATACATTTCTGTGGGCCCTCTGTTGGCCACAAACAGTCACTACAATAAATATTAAATAAATATTTATTATTTAAGTGACTCTGAAGCAGTACGTGCTGCTAATCAGGTAGCTACAAGCTTCTGAATCTACCTTCTAGCTATTTATCTGAAACATCTGAGAGGGGCAGGAGGCCCCAGAAACAACAGACACACTATGGTATTGTCAGAACGCTCCTCTGATCTCCAGGTCTCCTGCCCTCCCGTATATCACGGCAAACCCCGCGTACCTTGTAATAATTGTTATCATCTGCCAGAGCTTTTGACAGTCCAAAGTCGCTGATCTTAGCGTAGTGCTGGGTAACTAACAGCACGTTCCTGGCAGCGAGGTCCCTGTGGACAAAGTTATGTTCCTCCAGGTACTTCATCCCCATGGAGACCTGGTGGACCAGCTCGGTGATGTTCTTCACAGAGAGATGCCTGTGGAGACAATGCACTGCTATTCAAAATAAGCTTCTACATATGCCACAGCTTTCTAACAAGTGACATCACAAAAAGACACAAAGTGATCCTAGCTGATAACTTTTATCATTTTTATCATTTACTTTTTTTGTAATGATGACCATACTCATTAATATTATTATTTATCCAGTGTGGGCAGCCCATTTAACCTGCCATTTTATGACAAACCATATAGTCTACAGCAAACTAAGCCAGATAACTTGTCAGAATTAAGATATTCTGGTCTGATTATAAGTGAATGAAGGTAAGGTCCATTTAAACTGGGTTAAGTTAAATCTGACAAGCTATCCAGCTAAGCAAGAAATCCGGCTTTATGGATCGTGATACAGGCCCCTGATGTTAATGATTACGCTGACTATCTGTTCTCTTTGCTTATCATTATAAGTGTTCACTCCATTTATCTGTTTCCAGTTTTTGAATTAACACTATTACCTAAATATCCCAAATGTTACTTTATATTTCTATCAGGTAAAGTTGCTGCTATCCAAAGACGTTGTATTTTGCTATTGGCTCACTCTGAACTGAAATATGAAGTTTGCCATATTTTGCGTTGTTTCAGCCACATTTGAACCTGATGTAGTGAGAAATACTGGCTGTTTCTCATTAAGCATACTTAACTGTTGAAGACCAGTTCCAATACTCAAGAACAGAAGTACAGAGGATGGTAAAAATCTGGGTGTCTTTCTTGCCCCTCCCCAAATATCAAGGATACATCGGTTGTATCCATTCCAAACGAGACCAATCCCATAATTCATTACATGCCAAGTTCATTTATGGGAGGCGAGTTAGTAAGAGCGGTCTTGCTAAGACAACAAGTGTCATCTTTGCATTCTTGGTATTGAGAAACACCCAATTACCAAAACAGGATGTGAAAATGTTGTGAAATTAAGTGATATAAATTAGGCACCGATGTAAAATATACTGTGAAGTGTGTTGCTATACATACGCAGATGTGCAAGATGCAAACAGGGCAGGTGGTACAGATGTGCGAGGTACAGTCCTGGCAGGTGTTACATATGTGCATGGTACAGTCCAGGCAGATGGTACAGATCGGTTCAGAAGCGCAACGAGAGGACATCATTAAACAAGCACCAGTCGATCATTACACACAAATACAAATTAGAAATTCTGGGCCGCCAGAATGTCCCGCCTAGTAAGTTTTGCCCCCTGAAGCTGACAGTGTATCCATGCTCCTGGAATTTCCTGAAGACCTTTGGCCCAGCACTTCTATGTTCCCCAGACACCATGCCCCTTCCAGGACTTTCCTCCATCAGTGTCAGTAGTCACATAACAGCATACCTGTTTTTGGGCAGGAACTTGTTGAGGGGACCCAGGCTGGCCAGCTCCATGACCAGCATCAGGTTCTCAGCCTCGCAGATGCCGATCATGCGGACGATGTAGGGGTTGTCTAGCTGCTGCATGACGCTGGCCTCCTGCAGCATCTCCTCCCGCACGGAGAGGTTGTTCTCATCGTTCTTGAGGATCTTCACTGCCACCGTTTTCTCTGACCTGGGAGGTGCAGTGGTCCACAGTGAGCTTTTTCTACAGCTTTCTACAGTGTTTGATGCAGTACTTCGCTGCTTAGTGGACACGTCTTTATGAAGAACATCAAGGGTGATTCAAGGATTTTCTTTAAGTGGGAGGGCATAAGAGGGGCCATAATTCAAAACTGAAGGGCTAAACTTATCATTAGCCAATGATATGTTTTAAATTGGTGAGTGACTGGGAAGGGGGCACTCCCTAAGCCAATTATTTTTCAATGTTGGCCAACACCTCTGTAGCCCCGCCCCTCCATAGGCCCCTGAAGGATATTTCAACCAATTTATAAATCAGTACGAGACACAAAATGTCTGGGAAGACAGTATGTCAGAGAGAGACTTGCTAAGTATCTGGCTTCTGTTTATATAGTTCTTTGAGAAGCTAAAATCCCCACTGATCATGTTTTTATTGTTTGTTGTTGTTGGTTTCTTTAATCCATCTCTAACCTTTTCTGCCCAAACCTCTTCAATACACAAAAATCATACCAATTTGTATTCACAATATAGAACGTACGTGTACAATAGATCTACATTCTGTGGCACTAACTGTTAAAATCTATGAGATCCCCTAGTGGATGCAGGAGGGACTGCAGTACAGTAAACATTAATGGTTGGCTGTACTGCGGGTACCAAACGAAGAGGGAACACACTTCTGCATTTTGTAGATGCCCCTCATGACGGTGCCGAAGTTCCCGGAGCCCAGCTCTCCATCCTCCAGTATCAGCTGCGAGCGGTTGATGGTCGACGTCCGCAGCTCGTCGGGGTCCGCGTAGGGACTCTCGTACACCTCGGTGTCCATGGGCATTGCGTCTGTCCCAGGAACACAAGGATGTTACTGGGAAGTGAATCTTTTTTCGTGAGTGGAGAGGGGAAGTTCCATTGTTCTTCATGGGGGGTGTGGCGAGGCAGTCAAACACAAATGGCAGCCCAAGAAAGCAAACTGGAATTATTAAATGATCATAATATATGATGGAAATTTAATGGGAGATTGACAAGACAAGGGAGGGGAGTGGAGGGTATAAAATCCCTGGACATATACGGACGAACCTAAATCACGTCATTTTAACGATACGACAAAAAGACATGTTGGATTATAGACGCACCTGCTTTCTGCATGTACGTGTTGAGGTGATCAGTAGTCTTGGAGCCAGGAAGTGTAACTTTCTATTTAAGGGAAAAGTACATCAAAAGTTTGTCCACTCAAGTCATGCACCATTCAGGCCATGTAGCATTCCGACTCCCTGAAGGGGTTCACTGGATTTGGCAAGAAAGCACAACAGCACAACACACACAAGACCTTAGGCTGCGTTTCAAAGCCAGGAAGTCAGGATATTCAATCCTGGTCACCTTTCATGGTACCACTGGAACTTCAAGAGTACCAGCATTGCAGTACTTCAGGACCTAAATTTGAATTTTTAAGTAATTTTACCTCTGGCCAGATAAGTATATATTTTCTTTGTTTACATTTTGTTTATTTTGTGTACTGCAACCATGAGCAAGGTGAGATCCTGTCCGATAAAAACGTGTAGTTTTTATTTTGGAAAAATAAAGGAACAAATGGCATAAGACATCAAACTTTAAAGACAGTGAAGCACACAGGGCTGATTACCTGTTGGCTCTGAGAAAGAAAAATGTTCGTCCAGGTAATGGAGCAACTAGATCATGCAGTTTCAGAAGTCGTAGAGGATCTTTCTTCACTTTTGTTTTCTGATATCAATTTCCAAACGATATCATTTGTATATAAGGATTACTTGATTTCATTGGACATACTCCTAGCCTGGCACTGTAATGAAATAAACGGTGTCCAGCTCGACACTGCTTACCGTTTGCACTTATGGGCTAGCTAGTACTGTACCCATTGGATCCCAGTTCATAAACCTCTAACCTCTACGTTTTCCTAACAGCTGGCTACACATGCTAAATAGCTGCTACACTCTGCACACTCTGACCAATTCATACCTCCACTTCACTTAATTATTAATAATTGTTTGATAGATGTTGCGCTGGTCACCTCACTGGTCACTCCACCACTTCATGCTTTTGTGATGTTTGCTTAAATGTACAGTTATGTCGACTGTTGTTTTGGAGCTGTTTTTCAAGGGTTGAGATTAGCTTCGTGCGGGTAGCTTCAAGGATTAGCCTTCAGAGCCAACTGGACTAAGTTTTTGTCATTTTTAAGAATCTTTCTCAGGCTTAAATGTTGGCGGGAAGGGGTGCTAGGGATGTGAGGCAAGGAATGAAGGTAAGAACAGATCAGAGAATGGAGGAGGAGTCCCAGCTATTCCCAAGCTATGTTAGTAGCAAACCACACTTCAGTAGCTATTCAGGGCGGGTTAGTTAGGCCTGAGTCCTACCACTGCCACATTCACACACGTGGTGTGTTAGTGCACCTTTTTGCTGCCGGGTTTTGGGAAGGATTTGATTCTGTTGATAATCCCACTTGTGACACTTTTCTGGAAACCACAATTTTAAAAAAGGAAAATGTTATTTTCCAAACTAAGCACACCTCTTTACATTAATGTACCTGGGCTTAAATGTTATTACTACTTTTTTTTCTTTCAGGTTGTAAGCAATAATTATACAATTCAGGAGTCTAAATAGATTATTAAAATACAGTGGAAAATTGAATTAATTACTTTACAGGAAAATTGTGAACAGTGCAGCTTTAAACAATGATTTCTGTTAACAGGTGGATGTTCAGAATCAGATAACAGTCCGGAGAGCAGCTCATTATCTTGCTTAATTAAAGGCCAATGACAAAACGTAAATGGTTTGATATAATCTGTGCTTATTACTGGGCAAATATTAGCACTGAGGACATACTTCTGACCTTGACAGTAGTATATTCTGTATACTCAGAGTATACTCTGTCAGGTAGCTTCAGGTTGTGAACTCGTGAAATTTCGTGAAACTCTATAACATTAATTAGCTGAAATTATCGCTGGGTGTCTTACACGATACACTAACACACGATAACCAGGAACTTCCACATTATTAATGACTGAACCACTGGACTGAGTGCTACTACTGCGACCTGCTGACACCACGGGAAATGGCTTCTCTGGTGATGCCACTCCACTGCTTTAAAACTCAAGCAGTATACAATACAGCTAACAGTACTTCTTATCTGATTTAGGACCGTGATAAAGAGGTAGTAAAACATACAACTCCAGTAAAATATATAAGTATCACTTTACTAGTGTGAAGTCACTTTGTGGAATATACTTTTATTAAAGAAGTATGAAGGTATGAAACATTTGCATATTGTTCTCAGTCTTGTTTAGTCCAGCCTCGAATTCGAACACTTTTTAGAAGACAGCTGTTTCCAGAT
>JAODKN010000114.1:589166-599228 GCA_026774425.1 Petrocephalus zakoni
CATTTGCATATTGTTCTCAGTCTTGTTTAGTCCAGCCTCGAATTCGAACACTTTTTAGAAGACAGCTGTTTCCAGATAGGTCTCTAGCAGAAGAGTCCTCTCTACCTCCCTGTCTGAAAAAACCTGACTTCCATGTCATCCTCCTATCCTCTTAATTCACTTCATAATCAGTCTTTGGAAAAAATAATAATAGTATGGACACTGAGAAGCATTTAATAATAATGTGCAAATAAAACATCCTCCATTACTGGCATCATCAAGCTTGCATATCTAAGAGACGGGCGTGAACTAGCAAAACCAGAATGTGTCTCAGTTCCCAGTACACCTGAATCAGAATTTCTGTTTGGTGCAAGTGTGGATGGTATGGGGGTCCCCTGGGGACTGGGCTGAGAAACACTGCTGCAGCCTAAAACTGCCACAGTGTCCAAAATGGTATCGTCCATCTTTTTTTTATTATTATTTGGTCTACAGCAAGTCATTCATGAATGATTTACTGCTCTACACCAACAATCTAAAATGCATGTAATGGTTATTTTAGGTCAGTCAAAGACTCTGCACTCTTAAGCACACAAACAGAAAAAAATCAACGTTAAAAAGTAAAACGAAAAAGCACTTACCAGGGGATGATTCAGAGGAACAGGCGGGCAGTCTACAATCATACCACCTATTAGGTAAAACATCACTGGCTCATTGAAATAAATGGAATAAAACTTTCCTGCACTGGCTACATATTCAAATCCAATTCCACAACAATGGAAACATAACCAGGACCTACTTAACATATTCTCTATATTATTAAAATTATAGTCACTTTTACCAATTCTGGCATGCACTCAGTACGCCGTAATAGACGATGCAGCCTGAGAAACATTCCTACCTCGCTTGTAATTTCACTTTGTACAGAAGTGTCTGACAAATTAAGAGTGTGAAAAGGATGAGGGGCAGAGACGTCACCTGCTTCGCCGCCGGCCCGCGCGCAGGGCTCATTAAGGACTCGGAGCAGCCCGTCCGGCTTGTAGGAGTAATGCTCCACCAGCTGCGGACAGTGGCAGAGCAGAAGGACACGCATCAGCTCCGGTGTGTCCAGTGCTATTTCGATTGATGGAGACCCATGTGCTTCAGTTCAGATTACAGAGGGGTTTGGTGCCCGATGGCTGGATGGGTCACTGAACCACATCTGATCATCACAGTGCTGGGTTTGGAACAAAATTACTACGGGTGCATCTGGAATTAGTGAGGGGACGTGATCCCTGCACCCATGTCACGGTAATGGGGGAGCACGTTATTCAGTTGGGGGTGCTATGCACCATTAGGCTCCCTTGTAAACCCAGGTCTGCCTCTCCATGTGGCCAGCTATGGTGCCTTTGGGGTTGATCGACCATCTGTGCTGGTTGAAATCACCTTCGATTTTGTGAGGATTAGCAACATGGTCCCCGGCAAAGTAAGCCCACACCCTAACACTACCTAACCTAACCCTGACACTAACACCACCATAATTAAATGTGATAACAAATGCACTGTCTGCCAATATACTCCCCCCCCCCCGCCGTCCTCCCTCCCGCCGTCCTCCCTCCCTCCTTCGGTTGGCAGAATAAACTGAAGGGGCTCAGTGTGACATTTTGTCAGGAGGGAGCAGAATTCCTTGCTACCCTGCTATCTCTTTATCATACAAAAACATGCCTGTTAGACCCTAATCCATCAATCCATCCATTATCCTGTTCAGAGCTGCAGGGGGTCCGGAGCCTATCCCGGAACCTGCGGGTGCAAGGTGGGGAACAACCCAGGTTGGGGGGCCAGCCCATCACAGGGCTTGACATGAAATCATAATTCAATAAGACTGGCTCAGTCCTGTTAACAGACATGGCACAATTTAAATAACAGGTAATTATGCCAGCTCTGCTCTCTGCATCCTCACCATTCCACTGTCCTCCCTCTCATTCATGCACATACATCCTGAAAGTGATTAATGGTCATTGCCAACACACCACAGCCTGTGTCCTCTGCATATAACCCATATGTGGCATAGCAGTGGGCAGCTAATTCAGTGCCCGGCGAGCAGTGCTGGGGGGCGGTAGCTTGCTGGTCAGGAAATCAAAACAGAAGCCTTTCAGTGACAAGTGCATGTCCCTAACCATTAGGCCATCACTGTCCCTGTCACAATTCTGTCTTAGTTCTGCTCATCTTCATCTCTCCCCTCTCTAGAGCACATGTCCGCCTCTCCAGGCTCTCCTCAGCCAGCTCCTTGCTCTCACTACAGATGTCATCTGCAAACATCATAGCTCACGGGGGACTCCTGTATGATCCTGTCTGTCAACCTCTACGCCATTGTTTTGAATAATTTTTGAATTACCTGCCAGAGCGTGTCAAATTTTTTCCCATCGGGAATTGAGAGCTTCCCAGCTTTATCCTTGTCAATGCGATAGTGCATGACCTGGCCGTTGTGCAGCAGACAGAGTGCATAGGAACCTCTGTTGTCGCGCTGGCGAATTCTGCAAAATGCACAAAACACATTTGAAGCATTCAGATATAATTAAAAGGGAATCGCTTGCAATTAACATTATGTCGGTCGTCAAAAGAATATCTACTCTGCATCTAATTTCTACATATTACCACTAGATGGCAGCCACGTGCAGGATAGGCCACATAAAACACACACGCTGCGGGCACATACATCACATTCACTTCGGCAAAGTATAAGAAAAGAAAAATAGAAAAACTTTACTTAAAACTCAGTCTCTTAATTTCAAGTGTACCGTGTATATACTTTAATGAAACGTATACTCTATAACTGACATGTTATTAATACTGGAAAAAACTCAGCTCACAACCTGCTTCGTACCAAGCTGAATCATACTTTGTGTGTATGTGGGGGGGGGGGGGTGGCTTTGTGTTGTATAGGCAGGGGGCCTCTTCCCTGGTCACTACAGGAAGCAGCCCTAACATTGTCGCTACGGAAACCGCAGCGACATGTACTTCTGCAGCATAAATGCAAGCAGCTGCCAGTGTAACTCAGACCCATTTCTTAAGCTAAATTTCTGAAAGTGAGACAACAGATACAGATTCATATTTACTGCCACTGAAATTATAGCATTTCAAGGAGTTGGTTGAACTCATATCATTCATGGGGGGAAAATTGTATATATATATATATTTATATTTAACATATATTTTAAAGGAATATCTGTATGTAAACAGACAATACATTTATCCATCCAATAGTTGAATGCAATCAATGGCAAGAATCATGAATCGTATTTTAATGTTGGGGATTTCATTTAAGTAATTCATGTTAATTAATTTAAAGTAAAAGTAAAGTATCTTACTTTTAGTTTTTAACGTATTTTTTAGCATTGTTCTGTGAAAAATATGATTAACTATTTATACCATTTCATATCCCAGAGAAGTAATAACTATTAGCTAGTATTAAGTATTACTTCCATCTAATTTCTTTCTAAAAATTCTTGAAATATGCTTAATGCTTTGTGCATGTTGACTTACTGTCCATTTTAACAGAAGGCTAGCCTTGAAGGCTGAACTTTTTCCCTAATCCGATTTGGCCCAAATGTGCCCCAACCGAGCGGGATGAATTTCTGAGCCCCTGATCAGACTGGTAGACCTTACAGGTATTTGCCGTTGACACGGGACCCCCTGTGGAGGAGCAGTTCTGAGTCCTCTCTGGAGATGCTTCCATGGAACCAAGGCATCTTCTCATGTGCCGTGGTGGCAATTAGCTTTTCCAGCTGTGGTTTCTGGCTGATGATAGCCTGCTCCAAGGCGTTACCCTGTTATGGGGTGGGCGAGTAAGATTCGGCAAGTCAGTTCTACATGCACGCTGCAGCATTTCAGCCTGTGACACATTCTCAAAAGCTTGATTTCCTTGAATGGAAGCCGCTGTCATATGTACACATAAAACGCCTTGTCAGTCTGCTGCCATGAGGAAGTAGCGGACAGCAAGCAGTGGCAGGGTGACTGCATTTTAGGTGGGGCGTCGTTTCTGTGCCCTTAAATTGGAACATTACCTGGGAAATTCTCCCACACCCTCCCAGCACTATCTGCAGGGAAGACACTTTTACAGAAGCCTCCCTCTATTCCCACACAGGAAATTAGTTACTCAGAAAAAGAGGCTGTGTGCAAAATCCTTACGCCACCCACCCAGCATCACATATCCGGAATGTTTTCAAGGAAGCCAAAGGCAGAGGACAGGTAGGGGTGTCAGTCTGTCGACAGGCACACACACATTGAACCTTGCCATTTATATAGCAGACCATTTTTAGCCAAATTAACCTACAATTTGGAGAAAGGGTCAGGGTCAGACAGCCCCCCCCCCAGATGATTTGATGGTTAAGGGCCTTGGTTATGAGACTGATGGTGAAATTTGTTGACACTGGAACTTGAACTGGTCACGTTTCTGGTACAGATACAGTGTCCTAAACTTCTGAGCCAAACAGCACATGCAACAAGCACCCATTACAAGCAATTTAGAAGCACCAGTATGCCTGAAAAGAAATAAAACCTGCCAATATAGCAACTTATCAGTCAATCTGCATCAAATTTTGATAATCGCTGGTTTGGGTGGGCAACGCTACACCTTTGCGACCTGTGCTCAGTGTTCTAAGGTAAACATATAGTGGTTCACACCACTACAACAGCCACAGCAGGCTCTCGTTTTATGGGAAATGTCCTGGTCTGCCTTCCACTCAAACTGTCACACTATGTTCATTAAAGTACTTTAGATTACTGATTTAGGTTTATCAGGCCCACTTTCTTTTGCTGATACACTTCAGATGTCCCCCCCTGTGCCTGGTGCCTAAAACCCTCTTGTTTGGACTGTGACTGTGGTCCACTCCAGGAGACACTTCACAGCTCATAAAAATGTAGTAGACAGAACTTCAAGAACAGCTTCTTGAACAGATAAATTGTGTGCCGAAGCAAAACCTAAAAGTAACTAATAAATGATTATTATAGGATGTATTTCAGTGGGTGTTAGCCCAGCACTATAGATAAGAGTTATAATCCTGATGTCACTACTGGGTACTTCAGCAACGGCTTTCATTCCCAGTTGCTCAAAGGACTGACTCTCGTTGTACATCCCGATCGATAAAAATAAATTAACTATTATGTAATAAAATACTAAGCAAAATATATTAAGAACATCTGTGTTTCCTGCACTAGTTAAGGTAAATACATAAGATGGATATCATTATTAATATAAGAAAAACATTAGGGTATATCTTACTGTAAGGTTTCCACAGTCTTTTGAAGCTTATTATTTTTTATAGTTTTTAGTGTATTTCAGCTTGAACACTGGATAAGCAGTTCAAATATGGATGGATGCACACACACAAACCGGGATATAGAGCAAGGCCCCTAACCCCACTGCTCTGATCTTGTTAACTGTGTCGATTATGTCAATTATGATTACCCAATGGGAGAAGAGCATAAGTAAAGAATTTTATTTCTATACCGAATATACAGACTGTATACTCTTTTTTTGTATGGTATTGGAACATTTGTGCAAGCAGATCTGACAACCCTGTTAACAATCTTTGCTTATTTTATTTTGTTTTGGGTCGTCTTCTTCTTGCCAAGTCAGTCACACTGCCTATTTATTTATTTATTTGTTCGGTCACACCACGCTAACTTAATAGCACTGTTGATAGCGTTCCCATACACCCGCAGTGTAACAGAGCAGCAACTGGCTGGAGTCCATTCACTGCGGTCAGGCCTGGTGTGATGTATTTTGTGTATTTTGTGACTAAGTTCAGGCACGGAGACTGTGTCAAAGTACAGAGTAGCCAAGTAAAAGGAATAGCCAGGAGGGTGAAGCACAATGGGGCACGATATGGTGCATCCATGTCTGCAGTAACTGGGATTCAGCCCCACATAGCTGTTCTGTGGAGGAGGGTGTGAGTACTTCTAAGGGTGCCCTACATCGCGTAGCTGTTCTGTGCCGGCACAGAGGAGGGAGTGAGTACTTCTAGGGGCGCCCTACATCGCGTAGCTGTTCTGTGCCGGCACAGAGGAGGGAGTGAGTATTTCTAGGGGCACCCTACATCGCGTAGCTGCTCTGTGCAGGCACAGAGGAGGGAGTGAGTACTTCTAAGGGCGCCCTACATCGCGTAGCTGTTCTGTGCCGGCACAGAGGAGGGTGTGAGTATTTCTAAGGGTGCCCTACATCGCGTAGCTGTTCTGTGCCGGCACAGAGGAGGGAGTGAGTATTTCTAGGGGTGCCCTACATCGCGTAGCTGCTCTGTGCAGGCACAGAGGAGGGTGTGAGTACTTCTAAGGGCGCCCTACATCGCATAGCTGCTCTGTGCCGGCACAGAGGAGGGTGTGAGTACTTCTAAGGGCGCCCTACATCGCGTAGCTGTTCTGTGCAGGCACAGAGGAGGGTGTGAGTACTTCTAAGGGTGCCCTACATCGCGTAGCTGCTCTGTACCGGCACAGAGGAGGGAGTCAGTATTTCGAAGGGCGCCCTACATCGCGTAGCTGCTCTGTGCCATCACAGAGGAGGGTGTGAGTACTTCTAGGGGCGCCCTACATCGCGTAGCTGCTCTGTGCAGGCACAGAGGAGGGTGTGAGTACTTCTAAGGGCGCCCTATATCGCGTAGCTGCTTTGTCCTGGCACAGAGGAGGGTGTGAGTATTTCTAGGGGAGCCCTACATTGCGTAGCTGTTCTGTGCCGGCACAGAGGAGGGTGAGAGGAAATCGGGCAGCTCCCTCTCAGCAGTTGATGCCCTGGACAGGCCCTACAATACTTGCAGGACAATACTGGCCCTGTATAAAGTTTACATATATGTGTGTTTGTGTGAACAGCCATCCATAGCATGTGGCCATGGGGAGGGAGAGACCATGTGTGAGAGATGGTCTCCAAGTGAGGATCCAAATAAGACTTTTTAATAAGCCAAGAAAAACAACAAAAGTATTCTTCAGTCAGAAAAGCAGAACTGCCCGGAGGGGGCAGCGGTGGACGGACCTGCAGGTTCCACGTCTGCTTCACGTACTCCCGGATCAGCTGCTCCTTCAGGTCCTCGAACTGGCCCACCTTGGGCTCCATGCCCCGCGGCCGGCTTTGGGGCTTCTTCAGCAGGCACACCAAGCCGTCCGTCTCCTGCGAGTGATAGTCGACGACGTCGATGGGAGTGCGGTGCGACCGGCCCCCGGAGATGGCGTAGGTGTCGCTCAGCTCCCGCTCGATGGTGTAGTGGTAAAACTGGCGGCCGTAGGACACGGAGAGGGCGTAGCCCCCCAGGTAGCTCCTGCTCTGCCGCAGCAGGTACAGCCCATCGGTCATGCCCCCCTGCGCCAGGTACTGCTCCGCCTCCTCCCGCGTGATGTTACCGTAGAAATACGGCAGCGTGGTCACCTTGTCGACCATGGCCCCGCCCTTTAAGCTCAATGAAGAAAAATGCCAAATCTCTCCCTGGACGCCTGAAAGAGTGAGACGAGGACAATCAGCTCAATAAGCTACGTATCAAACGACACCGACATGTTACTGATGTTACCCTTAACTTGACTGGGCTAAGATACTTAGTAATAACTCAGTTACTCCTGAAGTACAAATCACAAATAAAACATGAACAAATATACTTGCGACCTGAGATATAAGATGTTACGATTCACTAATGATGGACAAATATGATATCAGTATTTAACTTGTGTTCATGACTTGCTCCTTCAGTGGTTCGCAAAGGTTTACAAAATAACAGACACAGTGACAAATATATTAACTGCTTGAGATAAAACGTGTCACGATTCATTAACTCATTAACTAACATTAACATGAGATCAGAATGTAACTAAGACTTAGTTTGAGGTTAATTAATACATAAGTAATACTTTATTATTTGCATCCCATCAAGTAAAGTGTTACCATGTTACTCACTGGAAGCTACAAACCTACAACAGTCTTACGGGTAACATTTGACAGATTTTAAGAGTGTAACATAAAAGCTACAAAAAAAATAACACACATAAACTAAATAAAACTGTTGAATGAAACAAGCGAAAGGATCACAGTGATTCAGAGTAAAGCACAGCATCTTTCCATAGTGTTCCATTAATTTGCTGCACATACTGCCATCAGGGAAAACAAACTTCTTTATTTAAATATATAAAGTACTGTGCAAGTCTTAGGCTAAAGACAATTATGTGTAAATAATCTTCATGTTGGTGTAAAACTAAAATTCGATATGTCAACATTTGATAGTGTTTCAAAAACATCTCCGCAAGTTATCACCGTATTTACAGTTACCATCCAATACACCCGCTGATGTCGGCTCTTCAAACTATTAAGTTAATTAGGTGAGCTGGCGGTGAAATGTAATGAATACATAGAATGGAATGGCTGAGGTGCCCCTAGGAGAGTTTTGGTCGCAGTCTTCATACCTTTGAACAAGATACCGGTTTGAAAACAGAAGCTCTTGTAACTTTCTATTGTGTTGCTATTCATTTGAAAATATTCTAAAGTAAAATTGTGTAGTTTAGGAGCATCTAAAAGCTTTAAACATTTTCTTCAAGAGACGAAGACAGTACTGCATGTACAGCGGGTATGATGAGAAGGATGCCTCGGACAGCAAACTCAAACGACATGGTCATCAAAACAGAAGCTCACTGAAGTGTCTGTTTTGTTCAGGTGCTAGGCAGAAGTTTGACTCGATTTAGCATTCTCGTTTTTACGTGGAAGCCAGCTGCAGCCGTGCCGTTTCGCTGGGCCCGGACGACGGGGTTCGTACCGCGTTTACGGTGAGGAGGCCAAGCATGGAGGGACTGACATATGTGTATCTCTGGGGAGCCCCCTCCACCCCAATCCACTTATGTGGTGAAAGATGATCGGAAAAAGTATCACTATGCAAAAAACGATTGCATAACAAACACATCATATAAAGGGCTAACTGCGTGTCCGCTTTATTATCATTTTAAACTTTTTATTAAATTCTACATATAAATTTAGCTCACTCAGCCTTATTTTCTCTGTACGTCTGAACTCCTGTGCCTACGGTCGGAGTCTGGCATCCATAAAATCCTCGAGAATATAGTCTATAATAAATAATATATAAATATAAATTTAGTTCAAACTTATTTTCTCAAAATTCCGCAGTCCCTCAAGCTAAATAAAGTATATAGCGCAAATTATAGCGCAAATTTATTTCACGTAATCTGATCTACAGAAACACATGGTTAAACTTTCCCGTTAGAAGAGGAGCATGACCGAGCCTGGGCCTGCAAAGCCATGCTTGTGGTGCATGCTTCAGTGGTCCTGGCCTCAGATCAAAAAGTTTATCTTTTTTTGCCAGAAGGCAATTTTGCCTCTGCAGAGTAGCAACATATACCTGATAGTGAAATTAAATAAATCATTTCAAGGTGCAGCTGAATATCTAAATCTGATGACTGAAATGGCTCTTATTGCTAATGCTGCTTGACAAAATGGCTCCATTATTCCTTATTTATATCTGTACACATACAGAGCTACTAGAGATACAGCTCTGGAAACAGGTAAGAGACCACAGCAAAATTTTTAGTTTCGCTCATTTCTCAATTTATGGGTGTGCATCTGTGAATTTATATATACAGGTGGTCCCCGAGTTACAATGGATCGACTTACAATTTTGTAAAATTGTAAAAAAAATTGTAAAAAAAGTTTGGCGCGGCAGACAAACATTGCAGTGTATTCGGTGCGATTCGTTGGGCGGCAGGCAAACATTGCAGTGTATTCGGTGCGATTCGTTGGGACGCTGCAGGGACGCCTTGGGAGATGCCTCTCTCTTGCCAGCAATCGAGGGTTGTCTCGATCGCTGCCTATCAGGTGTCTCGGTGTCAGAGCGGGTGTTTTTTTCTGTGTTTTTGGCCAAGTCTCGACTTACAATATTTTAAGTTACAACGTGTCATTTTTTCCCCAAACCCCAGCTCGCCACTTCCCAGCTTCTCATTCCTCTCTTTGTGGGACTTCAGTGCTGCTTCTAGGAGCATGAAACGAAGTGTCCTAACAGTCCTAAGTGTCCTAACAGTGCTAAGTGTCCTGACAGTGCTAAGTGTCCTAACAGTGCTAAGTGTCCTGACAGT
>JAODKN010000114.1:605056-628556 GCA_026774425.1 Petrocephalus zakoni
TCCGTACAATGTACACAAGCAAATTAAAAATGTCTTTTAATGAGAATTTTAAAGGAATGGCATAAAATATAAACCTCGCCCAGGCCTGACTTTTCATCTTATTTGCTGAATATTTTTATCCTACTATATAATTATGACAACACTGCCGTGATTATTACCTTGATCATCAGAAATAACAATGAACAACGTATGTACAATTAAATGAGAATTATAAGCCTAATAAAATGCAAATAAAATAGGAATATTAAATAAAAAAAACAATGTATTACTGATAGCAAGTCTATTCTTCACACAACTGTCTACAT
Organism: Petrocephalus zakoni; assembly: GCA_026774425.1. NCBI lineage: Eukaryota > Metazoa > Chordata > Actinopteri > Osteoglossiformes > Mormyridae > Petrocephalus > Petrocephalus zakoni. Next base: position 605,362 of record JAODKN010000114.1, read on the forward strand.
TACACCCAGCTGGTTTCAAATTTAAATAAAAAAGTACAATGCCCTCTTTTTTATGTTTTCATACATTGTCATAATTTACCGGATTATTATTAATCCAAACAAACGTATATGTATGAAAACAGAGTAGGCCACCCTCTTAAAGACATAACTTTTCAGCTGAAAAAAGGTATATAATAAGACTTAGTCAAACATCTACGCCACGGACCTACTTATTTTAACCCTTGACCTTCCCCACCCTTCTCTGCGCCGATCCACCAACTTCGATCAACTTGGGTAATATTGAAAATATTTCATTAACTTCTTCAGTTTATGAAATATAATTAACAAACTGCTGAAAACGGGGCAAATAAATAAATGCTTACCTTGTGAGAATCCGTAGAAGCGTTTTCTATTTTAGCTGAAGATGTCCCGCGGCACGTAGCATGTTCACAACGGCTGGAGGGCTGAACAGGATGTTTTGTGGTCAAGTTCTTCTTGGATGGCCCAAATGCCACTATAAAGGAAGAGAAAGGCTGAGATGCAACCCCCCAAGCTCCAGCAAACACCGCCGAGTGCGACAAGCACCAGTCCAAAGTTTGTATTGCAAGAGAAATGCAGTTATCAACTGTATGCCTCAACTTCTTAACATATAATATTTTTTTTTGTGTGTGCAATGTGGAACTGTGACGGAACTTCCTCATTTAAGCCACTTGCTGTTACTTCCTTGAGCTTTTTTTGAGTATTTTAACTTCCCCTTTTTATCTGAACTGCATTAGCTTTCATGGGTGGACATTTACAAATTATGTCCGTTAATAGTGCCGCAGTTTAATATTATATGGGCTATTCTATGCGTTTTATGTAAGAGTGTTTGCCTCGTGAGTTGTTGCTGTTGGAACAAAATTAAAAGCATGATCAATAGAGAACCATAAAATAATCATCCCATTTTACGTATCAAGAGACATCACACCTGTTTTTTTCCTCCTGGGAAAAGTGTACAGGGTCCATCACGATTCACCTAAAATTAGTCCTACATTCAGAGATTAACGCAAGTTTGCAGCTCACACATGTTTTGCCCAATGTATACCAAAGTAAGTAAAGGTTAAGTCTACAGGCTGCTTGCTCGGCGTAGTAAAAGCAGGGATGAAAGCGGCAGAATCACTGCGCGGGGTCCCTCACGCATGCTCTCTTTTCGCGTGTGACCGAGACACCGCTGTGAATGGTGTTATGAAGTCTTAAAATAGCAGCGCGGCATAAGAGGGCCACACCTGGCCATGTGCCATGTTGCGTTTGTACCCTTATTCGGCTGCACTGCGGCTCAGGAGAAATCACATTGAAGTTTCGCGTAAAAGGATCACTGAAATTTACCTCCAGTACGGCTTACAACTTAATTCTTTGTAACAGACTTTCAGATCACATTGCCCAGTTTTTTTTGGCATTGAACTTTTTAGAATACGGCTGCATAGGACCTCCGTAGGCTACAGAAAATGGATTGATGGAAAGGTGCGGCGCCCTAGGCGAGCGTCGGCGCCTAGCCTCCGTCCGCGGCAAAGTTAAACTGGCTGGCAAGCCGTCGCTTACTCGGGACCCGGCGCCCTAGGCAGCCGCCTATGTCTCCTATAGAACTGGCTGGCCTTGCGCACAAGACTGGGGTACACCCTGGATGGGAAGCCAGTCAGGGCACTAATGGGCACCCACGCACGCTGACTCGCACACACACAAGGGGAGAACTAACGAACATCACATACACGCACACACACAGGCGGGATTCATATTATGAAGAACACCAGCAAAAATAATGATGTTATTTTGCATTTTGAATTTGTCTCCTGAATCTCCAGCTATGGTATCCCTGGTTATTGGGGAATCCGGGCTTGGCTGTCACAGCGATGATATTCAAGCCAGTACCAGAAGCTGTCACAAAACTCCAATATTATAAGATGTGTACATGTGCCCCACATTCACTGATCAATCAACAGATTGACCTCCTGGAACAACGTCTAATAAAAATGTATCTGAGCGGAGTTTGAAATAAATTAGTCGCACCAGAGATGAGCATTAGTTAATTCCACGCTGCGATCTAAAAGCCTACATTACGTCATGCCAGCTCAGTATCATTAAGTGCACGCAGTTGGAGATGGTTGGCACAAAATGCACAGTTTATTTTAATAGTATTTTTTTGTTCAATAATTAAAACAGGTTGTTTGTTTGAAAAATCATTTGGAGAATGAAAGAAGATGATATTTAAAAAGTTCAGTGGCCAAGATTTAGTTTTATTGTTATCCTTATTGGTCTAATAAATAATTAATGTTTAAATTGATCAGATATTTCATGCTTTACAAATTCAGATACATTATTTCACTGACAAGTATTTTTGGTTGGATCAAAGCAAAAATTCTGTTTATTTTAACTTTTGGCTAGATTCTTAAAAAAATCATAGAATATTAATGTATGTCAACCAACCCCGTTCTGGCCTGTTTGGCACAAGTGCATGTATTTATAATTGGATGAACTATTCACAGTAATTGTTTGCTGTAATTTAATGTGTCGGACCTTTAGCTGTGACTTAAGGATTCATTTGTATATAGTTAGATTGTTATAATGTATTACATGTTTGAAATATACAGCACTGAATGAAAACTGTGCGGTTTCCCTATATATATATATAAAAAAAAATATATATTATAAATTATATATCTATCTGTATATATATCTAAAATAAATAAATGATTATTGTTGAGTTTACAGTTCCTGTAGGCACCAAAGAAACACAATTTGGAAGATCTGTGCTGCACGTGTACAACCAAAAAGGCTTTCAAATGTTAGCCCACTTGTTCGTATTAATTAGTCATCACGGTAGCCACTTTCATTTTAGTCTGTGGGAGTTGTCATGTAGCTGACAACAATCAGAATACGCCAGTTTAAACACTTTTAAATTTCACACGCTCACTTTTTCAGTGCTCTAATGCTTATCAGTACGCTGAATTAACCTTTGAAGACGTCTAGACGCCGCTTAGAAGTGCAGCCATGGGTGTCACTGCCAAAACAATGCAATGCACACTGTAAGTCAGCTGCTGTAGCCATAAGCCCCCTGCTACAATATATCTATTTATTTTTGTCTAAATTTACTTTAATCATTAACTTGGCCGTTGCCATTTTACATTTAATATGCTTTGCAATATAATCATTTTACAAAGCAACGTGTATATTGGTACGCCGTTTGTTATGAATAATTTATTCAGTGATAGTTCTTTTATATGCCTCTGTATAACACCTTATTTCCGTGTATATAAACACATATAAGCGCGACATCCACGGGCAACATGCGAAGCCGGACACGGAGATGTTTCCCTGAGATATAAAACATGTTTCATTTCAGATAACAACTGATTTTTTTTTACATGAATGTTTGGTTAACTGTACTCATTTAGTCTTGCATTAAATATCAGAAAAAAAACTCTTGTTTTGATATAGCCTACCAGTCGCATGTGACAGTTATGTTTTATGACTTCTCACAAATGCTGTTTTTTTACGATGGGGTGACAGAACTTGTAACTTACAAGACCAGTTTCAAAAGGACAGACAGAACAGGGTTATATCAATTACGCTGCTCGGACGCATGATACAGGAATCGTAGCGTTGCGATTTCCTGGCCTTTCTTGCATTTCTTTTAATCCACCAGCAGAGGGTGAACGAGCACAGTAGAGATTAGTTACTTCAACGAAAGCTATAAATCTCTCCATATACCTAAATGTAATGAAAGACTGTTCCGTTGATTGATTTTTATAAGTTGCATTAATGTACATTCTAACAAACCTATATAAATTATTCTTGAAATAAATATTCATCCAAGCAATGATAGACACAAGAACTTAAATGTGTTTTATCACAGGCCCATGCTTATGCTTACTTAGTGCTACTTGACTAATAATAAATCAATATTATGTAGTCTGTCACCTTGGAAGAAACATAAAATTAAATGTTTGGTATTATTAGTCAGGATATTAAGAAAACACTTGTGGAAATCTTTAACAGGGCCAGAGTTGTTTGATAGTACGTCACTCTCTGGTATCACAAAACGTGTATTTTATATATATGACACAACTTATTCACCAGAACATATGCAATACAAATAGGGCTTGCTTTCTTGTGAGATACAACGCCATGTAAAGAACCCTTTTACATCTTTTGAGTACAAATTCACTTAAAGTCTATGAATTTAAACAAAAACACCTTGCCCCTGTGAGCAGAAGTTCATATGAATTCTAGGTTTTTTACCAAAACCATGGGCTCATTGTGTTCTTTGAATGATCGTGGCTATTTGTTCTGCTTGTTTTCACAGCCAGATCCGTACTGCAGTACCTGGATGATTTTTTGGCTAATAACGTCAGGATTGGCTGCCTGAACAGTGCCCCAGCTCTGGAAACGGCTGCTGGTACACAGTGTTAGGACGTCCTTGCTGTCCGCATCAGGGATATTCGGATTTCCTCTCATTCTCAATGCAGGCATATCGGTTGCCCCGAGCTGCCGTTTGTGTGTGTCTGTTTGTGTCTAGGTACGTGTCCTGTAGTGAACCGGCATCGTGTCTAGGCCATGATGATGTCTAGGGCACGATCCCTCGTGCTTCCTGGAACTCCTCACCCATCAACATCTCATCAGGCTCCATCTGAGTGCCACTCAGATTGGATTTGCAGTCACTGGAAAGGTTTCAATGGATGGATGTTTACATACCTTCATTCCAAGATTCAAGCGTTTGTCCTCCCAGGATTTGCAACTTGCTATCACTTTCGGCACAAGAGGCTACCCGCTTCGAAGTCACATCTTATATTCGCGAGCCAAACATTCATGGTCCGGATTAAGCTGTCACCAGTGCTCCGATTGGTCAGTGTCGTCCACTACAGTTCCTGACGGTGCTTTCGGTGGGTCTTCGGCACAGCCCGTAGTGACATCACTGACCGCTCCGCTGTTATGACACCAGCAGCAGACCATCTGTCAGCGGAAGTGGACTCAGGTTGGTGCCATCAGTGCCAACCTGCTGCATGCACATGCCTCGGGCAGAAATATTTCCCCAGAAATTCTCGCATATTTTCTTTTTAAATGCAATCCTATATTTTATAGGCTGATGGAAAAAAAATTAAGGAAAGCCTTAAATTTGTACTTACATGGCCCTTGCAAAAAAATGCAAAAAAAAAAAAAAAAGGCAGAAGGCCCAGAATCCTGAAATGGTTCTGAGAGACTCAGTATTCCTTACATTCCAGAAAAATAAATTCCCATTGCAGGTCGCAGGCAGAATTTAGAGTAACCTTAAACGTGCACATACAGTTGTATTTTTTTTCTGTAGATATGGCATTCACAGTAACTATAATCCCTTAGACGATGGAGGTAACACACACCACCTTCATAGTTAAATTGAACTGTGTCCTAGGAAGGAAGGTAGAGGTAAATGTCCATGAGCTAATATTCAGCGTGCTGTCACTTTTGATTGAAGGAATCCAGGTAAACAGTCTACAAAGGGAGGGGGTGGATGCGTATTTAACAAATTCAATGCACAAAGCTGCCATAGGGTCCGCGGATGTGGAAGATGGTCGATTTCTCAGTTAGAATAGGTGGGGGCTGAGACCGGAGGCGGCGAAAGGCAGCGAGATCCCACCTGACGTCATGGCGCGATAAGCCTCCGAGGGACGGCGGTCGCGCGGCGCGCTGCGCCTTTAAATACCGCTCTCGCGGACGCGGACCTTATTATTGCGGAGCGAACGGGGAGCACTGCCGGGGCTATTAATTCACTATGAAATCTGAAGTGTGAACTTCCACCTCTTCACTGCCAATTTTGTTACCGTAAGTGTTTTTAAAAGTAGCATTCCTAATTAATCTTCCAGCGCACACTGGACTTGCATTCTGGCATCTGGTATTGTCTGCATTTTATAACTGACTATTCGCGACGTGCAGAACACGAACTGAATCGTACTATATTTTACCATTTGTAACGAGATGTGCGCTACTTTTTAAATGTAGCTTGTCTATGTCGTTGGATCGCTAGTGGAAATCTACCAAATGGGTCTGGCTCGTTTCCTGGTGGGAGGGCGTCCTAAATCACTGTTTATCGGTATTACAAAATAGCCAACCCAAAATTTGTATTAAGATGCGTTTCTTGATGCGTGATCATATTTAATTTAGAAGTGTTCCATTACGGCCGGAATATAATTGGGGATGCTTAAGGCACGTAGTTTTTTATTCGGGACTGCTGTATGGGTGAGGCGTGGTTCATACTTTAATTTGACTATTTTATTTATTTGCTCTCTATAGTATTTCACTGTAGATAGTTGTTGCATCGAAAGTGTTATTAAATAATGATGTAGCCCCCCCTTTTGGGTGAAAAACTAAAATGTATGGATTTCTCTTGGGAACTACGGTTTAAAGCTCTACAGGACCGCTATAGGCGAGTGAGTGTCCCCCGGTGTTCATAGGATCACTGTTAATTTCATTTCGCTTGTTACCACAGTGCAGAGAGAAGATTGTTTTGTGATTTAAAGTGCCATCTGTGGGCATGAACGCTCACCTGTCCTTTTCCATAAGAGGAGGATAATGCTGAAGAAATTCATAGATTAATACATTGACGAAATAGCCTACCATGCCACAACTGTAAATTTCCTGTCCTCTGATAGCTTTAGATGTATTTTTTCTACTCCTAATGGGGAGAAAAACGAGCTAAGAGCTAAGGTGTAAGTTCTCTGACAGACTTATCCTGCCCTCCTCTACCCAGGTACTGAGGAATCATGCCGGAGCAGAGCAATGACTACCGCGTGGTGGTTTTCGGCGCCGGGGGCGTGGGTAAGAGCTCCCTAGTGTTACGATTTGTGAAGGGGACCTTCCGCGAGAGCTACATCCCCACCGTTGAGGACACTTATCGACAGGTGATCAGTTGTGACAAGAGCATCTGCACCCTGCAGATCACCGACACCACGGGCAGCCACCAGTTCCCCGCCATGCAGCGTCTCTCCATCTCCAAGGGTCACGCCTTCATCCTGGTCTACTCCATCACCAGCCGGCAGTCACTAGAGGAGCTCAAGCCCATCTTTGAGCAGATCTGCCAGCTCAAAGGCGACGTGGAGAACATCCCCATCATGCTGGTGGGCAACAAGTGCGACGAGGCCCAGAACCGGGAGCTGGACGCGAGCGACGGCGAGGCCATGTCCAGGAAGTGGAAGTGCGCCTTCATGGAGACGTCGGCCAAGACCAACCACAACGTCAAAGAGCTCTTCCAGGAGCTGCTGAACTTGGAGAAGCGCAGGACTGTCAGCCTTCAGATCGACGGCAAGAAGAATAAGCAGCAGAAGCGTGCGGAGAAGCTGAAGGGGAAGTGTGTGGTCATGTGAGAAGAGGAGCCACGCACACGGGTCTGTGAGAGCTGGACACCGCAACACACGCTCCTGTCAAAACACGCCCACCACTCTCTGCAGCCTGCACTCAGAATGGGAGGTAAAAGGGATGGCAAGGATTCAATCACTTTTTACCATGAACTACAAGACACAGCAGGAGGGTGTGTCCATAAATAAATGTTCCCTGTGGTTTATCAAACACCAAAACATTATGAATCAGTCAATAAAATTAGCCTTTACCTGAATGGAGCAAACTAACTCCAAGCTGACACTCATGCAGAGCTCACTAGCCCCTCTAACAACTATTAAATGCGGCTGTAATTATGAGATGTTTAAGGTGCATGAGTTCTGCGGCAAGCATTAGGAATCACCTGCCATTCAACCCAAAATTTTTATATTGCATGCAAAGATGATTAAATCAACTTAATAATTATTCTATAAGCTTAAAGCGGAAAAATTATTTTGAGTAAGTCAAAATTCACCTCCAAAGAACAACACTATACTGAAGCAATACTTCTTAAACTTTAGAATGTCTACTACCCGAAAGTGCTGAAATGTATGGAAAGATTGTATTTTAAAATATATATCTCAGTGACCTTCGTATTTTATGTTTTAAACTGAGACAATTATATTAATCTTCCACTGACCTGAATAGGACTGCATTTGGTGTCAGGAAGATGGATACGAGATTGGCAATATGGATACACTGCATTGTATTTTATCAGTGAGTCCCTGTAATTTGCTTGATTCCTTTTTTGGCTCATTGGAGTAGTGGGGGACTCATCACTTGCAGCTGACTCCATATATATATATTGCATATATATTGCGTTCCTTTCGTATTTAGCTGATGGACCCAGTTTCTCATTAATGGAAGGCAGATGCTGCCAAACAGCAGCAGCCACACACACTTTGTGGGATTTTTTTTGTGGTACTTCCTGCAAAGTGTGTTGTGTGACGCTAATGGGTGTCAGTTTATATATTTATTTATGACCACCCTATTTCCCAGGATGCTTAGAGATGCAGTTCTTTTGTACATATATACAGGACAAACATGCAGAGTACACTGAGTGGGGAATTTCAAAGATAGTTTTTATTTATTATGGTTACTTTCAGGATGGAATTAACCATGTCATTGGTCTAAAAGGCAAAATAAATCAATAAAGTGAATAAAAACAGAAAGCGAGTTTACTTAAGTAGCCTTAACATTAGCATTCCATATTTAGTCAGCCTCACCACAGGTATTCACGCAGGTATTCACGCAGGTATTCACGCAGGTATTCACGCAGGTATTCACGCAATTCGTATATGTTTAGGAAGGATAAACCTTTCAACCACATTCCATGTCTGAATCATCTCACACTGTACCTTTACAGAACCTCCAAAAGACCCCCCCCCATGCACTAGCCACAAAGCACACGACATATAACCCGTTGTGTTGTATCCTAATTGTTTACAAAATGTAAAAATGTACAAACCATTTTGCTAAAAAATGCTTCCATTTATTGAGACGTTCAGCGTTCCTTAAACGGATTTACACGGCACACATTTTGACTCATTTCAACCATGGTTTTCACTTCATTTTGGAAATATACATTAACAATCTTAAGCTATATATTTTGTTTGTATAATCATATCTGAGAGTATGAATTACACGTATATTCAATGTGGCCTATCTTCAAGGGAACATTTTTAAAAATATATATTTATTGTTTAATACTATTTTTTTCCAGGGTTATAATGTTGCATTGCACCTGTATATTAAGCAATGACCGCAGTTTGCTAACTGGAATTGCATACTCATTGGAACTATACACATTCAAAGAATATGTGTGTTGTTTCAAAACAAAAGAATTGAAAACACCATGGGTATCATGTTCTATACTTGTACATGTGACAGGGAAGGGCTAACGTCCAATATATGAAAGACTCGCGTCTGTAGTTTGTTTATTGATTTTTTAAGCTGGAAATTATGGGTTTATGTGTGCCTATGGCTTTATATTTACTTGTATATACCATGTCACAAAATAAAGGGAATTATGCATTTAATAAAGCACTTGTCTTTAATTACAGTTTTTTGCAAATATGTATGTAATAACTGAACTGGGATGCAAAGCATGTGGGTAAAATAAATACATCTTGCAAAAAGAGTTTATTGCAAGGTATAGTAATCCACAATTTTGATTCACCTAATTCACTGGAAGCTTTGTCATTTGGGTTTGAGGTGAACACAAGCATCTATTATAAGTAGATTAGTCAATGAAACAGTTGTCATAAGTCTATGTTTTAAAAAAAGCATTATCTTCATATTCTGTAAATGGGACTAATTTTAAATTGCATGTTATGCTCAGTTTTATTACAGTTGGTGTTTCCATTGTGTTGTTTTAATAGTATTGTGACGTGGCTAATATTTTGCAGCCATGAAGGTTCAGATCAGTGACGAACCAGAAATAATGCTTAGTCGCAAGAATGTCTCAATATCTTCTGTATATTAGAATCCCAACTCACTTTATGAAGCCACGTTCTATATAAAAGGTAAGTACAGTTTGGAACAGGCCTAACAGGATCAACATGAGCCACGAGAAAGCAGTGATTTATGAAAAATAGGTGAGTTAATGATTTTCAAATTCTACCTTTACCCGTAGCTGAGTTAGACCAGCATCCAGGCCAGTTAAAAACTGAGACAAGAAAAAATCCCACAATCCAACAGTACGTGACTCAACTATGCCAACAATCAGCCAATCAGCATCCAAAATTCTGGTATCCTAAGATGTCATTTTGATATATATATTCTGCATAGTATACAGCACCTTAATTAACTCCAGCATCAGAATGAAAAGCTATCAAATTAAAAGGGGAGTTAGGAGCAGTCATTTTAAATATGTAATTATGCAAGAATTGGTCATTACTACTAATAGCCTTATAGGACGTAATGAAGCACCTGACAGCTCCAAAAGAGCTTGCCTGCTTGTCTACAATGTTCTGGCCTTTCAGTAGCCGAGAAGTGATGTGATTAGGGGGTGCTATCCAAGGTCCTGGAGTGCTAAACCAGGACTGGGGAATAGCAACTTCCTTTTGCTGAATGACTCCCATGAACATCTGACAACATTTTAGTTTTTCTAATGCAATAGCACTTTTAATAGCACATTTAAGTGGTTTCAATGTAAAGTGTAGTGACTGATAAAGTGATTGAAAAACAAACATTAAAGTGTTCCTTTTGTGAACAAAGATTTTAATTTTAATTTATCAAGTACTTTCCTGTGAAAAGTGGGTCTCATTTCTTCCCCAGTCAGGTTATGTAATGAAACTACATACAACACAAAATATGAATTGCTGCTCCCCGAAGTAAACATTAAGTAAAATATCAAAACATCTCAGTGCAATTAAAGCTGTTAAAACTAAAAGAGTCGTTAAAATGGAAATTGGTTTTTAAAAGGCTCTTTCAGAAAATGAGCGTAAAGGCCTTGGGGACATTTCCGCTATGGGATGATTTGCATGCAGGTGCTTAGTAAGGTGCAGGATGTTCTGCGTGCGCTTATGTACCAGGCATTTCCACGTAGGGCCATTTGTGGCCAGAGTCCTTCGCTACACTGCCTGAGTACGGGTGGGATTCCTGCATCAGCAGTACTGGTGCTGCCCCAAGTTTTACATCGCAGACGAGTTACGACTAAAATTCCTGCTGATTTGAGGGACGGCTTATCTAAAAATGATAATAATTTAAGCGTTTGCTTTAAATTCTGCGGGATTATTTAATATTATCTAATTGTGATGCCATGGCTTGTACACACCCTATCCATCTTCTAACCCTACTCAAGGCCACGGGGAGCATGGATCCTTGCATATATTTCCCTATATATATATATTTTTTTCATTTCATTCCACAGTGGTTTGTTGTCAATCAATCTGTTAAAACCAGTTAAAGCCGACTGTGAGAACGCAGTAAAAGTACCGAGTAGCTTTGGATAACTGAAACCTGCTGCTTGCGGGACCCACAAGTGTCACCTTGTCATTTGTACCTCTGTTTTGTTCTTTTAAATCTGATTTGAATATTTAAAGGGCAGCAAGGCGGCTTGTTTTGTCCCGCGTTACATAACCAGATGACTGCGTCAAGACCAATGAGTCATATTCTCACTGTGTCGACCTGCAGTGATTATGCATGAAACTGAAGCTTAACTTTGACAAGCAGAACACAGCTCTTCCTCACCGTTTCTGTCATAAATACAAGGAATCACTAATTCACCACAGCCTGAAATTGACAGAATCTGTGCTGAGAAGCTGTATGAAGATCCGTTTCATTACTGAATGGGCATGATGTCGCTTCCTCTTCAAGGAACTCATCATTTACCAGCCAATTTGTTTTCAGTTATTGGAACAATGCAGTTTTCCCATTTAGACTGGGGGGTATCACAAATTCAAAGCCCAAGCGGCAGACCCACGGCAACACATTCTGTTCAAAAGCATCTTGTTTGTAATGTGATCAGATTCAACACAACAATCTAGTGACAGAAAAGAAACATTGTTGCTTATTCCTGAATGTGGTTCTTGTGTTAAAAGATGCTTTCCTGCAACTTTAGAAGAATGAAAACAATCATATTCAATCCTTGAGTAGTTACTATGTATCACTAAATGGACTGCAAGGATCTTAGCTCTCTAACACATCACAAACACGCATAAATGCATTTTCCATATGCATCAAAATCATCTATGGCTTCGCTCCTCATTATTGATCTTCTGTATATTTTTTGGACTCCTAACCTGAGCAAGTCATAAACAATACCCTTCTTGCATAGTCAAAAATCACATTAGAATCATTTATCACGGTGCATTGAGCAACCCTCCATTAACATGAAAGAACGTGCTTTTCTTTAATCAGAAATGTTTCACAGCTTCTAAAAATTATTCCAATTGACTTGCTGCCAAAGGGACGGACGCAAATGGAATGAGTAAAGAATATATGACATGATGACATGATTGTTTTGGTTGCAATTTTTCACCACATCAATGTGGCTGAATTTTTCTTAGTATAAAATAGTCCTGCAGCTATCTAAACGAGCTAAGAAAACAGTGACCCAGGCTGGGCACCCCCAGCATTCTTTGGGAATTACAGTCTTAACAACATGACACTGACACCACAGATGAGGCCGAGCCCAGATGGGAGATTACACATCGCCATGGAAACTAGAACAGCGAACCTCCACCCACCCTGGGAAGGAAGTCATTGTGTAATGTCAGCAGGGATGGGGCTGGTGGTGCTGCGTGGTCTGATTGTTACAGTGGCACAGTGACTGAGCACACCAGCCGGTGTAATGCCTGCCACGTGTATATCTTGAGTAATTCACCAACAAAAAAAAGAGAGAGAATCCAACGATGCGGTGCTTAAACTTTGAACATTAAACAGGGGAAAATAACGCGAATGTAGCAATTTAGTTAGTCAATAACAAAACAAACCCAGCTCTTGTCCGTTTGACTGACTGACTGTCTTTCCCGAGTAAGTTCCAGTGTAGTGAAAGTTCTGAATGTAACATGTTTTCATAACCGTTATTACAAATAAGATTTATTATTAAGATAAATATACATTATGTGGACAGTGTTCATTAATTTCCTTCATCGGTATTCAATTCGATAAAAACAGTTCCTTCTCCTGTGTGAAATCAACAAGCATTAAATTATTATGTGAACTGGTACCTTAATTGCGTGTAGCGTAGTATTTATTAAATGAAAATCCATCCACGCGCGGACGCTAACATTTTTCAGATTCGTGTTGTCAAGGGACCCGGGGCACCATTCTGCTTCTGACGAGCAGTCTAGCACAAACGCGAACGCCTCTGTTATGGAGTTAATCTCCGTTCACAGGAAAAACAGGACGGCTTATCATTTGTGGCATCACGATGGATTTTTATGCATTAATAATGTTCCTCTGTGGTGTGTGCAGGTGCGAAACTCTCCACACAAGGGGAAAGTGACAAATCACCGCAGATTTTAATATATTATTACCTTAATGTGTTGCAAGACTTCAAGAGGACACACATAATCTCTCTCAGATTCAGTGCATTGGGTTGTATTTTGGTGTATTGTTGTGCATTTTAATATTGATATTTTGGGGGCGCCTTCGTCGCTGCCACTCCAACGTAAAATGACCGGGCTTTTGTCTACTGATGTTTTACGCACGTTCTGGGTGAATTAGTAAGGGACCGAGGTATTTGTCACGAACTTTGCACAGCATGCAAAATTCCAGTTGAGTCTTTCTTTTTCTACCTTTCGCTTGGACAATTTGCGATACTTGTATTAGAAGCCATTAACATTTCATTTTTATTTTTGACACAAAAGATGACGGCGAAAAGTGAAGAATAAGCGACCTGGAATGTCAGCGCTGACGGAGCCGTGATGCTGATCCCCGCCCCGCGGTTATTTTTAGAGCCAACATAACTACCAGCTCTTTGTGATTTTGGCCTTGGGGGTGAATGGAGCGCGGTAACCGTGACTGCTCTGCCCATAAACACCGCGCGGCTCCGATAAACGGCCCGGACTGCACGGAGTGCGCAGCCATCTGGCCCGGCTCCGTGCGCGGCAATCAGCATTAGCATCTTCGGGGATGCGCGAAGTGCGGACTCGGTCCAGCGGAGAGCCGCAGGTGGCCCCCGCAGCACAATGTCGTGCTAAAATGAAAGCATCTGGATTTCATTAAGAGAAAAATTGAATGTTATTTATCCCGGCAAAGTGCTTAGATAAAGACAGTAGGGAATATTTAATTCTCTCTTGTGCCAGAAAAACCACACTGCAGAAAGAGAAACTCATGTTTACAATAATAAGTTATGAAGTTATTAATAAGATACATTCATAATCGATCAATTATGCCTATTTAGCGAGCCCGGTGATCGTTGCTTAATTATCATACATATATATATATATGTTTTGCCATGTCTGTGATTACATATTTGTATGTTTTACATTTATTCATATTATGAGTAGGTTTAGCTTTGCTTATATGATGCATTGGGGGGAACAGGGTGAAGCAAGATTTAGGTTCGAGTTTCTTGTTTTTCCACACAGCTTTATTGCACTTTAAATTAACTACATACATACATACAGACACTTTGCAGACATCCCAACAATAACAAATTTAGGATTTTGAACTTTAGATGGTAGATATTTGGAAAATCTTAATGCCACTAGTGTGAAGCATATAATTTCAAGGAAATTATGGCCAGTCATAAAAGTACTCATTTCTATGTTATCATATCTCCTTGATTTGTATCAGACATAATTACTTGCATTGAATTATTTTATTAAAATATTTGTAATCTGCATATATAATGAATTATAGTGACATAATTAATATGGAATTAATCATGGACATCAGGATATATAACTATTGTTTAATATTACAAAAGAACAAATCCCCCTTCCCCCCCAAACTCCAAATCCCAAAACAAACACAGATATGAATGCCGTGCATTTGCAGCTATCGCCTGTGCAGCCTCTCTCTAATGGATGTAATGATGGTGATGCATCCCAGGGACCCCGTTCTCAGGGCTGCGGGTTGCTATGGTTACTTGGGCAGAGCTGGCTCCAGGCTGCAAGCAGGCGGCAGCCATGACTCACCCTGTTTGCTCTGCTTCGCTTTCAGTGGCGATGGAACCGCTGCACATCTGGCCCCGGACGTCACTTTATTTCGCTTGATGTGGGCGTTACTTAAGCCCTTACTCAGGCTTGTCCTTTGGAATATTCTGAGTGAAGGTAGTGGTAGCTAATTTATGCAGATTTTTGTAAGCAGCAGCATAAATCAAAAACAGTATTAATTGGAACACTCAAAATAAAAGATCCTTGTGGTAATAGTCAGTGGAATAAAATTTTAACTAAAATCTTACTTGTTGCAGGCAATGCCTTCTTAAGTGATTAAGTGACTGGAAACCAAAAGGACAGAAAAGAACATGACTAGTTATTAGGGCAGCATGGAGGCCTGCTGTTTGTAGGCTTTTGCTTTCTGGTGTAAGGGTCTGATTCCTGCCTTGGCTCTTTGTGTCAGGAGTTTTCTTAATCTCTTCATGTTTGTAGGAGTTCCTATCCACAATCGCAAAACATGCAATTAGGCGAATCAGCACCTCCTATTTGCTGATTGTGGACTGGTGCCCTGTCCGGGCCGTCCTCTGTCTTACTCACCATGCTCCCGCATCTGTGTGCCACTCGAGATTACTAAGAGCTCTGAGCAGCTGTCTCATTAGTTCAGCAGTTGTGCATAAGCGGAAGAAAATACATTACAAGAGAACAATTAAAATCTTTCCTAGTGCTTCCGTGGAGATTTTAAAAATAATCGGCCTGATGGCATGTGAGTGCCAGCCATTGTGCAATTCAGAATATTCTATGACAGTGATTTAAAAAAATGTGTCTGGTGTTCAAACTGTGAAATCATTATTAATCCATGTTATAATCGTTGCAAAAACAAAACATGGCCAGACTGCGGAATAATATTTGCAGCTTAGTGACTTCATTTGACGGTCAAATGACTTCAACATTCTTTAAAAATAATATAATGTAGTATACATAACAATAATTGAAGAATAATCTAAGTCTTCCACTCAAAGCAAGCTTGCTGTCCTTATTCCTATGGGTCGTTAATACGGGCTAACTAACCCATACCCCACTCCAACATAAGCGAATTATCGCTAAAAGCACATCATTGGGTCCACACAATAAGATAATTATTACTAAAGATTATCTTTTAGCTAACGACAAGGGATGTTTGTTTCTTTTTTTTCAGGACAAATCCCATGGGAAAGATCGAGATGTCAGATGTCAGTCCACGGGCCGATTTTCCTCAGCGTCAAACTCCTCTGAAACCTTGTCTGCTGTGTTTAGGCCAGGTGGCCAGGTCATGTCATGCAGCACTATATTATTCTCCTTTGTAGGCTTGGTGTACGCGAACATTTGCCTGGTACAGTATGTTATCCTTTACAACATCACTTAGGTCAACCTTAAATTTATATATTATGCAACAACTCAAGAAAAAGAATTCATGTTCATTTATACATGTGTTGGTATTACACAGGCTGACTGGGTACTCGATCTATTTCCTCTATTACTCATAGCTAAGGCTATAAAATGCTTCCCCGCTATCCTGCCACTGGGAGCGAGGGCGTGGTGCGGTGAAAGCCAGAGAAACCTCAGAAATAATTTTGTGGAGGTGGGAGAGCAGCCAGCTTCCCTTCAGTACAGGAGAAACGTCTCAGATTCTTCTGTCAGTGAGACTAGCTGAAAAAATCCCTTCCTGTATATTTACTCAGCTTGTAGGATGGCTGCAGGCTGCTTTTAACTGTGCTGAGAGAAACCGGGGACGCTGATGCCTTAATTTTTGCAGTTAATCACAACCATGATGCAAAGTATCACACTTAACCCATATCACACTTAACCCATTGCATGCAATTTACAGCCTTACTTAAACTTAATTAAATATATACTGTATGCATGTGTATGAGAGAGAGAATGTTGATTGCACAATTATCCAAGTAGTTTATTGAATTCTCTTTCAACATAGCAATAACATAACAAGCTAGCTACTTGCGTTTATTGTCGCGATGTGGAAACTGCTGAAGGATGAACAAAAGAAGGAAAAAAACACTGGTACCCCAAAGGAGAAATTTGATTGTTTGTTGGAATTTTGAACAAAGTCAGAAGACACTCGTTAGCCATCGCTAATAGCTAAACCGGGAGCGAAATCGTGCCGCAATCTTGAAATGTAGATTGTGCCCCCACCAAGAAAAACGTTTAATTTCTCTGGCAAGAAAAGTGTCCCGGTGGGGATCTGGAAGTCTGCTGGAGCAGATGGTGCTGGTGCTGGAAGTGGCACATGAAAGTGCCAAGGAGAAGGGTGTTCAAATGCCATCGTTCCACTGGAGCCAGCCTCCGCAAAATATGGATGCAAGATGATTCTCCTGAATCGTAACGGGATTAATGAGAAGCTCCGGTTGGAAATGACTGCACTAATATGGTGCAATGCTTTGGCTGCCTCTTTGATTATTTTTCGTCTGTTTCGTATGATGATTCTGTTCTGATAATGCAGATGATAGACCTCGGAATGCATCAGAAGGTGGAGAGGACATAAAGCCATGTCATTTTTTAAAAGGGTATATTTCAGGCGTTCATTAAGAAAGTTTTACCAGTTATATTAAATTATTTGTAGAATTTTTTTTTGTGACTTCATCATCATAATCTTGATGTCGGTTCTGCAGCCCATGATGCTGATCATGTTGAAGCCACAGGAAACCGGACCCGTGGAACCATGGAGACAGCATAGCAAACAAGCTGTTTAACATTTTGCACGTATGGCCGCTGTGCCCCCCCCCCCCTCCAAAGTCCTCTCATTGTGTACACAAACATGGACTCTGGTGTTACAAGGCAGCATGGCATTCTGGCTTCAGGGCTGCGATGACTCCCAGAGGAAGCTGTGGTGGGCGGTAATGGGGTGTTATTGTTGGTGCTGGTTTGGCAGGTGCATGATGAATAGATCTGTGCACATGCTCAGATCTCCAGCTACTGGTACCCATCAAGTTAAAGGGAAAGAATTTGACGGAGACGTCTGCCCTGTCATTCCCCCCCCCCTCCTCTATTCTATTACTACACAATGCTGAGATCTGGCCCCTTGCTGGGAAGGATGCGTTCCAAAACAGCATGCTGTGTGCAAGCTGATGCCTGTCAGTGGAAGGAGAGTTGAGCTAAACCAAATAGGATCTCCTATGTCTGCCTCAACCAGCAAACAAGAATCCCATGATGCCTTTGTGATGCTGCCCAATTACAAAATGCTATTTGTTCCGCAACAGGTTGACTTCTTTCTGGTATGTCATTCTATTATTAATTAGTATTCACAAGGCTTGTCTTTTCAATGCTGTTTTAATAGTTCAGCACCAGCAGGCCCTTAGGTTATGTTTTGTGCCTGTTTTTATTTTATCTGCAAGGCATCCAGATCTTGTAGATGTACTGGAAGTGTTGTGAAGCCAAAGAAACAAGCTGCACGTAGCACAATTACAAAGACAGCAAAACCCTCTAGAGCTGCAACAAGAACTTGATTGGTTCACCAAAGCTACAGACTATAATTCGGACTATAATACGGTCTATAATTTAGAAGTAAAATTTTCTAGCCTGTTTGCTTGGGACAGGCAGGGCAATGTGGCATCAATCCATAGCCAGCGCCATGGGAAATCTCACTCCCCTAATGCAGAAAATCCATCTTCATTGCACTGGGACTGACTTTGGTTTTCTAACAGTGACCAACTCCAGCTTCGATTAATGAAATGATCAGGTCCCTGATGCCTGCCAGCCCTTACCCTTTGTGCCCAAAGGATGGAAGCTCTGTAGAGAGCTTTGGCTTAGTGCCACTCGAGCCCCTAGATTGCCGGAAGGCCACTAAACTTAAGTGGTATTCTGCCATTAATGTGCTTTGACTAATCATCTCCATGTCTCACAAGGCCAGGGAGGATGACCTCAAGGCTAGAGACCTTGGGGCAGCCCGACTCTTTTTTGACCTCTCCTTAAAGGATCATTTGTTAGCATTGTCGCTATGCCAATGAGGAGGCCAGTGGTGTTAAGTACAACAGGTCCAGTTTACAATGGCATAAGTAGGCCTTTTATCATGACTTTATAGTGCTGCTAAAAGAGACCCATTATGAAGGTGGATTTCTCATTGGCTTCGTTCAACACTGAAAGCCATTTATATGCTTTCTTTAGCTTACGGAAATGAAAAATCCTTCACAGTGAAGAGGCTTGACAATGGAATGAAATCTCTGGCATTTCCCAAATGCAGTATGCCGGGTGTCAGGCTGTGTGGATTAGCCGAGAACTGAGACCGGTGTGGGATTTTCTCCCATTTGAGCTGCTGCTCCTGCTGTTAGTTTGATCTCCTGGCTGATACCCGCTGCTGGCTGCGAGGATCACGCGGAACGTTCCAGCACTGCAGGTTGACTGCAGCTCTCCAGAGAGACACATTATCTCAATTAGCTCAATTTGCATGGAAACTTCTTTGATAAGCATATGTGGGGAAAATGCATACGACCACAGATCAGCGTAGAATGTTCCAGCTGGCTGGCCAGTACTTCCAAGAGGAACTTACAGAAATTAAAGGAAAGATGAATAGTTTAGCAGGGATTGTACAGAATATTAACAATCTCTAACAATCTATAACAATCTCTAATTTTGTTGATGCAGAATATGACTTCCTGAAATTATGTGAATTTGGAAAGGATATTTTTGTCGATCAACTTATTGCATGCAGTAAAATCATTGCACACTACTGTAGTCTGTTACGTAAATAGGAACACTTCCTAAGACCATGTCAGACTCTCGTGAGCGCTTCACATTATACAATTAGTTTCTCTGTTTATTCAAAATTACGTAATGGGTGGTGGGATGACATGTTCAATAACTGTTTATCCAGTCATGGTCAAACCCTGTTCCACTAATAATAACAATACATTTCATAAATTGAATAACTGAAATAAATTCTTTCTGCAATATATTTCTTATGTCCTAGTATCCCTGGTCAGTATGAAAAACAGTGGGTAGTATATCCGCCTAACATCAGCAGCACTGGAGGTGTGAATCCCAGCTCTGATCTGTGTGTAGAGGTTGCATGTTCTCAGTGTACTGTAAAGGATCCTTCCTTCATTCAGTAGGCTAACTGGCACCTCCAAATTCCTCATGGTGAGTTTCTTCCCTGTGATAGACTGACATCCCCTCCAGTGTGAACCTCTGGCCTGTGCCCTATACGACCTAGCATCGTGATGAGACGGGATCATGGCTGACATGACATGAATGCAAATGTCAAACAAACAAATAAACAAATATCAAACCACAGAGCAGGCTTAAGTAACATAACATAAAGTAGTGTAACATTATGTAACATATAACAACATAAAACAAAACAACACATAACAAAATATAACAAATAACGTTATGTATAACAAAACAACATATAACATAAAACAACATAACAAATATAATATTACATAACATATAACAACATAGGACATAACATAAAATATAACATAATATAAAATATAACGTAACGTACCGTTACATTACATAAAGTAAAACAAAACACAACATAGACGTAAAATATAGCATAACATATAACATAAAACATAACATGAAAAACATAATGTAATGTTATGTGACGTATAACAACATTAGACATAGCACAAAAATAACATAACAAAGCACAACATAATATGAAACATAACATACCATTACATTAAATAACATAACATAAAACACAGCAGAAAACATAACATAGCATGACACGAGGGAACCTGGGCACGGTGTCAAACAGGAGAGCAGGTTATAGGGAGAGACATGCAACAGAGCATGCTGATCAATACACGCTGAGGCGGAAAAACCAGTATAAATAGACTTAAACACCTGACAATTCCTCCCAGGATGGCTGGTGGCCATGCCCCCCCTCCCCCCCCCAACATGCCACGGAGGTTAAAAACGATACATCTTTATTATTAGAACATGAGCACCTATTTTTGACTAATCTCCATCTGTTTTGGAGCACACTGTGGGTGGGGACTGGCCACAGAGAATCCATGGCAAATAATCTTCAAAGACATCACCAGGGACTTGCACGTGCCATTTACCGTGTTATTTTTGTTTAAAGAATTTCACTCATATAAATCATTACTTATTCACTCAATGGGCAGGGTAATTTGCAAATTCTGAAGGATGCGTCAGTTTTACTGCATCTGTTGTTGAACGTCCCTTTTTAAGACTGCCTTTTGCAGTTTGTAATCACTTAATCATTTAAGCTAATCAGCAGGAATTTCCACCAGCTCTGACACAGGGGGACTGTGGAGGAATCAAGATTATTGACCGTTCTGCCCCAGAAGGAACGACTGGTGCTGCATTTTCATGGCCGTCAGAGAGGAGCTGACAGGGAGAGATTAACAATGTTAAATGCTGCTTTAGCAGGATTACAACTGACAGTAGAAAAGCCCCTGATTCGGTCAGTGGACAACATTGATGGCTCTCCAGTGCCATTAGGGGGTCATACGTTGGATAAATAATGCAAGGTGAGATCAATTCAGATGGGTGCAGTTTCTAATATCTCCTTGTTAATATAGTGGTGAATATCCTTGTCTACTGTATAGGAAACCAGGGTTTCCCCACCAAGAGAGCAGGGGCTTTGGGGGCAGTGTGTGGCTTACTGTAGCAGGTTAGGATGCTGTGCCTGTGATCTGTAGGTCACTGGTTTAAAGCCCAGGGTCAGCAGAGGGATTTCAGACATGGGGCTCATTTACATTCGCCTAAAGCATCTAATATCCCATTTCCGCCAGAGCTATGCCTTTGCCCCAATACAGAACTGGTTCCTGCATTTCCACTGTAAAAAGCTGGCCCAGAACCAGAAAAAACAGCTGCAGCACAGAAACGCCGGTCTCAGAATTTATAACTATAAGTGGAATGGGCTATGGAGTCAAAATCTTCTGCATACCCAGAAAATTCAAGAAATAGATGCCTAATATTGCCGGTGCCAGCAGAGAAACAAGTTGCCAGCTTATTATTTTTATTCTGTGGGCAAAGAAAGACTGATCTGCTGGTCAGATTTAATAATAAATTATAAACATGTTGCAGGTCAATGAAATAACATGGCACTTGAGGGCCAAAGTGATCATGAGGCGGACAGCAAAGTTCAATGTTTAGCAGTCCCTTACAGCGGGATCCTTAAATGGACAGCGGTAAGATGGTGAGCAAGAATAAGCTCACTTACACACACAGACGGGGGCCCGGGGGAGCCTTTATGGAGACAAAAGTGGGTACAGGCAATAGAGACAGGGCACGACGAGTCATACTCGGAAAACGTAAAATCTGAAGCGGACCCTCACTTCTGCCTTCGTAACATTTCCATTCCGGTGGAAACGCGGGCAAGTTCTCAAATGGCACCAAGTGAGACGCAGCCCAGCACTGGCACCAGCACTAGTACCAGCACCAGCTCCGTGTTGGTGGAAATGAAGTATCAACGTCTTCATGGAGTTTGGGGAAAAAAAACACCATTACCATGCTCCCAGGGTTAGGATGGTCCATGTTACAATGTTTCGATTTTACGACGGGTATTCCCATTGTACATTTATTTAATAAATTACACGAGTATTCAATAAAATATGCTTTGTATAATGATTTTGCCCACCTGCAGGCTAATATAAGAGTTCTAAGCATGTTTAAGGTAGGCTAGGTTAAGTTAAGATGTTTGTTAGGTTAAGGGCACTGTATTAAATTGCATTTTCGGTCTTACGACTCAAGATTCATTGGGACACACCCCCAAAGTAACCAGGGGCGCGGCTGTATAACGCTGTGCCTCTCGACCCAGTCCTCGGGACCCCCAGACAGCCCATGTCTTTGCTCCCTTCCAGCTCTCAATAGCAAAAATATAGACCGTCTGGCATGAAGCTGGGAGGGAAGAAGAGTGTAGACTGTCTGGGGCTCCCCCAGGACTGGGTCGAGAAACACTGCTATAGCAAATTACCAAACAGTAACACTCGTTAGGGTAGCCATCACTGGCTGGCCAGGGTCACTGCATGCAGACTCAGCGCATCACTTTCTAAGATTAGATGAACATGTGACTGGAGGGGAATGACAGAAACAGCGCATCACACGACTCCCCGGCCCTGCAAAGGCCAAACCCCACCCCACCTGTACACACACTATGGACAAATGTAATGGGACACACCTCTTAGTCACTGAATTCAGGCGTTTCATTCAGACCCATTGCCACGGGTGTCTAAAGTCAAGCGCCTAGACATGCAGTCAGATTTATGAAACATTTGTGAAAGAATGGGTCATTCTGAAGAGCTCAGTGACGTG
>JAODKN010000114.1:642738-660539 GCA_026774425.1 Petrocephalus zakoni
TTTAAATGCCACGGGCTACCTGAGCATTGTTTCTGACCATGTCCATCCCTTTATGAACACCATGTACCCATCCTCTGATGGCTACTTCCAGCAACGGGGGCATTTGTGCAGTGATTTAATAAAGGTGAGGAAAACCGACTGGTAAATACCTGAGGTTAACATGGGATGAGGGAGTAATTTTCTGCAAGGCTGGCCAGTGATTAGAGCCTTGTTCTTCACACTGTCACTTCTACGGATGAAAAAGAAATGTCACAATGGAAAAAGAACGGCCGGTCTCTCTGACTTCTGCCTTTATACTCCTGATTCATACCTGCAGAGGTACATAAGTGAAAAAGGAACAAATGCTTTAACCATTCAGATATGAGTTCCAACACTTCCTATACTGCTCATTTTGGCTAAATTAAGCTAACAAATATGGTATACTTATCTGCAGGAAATGATTTGCAGAAAATGAACAGGACTTGTGGGTAATGTAGTCATCTAATGTAATGTAGCCATCAATGAGGGGGGAGGGGGGGCATTTTATTATGTTTTTAAATACCACAGAAAATCAATGGCTATATACAATGCTTTATTAATAATATATATACCATTATATGTTCTAATTGTATAAGCAGGTTTCAATATTTTATTTCCATATTTCTGGTACTGCATTAAAAAAATTGCCTGTAAAGGTAGAAAAATAATAAATCCTGCACAGTAGATGGCGCCATGCACCTCTGACTTGTTTTGTGAGTGGCAGTTAAACCACAGAAGTTAAGCCACAGTCAGTTAAGCCCAGACTAAGGAGATGACAGTGGACTTCAGGAGAACCAAGCTGGCTGAGCACTCTGCCCTCTATATTGATGGAGAAGAGGTAGAGAGGGTGGAGAGCTTCAAGTTCCTAGGGGTCCACATCTCCGCTGACCTCACCTGGTCCACATATCTCACCAGGTGGGGAAGGCACAACAAACAATGTACTTCCTCAGGAAGATGCACCAGGCCCACATCCCCCAACAGCTGCTGACCAACTTTTACCGCTCTACCACTGAGAGCCTCCCCACCTACTGCTGCACAGTGAGGTTCAGTAGCTGCACTGAGGAACACAGGAAGAACCTGCAACGGGTGGTAAGGGCGGCAGAACGGGTAATTGGAGCGGCACTACCCCCCCCTCAAGGATATTTACACTGGCAGACTCCACCGGAGAGCCAGTAACATCATCAAAGACTCCTCACACCCTGGACACTACCTTTTCTGCTCCCTCCCCTCTGGCAGATGCTACAGGTCAATCAGAGCAAGAACCAAGAGACTGAACAAAAGCTTTTTCCCACAGGCAGTCAGATGTTCCCATCCCCAACCCCCTGAATCACTGTTTCTGTGAAATAATCCTCCCCCGAATGACTTCCTTCTATGCATTGCCATGCTTAGGGCACATCATTTAGCACACACTACCTCTTATTGTACACATTGTACTCTTCTTTTTGTGTTGTGTTTATTATCATAACTTAAAAATGCTGCTAAACAGGGAGCTGCTAAACTGTTCTTCACTGTCTCTGTAATAGTGACAATAAAGATCTTATCTTAAGAGGAAATGAATAGGTGGGGGAGCAAAGTTTAATGTAGACAAAGTTTATATGTCTACTGCTCTGTGCTACAAATGTATTTTTGTATGATTCCAATCATTTAAATGACCTTTTTTAATCTAAATCGCTGGATCTGCCTGGATTTCCCGCCCAGACAGAGAGGAGCCTCATCCCCGGCGCGCGCTCCCTCACTGCCGGCGCCGAGCGCGCGCTCCCTCACTGCCGGCGCCGAGCGCGCGCTCCCTCACTGTCCGCACTGACCGCGCCGAGCGCGCGCCTCCTGCTTTCGCACTCAGGGCCACCGATGTCATGTTCGCGCACCTATATTATATGTGTTCACTTTACATAGAATAGCTCATGTGTTCCGCCTATGTGTATAACGAAGTTACTCTTGCTGATCTGATAGAAAAAGCAGGAGGTGAGGCAGCCAGTATCTTTACCTCACTGAAGGGGCCGTGCGTGAGCCCACGGGATTATTATTGCCGGTACGATGGCTAAAAATTAAAAAAATAAGTTCACTACCACACTTCGTATTTATATTATTTATTTTTGTTCTGAAAGTGCCAGTGCCTCACCTGCAACAAACCTCATCGCACTTCCCAAATCCAACAGGACAGCACGTTGTCAACTCAGATTGAAAAGGAGCCGCTCTCATTCCCTCGGCTAACTGATACCTTTGCTGTGATTGGCCGAATGGTCCTTCAATCAAACTAATGGACCTATGTGTATAAGGTAAAGTCTGTGTGTGTGTTTTTTCCCTCCTAGATCTGGGCTACAGTTAAGTTCACTCTTGTACATATTTTAGTATCCTTTTGATCTGACAAAATTGGGGGGGGATGAAATCGTGTTTCAGCCAAAGTGGGGGTGTTGTAACACCCACATCCCCCTCCCCCCCCACTTGCAACGCCCCTGAGTATCCTGATAGGTGAGGTTTTAGTGATCAGCTGATGAGGTTTTTGTTGCACCTTTTTTTCATAAACCTAAAAATATACATGTGAGCAGCCTGATCTTTCTTGTCACCTTCCTGCTGCTCTGGTTTCTGCACATCAGATCAGGCAGCAGTGCTGCTTTCTTACTGTCCCTCACTTGGATCTGTTAATGTGCTGGTGCCAACTCTCCTGTCAGAACACCATTCAGAAGCCGGGCTGGCCCCTCTCCCGTTCAGTAAACTGCAATGGGGGCTGCAGCCTGTTTCCAGTGCAGGTAGGCCGGGCCTGGCGGCGGTTTCTGCGGGCCCGCTTCATCACAGGTGATCTGATTTACACAAGGCATGCAATGATGCTAGGTCAGCTGCATGTGACCTTTAGATCTGACCCCCCCCCCCTTACAATCTGACCCCGCCCTCTGTATATCTGACCCCGCCCCCTTCCGATCTGACCCCGCCCTCTGTAGATCTGACCTTGCCTCCTTCCAATCTGACCCCGCCCTCTGTAGATCTGACCTCGCCCCCTTCCGATCTGACCCCGCCCTCTGTAGATCTGACCTTTTAGCAGGTAATGGTATACAAGAGCATATGTATGTCCCTTAATGAGACAGAACTGGTGAGATGATGAGACGTTTGCACAATACTGATCAGAACCCTTGTGGTGCCCTAGGCAAGCTTCACCACCAGCGCCCCCTGTCTGAGACAAAGTGAAATCGGCTTGCTATGTCTGCGCCCCCCCAGAAGATAGTGCTCAAGGTGGCTGCTTGTGTCATCTTAGGGGCACTACACCAAAGAGTGGACATGTGCAGCAAATCCTATATGAGGATTTGTATTGGGAAAAAAACCACGACCAGTTCTATTCTAATCCATGGTAAATATGATTAATTCATTCATTCGGATAGCTAAAGTATGAGGCTGATATTTTATATATATATATAAAAATAAGAAGGAAGGTGACCTATATTTTACGGGCTGATGCTGCTTAAAAATAAATGCCCTCTGAGAGCTTGTCCACATCTTCTGCAGGTGATAATGTGTGATCAGACAGATTATCCAGCAGTATCTGATCCAAAACATGCTTTGTGTCCATTTCATTTTGGCCGCCATGAGCACCACAATAGCTCAGGGTTTCACATGGAAGCCTCTGGCCTCAGGTTGTGTGTTTCAATCGCGAGGGGGAAGTTACACTTTCACTCACAGATGGCAAACTTTAACCTGAACATCTTTTGACTGGTCTGTCTGCAAGTTCAGGTCTTTACGACATCAACATATGTGCATAAGCATCATGGCAAATATTCACATCATTGCACTTTATTATCAGATGGCTGTAATCTGTAAGTAGGGCAACTCTCATATACCAGGGGTGGGCAGTCTTATCCGCAAAGGGCCGGTGTGTATGCAGGTTTTTGCTGCAGCTCCCTAATTAGATCACTAATTAGCAAACTGATTGGCTGAAGAATTCTCACACCTGGGTTTGAACAGCTGACCTTAGGGTTATCTTGAAAAGCTGCATTCACACCGGCCCTTTGCGGGTAAGATTGCCCACCCCTGTCATATACAGATGGAATATTGGATTTGTTGTCAGATATACAATAAATGTCTGGGGGACCACAGAAAAAGTTTAACAGTATTAAGGACAGGTATCACCGAGAATCCATACATGAGTCAATGAGTTACCACACTCATTCCTGGGAAGTAAAGCTCAGCTCAAGTTTACATGACTGATTTTTTCAGTCAGCTGATGGATACTTGACAAGCATCACCCATCCGGCCTTGGTTAGGAAGGCTAAACACCTATTGCCCACGCAAACTGGCATCCAAAACAAACAACTCACCCAAGAAATGTAGGTGTATTATATAATCAGCAAAACTGCTATTTGCCACACTTTTTAGGGTGGTCTCCAGATAATTTCAGGAAAATTATATCCTAATTTAACATCTTACAAACACCTGTTATGTTACATAATGAATGGGCCAACTTGTCTTCTAGAAGGTTCTGCTTGTCATGTCTTTTGTCTCGTCTGCCTCCTTGTATATGCTTCATGTAGATGTTCCTCTTGTGATTTTTCATGCAGTTATTGATTCATTTGTCTGTAGTAAAACTTGACCACAATAACACGTTTTTTTTCGTATATATTTTTTCATTTATTCAGTTAGCAAGCTTAAATTTCAGAAGGCTGTACTGATTCATGTCGCACGCCATCGCTTCAGAACCCTACATACGTAGCCTATATTCAACATGGTGACACATCTCTGCTGATGTCATCTCGCACAAGTGACTCAATAGTAGCAAACATCGCCAATGTCTAGTTGTGAATTACATGCATGGCACCTAATGCATTAAGCCCCTGAAAATTAGGTCATCAACCAATGCAACATTTTTTCCTTTTTGCATAGTTAGTGAATTAGTTAAATGACAGAATTTGGAAAAGTAATCTCAAGCAGAGAGGGGGTGATGCCTGAGTATCTGTTCTTTTTAACCCTGAATGTTTAATAGTGCTTCCATCTTGAGGTTCTGAGAGCCCCATTTCAATCAGTGACGACTCCCTTCCTCCTGGTCGGACAATTTTATCGAGGGGGATGTACTCCCCTGGTCGAACACCTGCCCCTTGAAAGGTGTCTGCACGGCCATAATCTTGTGATATAGTGGTTGCTGTAATATTTTAAAGTTAATGAAAATTTTAATTGTGGTATAAATGTCCTGTTTGTCTGCACAGTTGCTAATATTTATTTGCCTGAGTTTAGAATGTGTCAGATATGCTCCAAAGATAGCTCTGCGTGCTAATTAAAATCTGTGTCTGAGTGAGAAGAGTGCTTGTACGTCAGACCTCGCTCCAACAGCTTCCCTGTAAAAACTGGGAAAAAAATGTCTCTAGAGTGTTCTTTTGTCACCTGAAACTCCGCAGGATACTGGCAAAGTATAAGTGGGAAAATGGATTGAAAAACAAACTCTAATTATAGGGCAATGTATTTATACAGACAGTGCGATAATGTTTCACATTAGCATCATACCTGATATGGTCACACGTCATAGGGGCAGTCTGATGCCCAGTGGGTTAGAGCTCTTTGCATGTGACTGGGAGGTTGACACATTTTGAGCTCTGTGCTCAGTAGAATTGTCGCACCTCTGTTGAGCCCTTCATAATGGCCCTTAACCCCCAAAAACACTGCCCCAGGGGTGCTGGATAAACAGCTAACCCTGCACTCGGACCCCAAGCTCTACTCTCACCTGTATATGTGTGCCTCAAAGGAGAGCAAGATGCAACATGCAAAAACTGAGAGTTCCAACATACCTGTACTCATACTTGAACAAATGGAACATAATTAATCATTTCATTTCAAAAGATAACTATGCATTAAACAGTTTATGTCCAGGGAACTGCAAAGAAAGAAACAAAGTAAAACTATATCTGCTTTACTCACACAAGTGTGATGTTATTTCAGAACTGGCAGCACTTCATTCAACTGCATTTTTGTCATTCTGGACCAGAGCCATTAAAACCTTTGATCTTACCTCTGATTCTGGTAGTGAAAAAGTCCTTGTTTATTTGGCCCCCGATACTGTTAAAAAAAATCTTCCCCAGATTTTGGTGCATCGCCTAGATATTTGTTACATCACAGTTCTTTGTGTTCACACTTGGCGCCTTAAATAAAGCTTTCCTTTCATGCCCATGTAGGGATTTACTTAACATCACAGCAGAATTTCTTCAAATAGTGTCGTCAGCTGTGACAGCAGTGATGATGATGGTGTGAAACAGTGAAGCCATGTCTGAGTGAGTGTGGGTATTGCAGCTAGGTAGGGCTATGTGTCTATCTATCTACATATCTATCTGTCTATCTATCTATCTACGCATCTATCTAACTATCTATCTACACATCTATCTATCTATCTATTTCTATCTATCGTCATTAATCGCCATTAAATTGCTTTAACTGCTTTGCAATTCTTAAATATTTCATTGGTTCAACAGATTTCTCTTTATTTGACCCCACCAATTTTAATCACCCACATGCACTGTACTAAAGCTAGTGTCTGTTTTATGTCTCATGTTCACGAAACAGCGTACTTTACGTTTTTTCTCGATTGCTTTGACACATTTCATGAAACATGCTTAACATTCTCACGACTAAAAGAGTGTTTCTCAAACCAGTTCATGTATATAGCACTACACTATGCTTTAGCTGCAACAGCCTGTTACCTGCCCAAAACAATTACAGTTTATTATGATTCCTAACAAGCGCTTACCTATACTTAAGATACTTTTTCTAAACTCTTAACACAGCAGCACACCCACATCACACAATTGGCCGAATTGTTAATTTTCTTCTCAAAGATACATTTTGTTGATTAAATAATAACTATTAATTTCAAAATACATCTTTTTCTACACACACACTAACTTTATCAAAACACAGGACACAGAACTCTGACTCAAAATGAAATCATTCTGTCAAAGAATAGCATGTGCTTTCAATTCACAAAGTATATACAGTCAATCAAAGTGCACCAACTGTCAAAGTACTAGCAACTGCTGGCATCACAAAAACGGAACAGAATTTTTTGTTTCAGTTTTTACAGCTGCCTACATACAAAACAAACTATCCACCATTTGTATAATTCAGTGCCCTCACAGTACACCACATTTATTGTTTGGGAGTTGAGCATCAGCATCTAATGTTTAGATTCTAGACCACTGAAAAACAAATCAGTTTATTACTTTGTACTTTGTAATGTATACAGAGACAGTTGATTACAGTAGAAAAAAAAACAGGAAATGACAGAACTGCTGACAGTGAACAAAACATCCATGAAATGTACAAGAGCGTTCCAAATGTACACACAAAAAACAGTAACAAAAAAGACACAGAAGAAAGGGAAAAAAAAACAAAAAAATGCAGTTCTCTAATCTCTGTGATCTTCAGGGTTAGGCCACGTGTTCTTATGTAATCTAATGCAATACACTGGGGATAAAACCACTTGGAGGGTCGGGTCCACCCCTGGCGGTCTTCGGTTGTGATGTCCCTACAGCCAGCATCCATAGCATCAAGGAGGGACATCTGGTCATGTGCCTGATGATCATAGACTTTCCACTGCCACCCAGAAAAGAAAAAAGGGATTAAGGGAAAGCGACGAAGGGGGGACAAAAAGAGGTGCCATTCCGTAATGTTTGATTTAACATTTGTAAATAAGACAAAAAAAGATCCATAATTTTGGTTTTGGGTATAACATGTCTGTTAAGAAAATGTAAGCATGTGAGAAATGTGTTCACTGACTGCATATTGTGTGAAATTGACATGAAATGTGTTATGGCCACAACAGACCGATGCTGTGCTGATTGTATTTAAAGTTTTGGAAATGTGACCTACAGATTGGACAAATGCATGCTAACGTCTGAAAAAAACTCAAAAGCAATGACCAATGAATTAGTCCGTGTCAAATACAATCAGCATCGTTTTAACCATGAGAGTCAAAATGCTTAGATATAGTGTCGGTATGTCAGTGTAAGTACGTCAGTGTAAGTACGTCAGTGTAAGTATGTAAGTGTAAGTACGTCAGTGTAAGTATGTCAGTGTAAGTACGTCAGTGTAAGTATGTAAGTGTAAGTATGTCAGTGTAAGTACGTCAGTGTAAGTACATCAGTGTAAGTACGTCAGTGTAAGTATGTCAGTGTAAGTACGTCAGTGTAAGTACACCCCTGAGCCCCACTATTCTGAAGGATAATCAGTTCCCACTTTCTCATTGTCACTGACTGATCATTTTTCTTTAGCAAACTGATACTTATTCATGTCAAAGACACCAGCTTCAACATTGCAAAGCCCTACACTATGATATGTAAAGTTCACTGGCAAGAGAAAGCAGTCGCACGCACAACTTTGCATATATGCACTAAAACATTTGGAAATTTGTGTGAACAATAAGAAATAATCTTCTGCTGTGCAGAAGTAACATTATGGTGTGGGGATTATACTTGTTTTGCAAATGTTAGTTGTTATTTGAGAAATGCACCAAAACAATCAAGAAAAATTTACATCTTATAGCTGTCAATTTCTTCATAATTCAGTCTGTGGCATTTTCATTCTGCGTGTCATGGAAAGAAGGGAATAGAAATGTGCCAGAGGTCCAGGAGCTGTAATAGAGGGCACATATTGGTGTCTGGTGCAGTCATGGCTTGTTTATATTTATGGCAATTATCCATTACTGCTTATCATGTGGAAAAGATTGCATAGCAGTTGAATGACCGTGGGCTACAGTATATAAAAGCATTACTCTCTCAGCGTCACTGTAATCAGCTCTCAGCTTAAGAAGAACAATGGTGTCATTGACTGAAATGGTCAAGATGGAATGTTCAGGTTGTAATTCTCAGAAAAGGATATTCAGCATGGAATGTTCAGGTCAGAAAGTTGTTGTCTTTCCACAAACAAAACACGGGATTCTGGTATGATAGACTAGTGCACTAATTAGCTGCACTTTCAGTTAAGCTTGACCCAGGAGGGGACTTAGCAAGTGTTTCTTAAACACCCCGAAAAGTGAAACTTTTGTAAGCCATTCACATTAAGTCATGAAACCCTAACACTCTTTTTTGAATGTGTAGTTTTGCTGACACAGCAAGATGGACAGAATGATAAATCACGAGGAGGACCAGCCTTTGAGCTGATCTCATGCAACAGTAACCACACTGCATGCACACAAACAGAAACAGCATTATACTAGACCAGGAGTTAACTGCTTCTGTGAATTTATTATCAGATGGCTGTAATCTGTAAGTAGGTAGTAATCTGTAAGTAGTGAATGAAAATAGCCACTTTCCCAACATAAAAATCCAATGAATATTTATGTAATAAGAATTGCATGTGCATTTGAAATGTTCTGATGAAGGATTAATTGTTTGTTTTGTAAAAATAGTAAAAGGAATTATCTATAGAGTAGATGACTGCTTGGTAGACATTAGTGAGATGTGTTTATTATGATACTAACTCCTAATGCTGCCTCCATCAGACATATGCTTCTTGGCTCTTGAAGGAGCTGTCAGATGTGAAAAATGAAAATAGGATGGCGATGCGGCTCTGTGCTGTGCACCGCGCAGTGATGTTTGATGGTCCCGTCAAACATAGATACAAGCAGACAGAAGCCTTGGAGGCCCGTTTGGAGAGTAGATTTGCTCTACAGCGCTACCCCAGGCCTGGTGGGGCAAGAAGAATGAACATTCAGGAACGTGGACTTTCCAGCATTATGGCGCGCCTGTGCCCACAGTAAGCATGAGCTAGACCTTAGCCCCTCCTGCCCCCTGCTGGAAACTGTGAGAAACGCTGAATTCTGAACAAACTTCTTAAAAAAGAATACTGATAATTCTGGAGAATAAGCTAATATGGGAGACTGCCTATCCTTTCCATAAAGAAACTATATGAATACTATATTAAAAATGAACTGTCATTTTTGTATTGCCATATGTTATACTCATCATATAGCAAATTACACAGGCTACTGCTGACTGGTGGAACATCGACACTAGCTTGCTTCACACATTGAAAGACCCTGGCTTTCTCAAAAAGAATATCCAGCTCTGACCTTTCTAGTATAAATTATCTGTGTTGTGTATCCAGTCCAACATGCTATTCAAATGTGACCCCAGATTTTTGTACAACCACACCACACAAAATCTGGAAAAATATGGGGTGATGTATAACAGGCGAATGTCACTATCACCTTAAAAACAAAACAATGTAATGAGTTAGTGTCAAATGATGTTCTACTATTGTGACTTCAAGGTCAATACTAGGTCAACAGAGTGAATTAGTGAGATTATCTGCTGGAGTACAGGGGTATAATACTGTCACATGGCCGTCATTCGGCTCACCTGTGCTGAACTCCTCGAGGAACGTGTCACCACTAGACAGCTTAAGAAGAACAATGGTGTAGCAGCCGCTTAAAGCCTTTCTAATCACGGGACCTCAATCCCACTGAGCCACAGTGCTGTCCAGAGACACGTTTTGGCTGTACAGCTCCATCAGATTAGGACGAGGGATATTTTTGCAAAGCCACTCTTCACTTATTTATTCCTACCCCCTGAAGATAAACATAGCTACCTTGTAAGATAAATGGGAGGTAAGGTGTTATTACCATTTTTTTAAATATTATATATAATGGTTCAAATGTTACCATGGGTTAAATCCCACTGTCACTTATCAGTTATGGCACAGAAATCATAATCATTAACATATGGTGTTTGCATTTCAAGGTGGCACGAATTCATAAATTTCATACAACATTTTACTATGCAGAGAATTGAATAGCAAAATAGTTGAAGTAATAAACTAAATAATGAAATGTAACTATTTTGTTCCTTTCCATAATTACTAATATTATAGGATTTTGCCTTGATGTTTATGTGACCCATTTCTGCAAAATGATTTCCAAGTAGAGTATTATTGCACTAAACTATACAAAGCAACAGCATAAGCGCACAGCTGGTTATTGTAGTCTTGTGTAGCTTGTGTAGTCTTGTGAATAAGTGCCTCTAAATGATTGTGTGTGTGTGTGTGTGTTTGTGTGTGTATGTATCTGCAGTGGAGAATCAGGAGATTCCTGTCTTCCTCAGGTGTCCCTCGTCCTATTGTTCTCATATGAAAATGTACATACATGCAGATTGTATGATGCTGTTCTGGAGCACGGCAAAGGTAGAAAAAAAGTGACATTCCACAGAGTGGCCCAAGGGGTTTATTAATCAAACGGAACAGACCGGGGACAAGCACAACATAAAGGGACCTTCGAGGGGTCAAAAACAAATAAAGAACCAACTGAAGAAAAAAGTAAACATGATTAGGGAACAGAGCAACACAGGGAGTAGGACTACGAAACCTAACAAAGCTACAACAGACTTGGACAACGACGGTCTAGGGAAATGAACCAAAGTAGGCACTTAAATACACAGACAATGAGGACT
Organism: Petrocephalus zakoni; assembly: GCA_026774425.1. NCBI lineage: Eukaryota > Metazoa > Chordata > Actinopteri > Osteoglossiformes > Mormyridae > Petrocephalus > Petrocephalus zakoni. The sequence continues at coordinate 654,168 of JAODKN010000114.1, forward strand.
AACCAAGAGTGGGTGTGGACCGTGACCAAGTCAACCAGTCAGAAAGGCACAGGACAACAAGAAACAGGTATAGTATATTACGATTAACAAACAGAGGAAACTAGGGAACATTAACCAAACACTAGGAGTCATGATGCTAGAAAAAATAACTCGGAACAACAGTAAAAGTACAACCAAAACTCAATGTGCCACAAGCAGGGTAAACCAAAACAAGAACACAAACAAAGACAATCACTAACACGAGGAAACAAGGACACAAACAAAGACAATCACTAAAACAAAGAAACAAGGACACAAACAAAGACAATCACTAACACTAGGAAATAAGGACACAAACAGAGACAACCACTAACACGAGGAAACAAGGACACAAACAAAGACAATCAGTAACACAAGGAAACAAGGACACAAACAAAGAATCACTAAAACAAAAAAACAAGGACACAAACAAAGACAATCACTAACACAAGGAGACAAGGACACAAACAAAAACAATCACTAACACAAGGAAACAAGGACACAAACAAAGACAATCACTAACACAAGCAAACAGAAAACCAATCAGTCCAGTAAGGCTGAATTTATCGTTTTCATATTGAAATCGCGATATTAAACAATGCAATTAGCTAATGGCAAAGGCTGCAATTAATTTAGGATATGCATTATTCAGCACGTCTGACCCAGGGTTTAAAAATATTGTGAGAGTAGTTTCGCAAATTCATTCCGTCCTCCTTGTGTGACAGTCAGTCTCACCAATCAGAAGTAGCCCAAAGTGACTGCGTATACACCCACAAACAACAGACACGTGAACCCTGAGGAAAACGTTACATTCGCAGTGCACAATTATCTCAGAGGTCAGAGATTGTTCACAGAAAGGTCCTATTATTAGGGGTCCAACCAGCATTAGCCGCAAGCTCCCTAATGCTTTTATTAAGGGAATTGTTTTATTTTCTCTACTTTATTTAACTTATTATCATTAATAAGTTAAATAAAGTAACTTTAACCCGAATTATCATAAGAAGAGATTACAATCCTGGAAATAATTAATTGTACAGTTTAGCGCTAGCAAAAGACGTTACTTTATCTGACCCCAACAATACATCATTAATGACCCACTTGCACACCTGTAATGTTGTCTTTACATTATATCGTGCATTCGTTTTGTGACCACACATAGTACACGGCATCGTACATCACATAACTGGTTAAATAAACAGCAGAACGTAAGAAAAATGAAAATAAATATTTTTTTAAGTATTTTTTTAAGTAGTTTTTTAACTTGTACTTGAAATCTGCATTTACATACTATATGAATATATCATTAGTTGATAGGTCTATGTAGCTTGCACGCATCCCCATTGAAATTAATACATGATTTTAAAAAAAACAGGCAATTGTGGAAAATAGCTGTGACATCGGTTATGTTTTGCGGCTCAGAAATGCCCACTCTTTTAGCCAGCTATACAATTTGCGAATGTTCATTTTAAAAGAACATGCAGAAGAGTTATTTCCGTGATTGCTCTGGAGACAACACTGACAAAAATTGTTTGGAAAAAGTCTGATGCCTTGAAAAAGTTTCAATGATTACAGTATGGAGAACGTGAACAAGAACCTTGTGTTAATTCCCAATTGTGTGTGAGACAGCAACACCAGAAGCACTTTACTAAGGGTAAAAAAATGGCCGAGCACTGTTTGCAAACGCGGCGCTTAAAACGCACAGGTAAAAATACGATCACTTTACCATGTTCGGGTTGCTAGAGAATTGTTTTATGGTTTATTAGGTTTTATATCATTTTTGTTAGAATAAATACATTTTGAATTTAATTAATATATTTCCATTCTTATCTTTGGAGTAATGTATAGCACAGTTCAGATTTCAATGTATGGTTATGCTCAGTTACAGTTTTTTATATACACATATAGTGAATACTGAGTTTAAAAAATCGTGAATGAAATCGCAATCACAATATCTGTCAGATAAATCGCAATTCGATGTTTTCTTAAAATCGTTTAGCCCTACTGCCAGGGAGCAGGGAAACATACTAGTGTCTTGGGACAAAGACAGAGGCAGGAACAGGATGGCCAGCAACACCTGCTGGCCAAACGGGGACAAAGCACTTGGGAAGGGACCAAGCAGACACCAACCATGACAAATGCTGAATCTTCTATCAGTGCAGTTTTCTAGGATCACCACAGTATCTGAATGATTGTTACTATAGTCATCACATAAACACAGTAATTTGAATGTGCCTCCGAATAAAATAAACAGCTCTTACTCCAGCAGTCTTAGCAGCCTGTCAGACTATGATCTAAAAAGCAATGATCAAGTATCAAGAAGAGTGCCAACATCTTCTTGCCCGTCTTGCGAAGTACAGTTCTTAAAAAGGACTTGTGCATTTTGATGATGACATCACAAGCAGTTTATTAGATTACACGTTATAAGCTGCTTTGGGCCTTAGGGACCAAAATAGCAAGTCTAAGAAGTAGAGCAGACCTGAAGGCATGAACGATGCCATTTCCTTGGAACATATATTGCTTACCACTTGTGTCACAGCACGGGCAGAAGGATCTATTCAGTACACCACATGGGTAAGTCAGCTCATCGTTTAAAATGTCTGAATCTAGTCCAATCTAGAATACCAATACTTGTGTTTGGTCGTAATCCAAAAATGTCCCCTGACATGTGCCCCACACTTACTGACTTATCAAAACCCAGTATTGAATAAGCGGTTATGAAAGATGATAGGTGGATGAAGGGATCTGGGGGTAGAGATCTGGGGATGCATATTATAAAGGCAAAACTGAATCCCAGTTGATACTAAAAATGTATATTTATCCAAACACTTGACTACTCAGAAACATTTGTTTGCAGCGCGCTAAAACCAGCCTGAGGTTATATTCATAAGGAAGAATTGTTTTTACTTTTGTTTTTTCTTAAGAGAAACAGCCCCACTTGTTTGGCACTTTTAAATTCAAATTATTAAATTAAAAATGTGAAAAGCAGTTGGATTTAGTATATATCTAAAGTGAATGAAACTGGGATATTTTACATATTTTTAGTAGGAACTCAGTCACCTTCTCCTTTTACATTAATGGCTATGGTACAAGCACAAATGTGGATTGCTTTACTGCATTTATACTTATAATGAAGGAAACATTTTACAAACACTAAAAAGCATTAATTTGGGGCATTAATGCTATGATATTATATGTATAATTGAAAATTATTGTAATGTATTTGATAAACTGCATGTGATGAGGGCTTATATTAACAGAAAAAGTAGTGTATTTGATGACTTGTCTTCAGTATGAACAGATGTGCAGACAGTCAAGCATAAAAAAAAGAATGAGCAGGAGGAAGAGGAGGATGAATCGGAGGTGGTGGTGGAGCTCCTACAGCAGCAAACGTAGGAGGCATATCTATCTATCTATCTATCTATCTATCTATCTATCTATCTATCTATCAATCCCAATAAAAAATGCAGTTCAAGAATTGATATGATTTAAAAGCAAATTCATTGCTAGCAATTTTCTGTTTGGAATTATCAAAGATTATTTTTGTGTTCTTTCACAGGAAGCTACGCTCCATATACTTATGAACAGCACAACAAAATCCTCTGTGACTGTGTCATGTGTAAAAACGACATGGCTGAAAAAGGAGAGGCAGATTCCCTCCGGAGGGAATCTTCCATCGTCAAATCAGATGAGGGGAGTGAAAAAGAGGCAGATGTACTATTCAAGGAGAAACAATTCAGAAGAAACAATTATGGGGAAACATTTAAGAACAGGAAGAGATGTAGCGTTTCAGCGGCCGGGAATCGAGGAAGAGGATTGGAGATTATAACCTCAGTGATGGTAAATGGCAGGAAGGTGTCGAGGATAGTTTTCCAGCAATGTCTCAACTCAACGCACGGGGGTCAAGTCCATGAAACAGTGGCTATCACCACCACCAAAGTGAAGGACACTGGACGTCGCATGAAGGTTGAAACCAAAGAAATCCTGCATTCTGATAAATCAGATTTTCAGACTTTTGATACCTTCACAATGCAAAGCGGAAGGGGAGAAAGGAACAATGCTTCTTCTACAAAACCGTGGGAGATATCTTCCATCCCGAATAATGACATGCCTCCCAATGTTTACTCGCCAAGCCAAAGTTCTACTACAGGTAGCAGCAGTAGTCCCTATGAGAAGTACCAGTTCAGGTGTATAGAAATAGACCATGACATGGGGAAGGACACAGTCGGATCAAATTACAGTGAGGAAACTGTTTGTTGCAAAAGTTGCTGTGATGGTGATCAGCTCTATGACCACTGCCCCATGCTTTCAGAAGGGATTCTCAGCATATATCCTTTGTCTGAAGCCTACACACAAGAAAGGGGCCGATCCCCAGCCAGTGTTACGTGCCCCAAGGCGCTCTCTGATATTCCCCCTCCCCAGGAGTTTGCAGATGGAGACTGCAGCTCCCTAGATGATCTCACGGAGCACATTGCTTCATGTCAGATCAGCTCGGATGATGCATTTCACAGGCAGGCAGAAGGGCACCTTCACATACATGAGGATGAAATTAACTCTCCTAGACATTTCTCAGTACAGGACATCTCCAGTGGGACACTCCTTCATCAACATTCTAAACCAAACTCCTATTGTCCTTTGTTCATGGAACCCAACATGCTCATCAGAAGGTCAAGTCTTGACAAATATTTCATGCTGAACTGTGAAGGAAAGTGTTCAGTACAAAATAATAATATTGAGATTCTAGAAGCCAAACGAAGAGCCTCATATTGTTTAAGCAAGCAAATCAAGAGAAGAAATACCTTTCCAGGGACTGACAATTCTTCAGAAAGAAGGATAGATTATTTGCCTTTCCATACAGAGTCATTTTCCTCTAGCAACCTCACTCATTTTTTCATGCAATCTCTACAGCTCCTAGAAATGAGACCAGAACAGGTTTATGCGGACGATGAAAGACCATTTATCTTTTGTGCTGAGAGACGTAAGTCCTCTGAAAGCAGCACCTGCCATTTTGATAGCAATAACCCATCTCCAAACCTTTCTTCTCATAATCAAACCAGAAACCAATATTATCCCTCTAAGGTTGCCTCAATTCATGAACATGATGCTCAGTACTGCAGAACATCAAATGAGAATATGGTGACATCGAACATGGCCTGTGGGGATAATGTACACATGGAAGAGTTATATATGGATAAGCACAGGGCAGGATCTCTGAACCAGATTGAACTTGTTGAGAGTACATATGAAGAAGAGATGTTAGATACTGAGGAGGTTTTTACCGAAGAACCTATGATGACAGATCTGCTTATGCGTGTCACACCTTCTTCTTGGAGCACCACCCAGGACCTTCTAAGTAAAGATGGCACAGTTCTATCAAAACCTCCTTGGCTGGAAGCCAACAAGAGCAGTTCACTTGTAAAGAACAGAAGTTCCGTGATGACGATAATAACTGGGGGTTCTGAACAACGGCATCTTCATAATGATGCTAAACCAGTGGATGTTTCAGAACCAGGAATACATCAGAACTTTTCCAGCACTGTTTATGAAGGGCCCTCAATTTCACCTGTACCAGACATGGAAGACAAGGAGAGCAATAATGTTGCAGTTCCTACAGTCAGTATCTCTCTTCAAAGCAGTTCACCCCCTACCGGTACAAACACAGCTTTCCAGACCCTGCTGGAGACTCATGAGGTAGACAGTTCGTCAGCAAAAAAAACCAACACCACAGCAGCAATAGAAACCAGAGGCCTTGAGAGAAAAATCAGTATTAATGCAGAGAAGGAAGACACAGTGACTTTGACAGAGATAACTTGCTCCATCCTTGACCCCCAGGATAAATTATCCACGGATAACAAATCTGAGATGGGGAAACCTGATCCAGAAGAGACAGAAACTTTTGAATCAAGTGAGTGAAGATGCTGCAGTCCACATGCTAATCAATACACATATAAAACCACCTTGTCAGTCTGTCCAGTAGTGCCCCAAAACATAAATCAACAGGTAAAACAAAGTGCCAGTAATATAGAGTAATACAATGTTGGACAATGTTATTGCATGGTTGAGAAATGACAGACCCCATCATCCTACAAGGTGCATCCTAGAACATTCTAATAGGAACATAGCCACACGGTGTTGGTCAACCCATTAGGCGACATGGGCAGCTGCCTAATGCACCATCTTCTGAGAGGACATTGTCTTTGTCAATTTTCAATTTGTCTTAGACAGTGGCACTGGTGGTAAAGCTTGCCTAGAGCACCACATGTACCTCACCAACTACTGGATCCACATGTCTAACAGCAGTAATAATGTGATTTTATGTAACATTTCTTTGCTACTCTATTATGAGTATGCAGATGG
>JAODKN010000114.1:686348-708868 GCA_026774425.1 Petrocephalus zakoni
TTTCGATAGGCTTTAGACATAAGCAGTTGAAATATAACACTTGGAAGCCAGGAACAAAAATTGTGTTACATTGTGTTCTAATAGAAATGTATCCATAGATCATCTCTCCTTCTTCTGCCCACCTGAAAGGGCACCGGTGAAGGTGAGGAAGTCATCGTAATTAGGATTTCACAATCTTGCTCACTTGTTTTTAATTTAATTGTAAGCAGCATATGCGCAGAAATGCACCAAGCGGGAACAAATTATCAAATGAGAAAGATGCATGAAGACAGTGAGAATTGCAGATGTATGCACCTAAATGATTGGTTAAAAAGGATAACAACTAATGCTTTGAGATGGCTACTGTGATCTAGGTTGTCTGCCCAAACGGAGCCAGCAATTTCGTCTCGTCTTTACTCGTCAGAGCATAATGAACAGATATTTCGCAGTAATTTTCGTTGGCAATGATTTTTTCATTTACGTTGTCGTTACAATCTAGTCATGAAATAAAAGGTCGTCAACGAATACTTATCGTCAAAATTTTCGTTGACGTAATTAACACTGGTGTGGAATCGAAATGAGAAATCAAATGAAGCCATATACTAAAATTTAAGCTTTAGCGGTTCTGTGCAGGACATGTCTTGAGATAAAGGATGATAATATTTCTGGACTTTTTAGAGAAGGAAACTTTCTGTGGGAACTAAGTATTATTTACATACTGATTTACAAACTGATCTAATGTTAATGTTAAAAAGGCTTTATTTCAAACAGTATGTTTCTATATCTGTTAATTCTGTAAAAGTTTTTGAAGGAGTGAAAGAACTACTGAAGGAACAAGTAATGAATAACCCAAGTGAAATACTGATCTAATGTTGGTTCATTAATCAATCGTGATGCATTTATCTCAAGTATCAACTGTATTTGTTTATGATTTGTTAATGATTTGTACTTCAGAGGTTAACTCAGTTATTTCCAAATATTTGTGCCCCTTCAAGTGAAGTGTAACTAATAGCATACTAATATAGTGCACTAATAACAAAACGAGAGTGATTTTGAAGACATTTAGATTTAACTTTATTGAGCACAAACACATTACCAAAGGGAGACCAGCCATGCTCAGAGGCAGCTGTTGTTGGGGGATTTGTTAGATTAAGGCTGGTGACCAGGCCTTGGTTGAGCAAAGACCCTTCCAGCAGCTTGATGCTGAGATGTGCTTGGATGACTGCTAGATTCCTTCCCTATACCAGAAGCTTTGCTTGGGCAAAGCTTTGTTGTGTGATCCAGGGCACAGTATTATAAATATTATATTAAAATTTCTGCGGGAACTAACTGGAGCTTTTCCACCCCTTTGCAACCCTAGTTGGAAATAATCTACAAGTGTTAGCCTTATTGCTCTCCTAAGCTCACTTTATTCTTATTGCCCATTTCCTCATGTTAATGCAGATCTAACACGAAACAAGACAAGCCAGAAACAGACAGGGATCCTCTTGGTGTAAATGGCCCACTGGGGAAAAAAGAGCCAATCAGGCTGCCCTGTGAGATAGTTTTCACCAAAACTGGGTCACATTTGGCCGTTTGCACTCTGAGGTGCAGTATTGCACGTTCTCTCCTGTTATTGCATATCTGACTGTTATTTCTCATGTTCCGCAATTCCGTATCATTTTCTTGGCACAGACTAAGAAGTGTACATAAATACAGGCTGGCCGTTCCTCTGTGGGGACTGAAAAAGGGCAGGTGTTTAGCTCTGTCACAGAGGAAGGGGGTCATGGCTTAATATCAGATTACAGAAGGAGGGCATTTTGCCAAAAGTAATAGATCATTTTTATCAGTAATGTTCAGGTAAATGTTATGCAGGGACATTCAGATATATACAGACCCTTTCCAAAAAATTTGAATATCATGGAAAAGTTTATTTATTTCCATAATTCCATACAAAACATTAAACTTTCATAGATTATAGATTCAGGGTCCGCAACTGAAATGATTTCAAGTACCTAGTTGTTTATTTGTACATAATTTGGGCTTCCAGCCCACGAAAACAGGAATTCAAAGAATTAGAATACTGGCATGATATTCAAAATTTTTGGAAAGGGTCTGTATGTTTGTAAAGATATTAATAAAATGATCAGTATCAGGTGGCTTCACCACCTTGTGCAGTCCTTTCTGACCTGCAGCTATGCAGCTGGCATGCCATACTGGGATGCAGAAAGAGAGAGTGCTCTCCACCGCACACCTGTAGGAAGGACTCTGCTCCTGAGTCCAGCTCGCCTCAGCTTCCTGAGGAAATGGGCTTTCTCGATAAGTGTCGATGTATTTCTAGTCCAAGTGAGGTCCCTGGTGAGGTGTATGTCCAGGTACTTGAAGCTGGAGACCACCTCCACAGGTGCTCCTCCGACATGCAAGGCGGGGGGGGGGGTTTATGGAGCAAATATACTGTGCATGAATACAGCAAGATAAATGCAAGCCCAGGGCCTACATCACAGGAAGTACAGGGCACAGGCCAGGGGACACCCTGGATGGGATGGTGATCCATCACAAGGCATATATGCACACAGACTATGGGCATTTAAGGGACTCAATTTAGCCAAACTGTGGGTTTTTGGACTGTAGAAAATCACAGTACAAAGAAACCCACGAGAGAACAGCCAAAATCTACAGCGAAGATACTTAAAAAAAAAAAGCTGACACCTTCAGTTGGTTTGCAAGTCGACAGCAATATTTGTGTACAGAAGAAAGGGTGTTAAAAGGTGTGAAAATCCAGTCTTATAAAGCCTTTCATCAGTGACTGTATTGACTAAGTACACTTTTGCACTAAGCCTTATGGCCAGTTGCTGCCCCCTACTGGACAGCCCCTCGTTAGTCTGTTCTAACCTGGAGGAAATACACAGGGTCAATGTCATGACATCAAAGACTCTGTCTAAGATTAAGTAATTAAGTGTTTGCCCAAAGGGATTAAGATAATTAATTTTCTTTCATCAGTCTAGTTACTTTTAACATTAAAAATGGCTACAGTAAATCAGGAAAGATGTATAAATTTCTAAGCATTATAAAGCTTAAATGAGCTCTTACCTTAATCCAGTCTATAATTCTGTTTGGGGGATGTTCAGTAATTCGGCCAAGTGCTAATTGGAAAACAATATGAATATATCCAAAGTTTGTGTTTCTGTTGTATTACCTCCAACACATAGTTTTGCAAGACCTTGAGCAATAAACAGCAGTAGTTTTGACATGATATTGGTTTATCTATATTGCATAAGGGCATTTATTTGGTGGATAACCTGTTTTTACATTGTTGTTTTATTTGGCCCCTTACTATTTTATTTTTAATTCACTGTGACTTTTAATTCACTGTCTTCTACATGATAATACATACATTTTATAATCTGAAAGTTATTATGGTTAGACATGCACAAAATTATTCTACAGTAATTGATTAAATCCAAACCCAATCCTCGGGGACCCGCAGATGGTCCTTCCCACCAGAGCAAAAACATGGAGGTCTGCAGGTCCCCAAGAACAGGATTGGGAAACACTGGATTAAATTAAGTCAAAACAGCACTAATTCACTGCATTATAACATTGCATTGTCATAATTAACCTCTGATGCCATTTTTATACTGACCAGTTGAGGAGACCAGGCCCAGGGGTTGGTTATCTCTCTAAACAAATTGTTTCGTTCTGCCCTCAGAAGGTTTGTGCAAGTAAAACACCCATGAGCTGCCTCTTCCATCAAGATCAAGGCGGTACTTACCCATATATTGACTGTTCATCTTAAGGTGGTTCCTCTTTTAAAATGCCATGGTTTGCTTTGCCCATTGAGTGTTTGAGTTCAGTAAGCAATGTGCTCCGCAGTGCCCCCAGAGGTTATAAAATATAAAATAAACTACACTGCTTTAGAGGAGGAGGTGGCTTAGTGATCAGTCCTTTAGCTTTGTCTCACCACAATTAAGGGTTTGAGCCCCTCTCCCCATTCCAAAAACATGCAGGCAGGTGAATGAATGTCTCCAATTACCCACAGTGTTTTAGGGTCGTTGCCCAGGCTCCAGATTCAGGCACCTGCATAAGAAGCTAGGAACGGTGGGAGTGATATATTAATTATCAATTAAATACATACAATTAAAAATAATGACCTTAAAATTTGCTTTAATAATTACAGAAGTTCTTTTCTATATTTATAGTTTATATTTTTCTAATATGTTAGATAGAAAAAGCAGAATACTTATGTGTACTTCAGATGAACTAATATTTGTAATGTGAAATGCCACTGATAAATTATGGCATTATTATTAGCTGTAATTCTTTAAATTCATGCTATAATTACTAAAACTCACGTTCTCTTCATTTTGAATCAATTTTTTTCCTGGAAGGTAAATATAAATGTAGATATGGGACTTGATTTTGACAATCCAACGCAAAGTGTAAAAACGGCAACAACAAAAAAAAAAACTCAATTATTCAGAGGTGTGTTTTGGGCATAACATGCAATAAACCAATCAGAATAGCACATCCCCTCACCTTTAAAGGGCAGGGGCACATGAGCTATGATGGATTGCAAAAACTAGCAAAACCACTGTCACCTTTTTTGCCAGCACAAAATAGCGCCCATGGAGTTTATCCCCCAGCCATTTTACATTTAGCTTGGGAAGGTGTCTTCACTTCATAAAACATGGACACTGAAGCAGTCGACAGTCAAATGTTTTAATAATGGCAAGTGTACGACCACAGAAAGCTTAAACTGCAATGGCATCACAGAGCATATGTAGACCCATTCAGTAATTCAGCCAAGTGGAGATCCAAAGTTCATGGTTTTGCGGCTTAAAAAGTCCCCACTTAACTGCAACACCTAAACAAATAATTTAAACATTTCAAATAAAGAGACGACACACAAGTCTCAGAGAAACAAACTGAAAAGCAAACTACGTTAAAAAGGCACGGCAGCTAGTGCTGCGATTCCATAATGCCTTTCACCATGACTGACATGCAAGAGCTCACCATTTCCACCCTGTCTTAGAATGGCTCAAAATTAGCAATTCCTACCAAGAACAAGTAACCAGGAGGCTTGATATCAATAACTTTTGTTATTGCTCTTGTAAAAGCCATGTAACTCAAGCTGACACAGGGCAAGGCCTTTTTTCAGATGCAGAACGCAGGAGGTTCAGCTTCCATAACTTGGGGTGTCATCTGTTGACACCACGTCCGTAAACAGCTATCAAAGCATTTGTACAGCCGACCCTCGTTCAGCATGGGGGCTCCACTTGAAAACAGGTGTTGTGTGCAATTACGGGCATGTGAAATCTCCAAGATATTCTTAGATGTGTAGCTATGCGTACTTGTCAGTGCACCTCAAAGATAGAATGTGTTCAATAATATTTTATAAAATGTATTGTAAAACATGTACGATAATGGCAACCCAAAGAAATTACATCAGTCTGCCTGTCAATGCCAGTATGTTAAGTTCACAACTCTCATTTCACGTAGCTAACTAACACAAATTGATAATAGAATTAATTCATTAATTAATAGACGTTAATCTTTAATAGTAGACGAAAATCACTTGAGAATTGCCTAAGTATTCTACCTATATTCTGGTTAACTGGTGTTGAAGCACTTAGAGACTGAAGGATTAAAAGATTCACACTTTCACCGTTTCCCTTCTTTGTCTATTTAAATCGAGGCACACTCAAATGAAGCTATTAATTGTGAATTTTCTATTAACAGTCAGTTTCCACCCTAGTGAAAAAATAGCATATATGGTAACTGTTTATAAATTTCTACATTCTACTGAAGAACTAGGTCATAGATACTGTTGCAAAGTGGATACATTCGAAAAACTGCATTTATTTTTGCGGGAAAAGAAAATCCACGTTGAAAGATCTGACAGAGGAGGTTCACTGTACACACACACAAAGGTGTGTGTTTTTACAAATTGTCAAATGTACACACACACACACACACACAAACATAAAAGCAGAAAATGGGAAAATCTTCATGCTTCTAAAAGAATAGCTTTTAGACCTGAATGGGGAGATAATTTTCATTGTCTTAATCACAATTTCCGAACACTCCGTTTGGAGCTTCAGATTGAGATAGTAAACGCCACACACGTTGTTGTATGTTCCTATGCAGACCTCAGAAACCTGGGGGAAAATGAAACATGTAAAACACTGAAAATATATTTAAGAAATTTTAAACTTCAAATAAAATTCTACAGTACTCAACCACAGTCTTAAAAAAATACAAACCAGCAAAAGATGCCTTAAGAATTAATAGCAGTAGCTGCACAGAAAATTTGTCATACAGCTTCACCCCCCACTCCACCTCAGAGTGTGATGACAAGTTATTCAAAGATTTAACAGTCTATCAGCTGCAAACGTCATTTTATTACTGAGCTGCTTTAGAAAAAAAAGGTCACCCACGCTAACAATCGTTCTCTGCTATGTATATTAATCAAATAAGTGACATTAAGGTGCATTAAATCTGATTTGTTAAAGTCATGTATTTATAAAGTGTCTAAATCAACATCAACATATCCGTCAGGCCAACAAATGACAATTTAATTACCACATAATGTGAAGAAAATGTTTTAATATTAAAAACTAATTTTAGCAAAGCATATACAGTGCTCCCAGCACTGTATAAAAATTGCAAATATCTTAAATGCATGTGAGTATACTATCCTACATAAATATTGAGAACCAACCCAATGCTTCACACAACCAGTTTCAACCGTACTTAAATCAATTTGAAAATTCCTTAAAAAATAAATCAAATTAAATTTAGAGAGATGCCCTATGGATTCCTAATAAACCATTATGTTCAAATTCCAGCGCCAGTGACACCATTGGCTCAGTTCCGTCTTTCCCAAGAACAAGAACTTTCCAGATGATTGTCCTGTCTTATTCTATGAAAAACATTGCCTTAAGAATGGTTCATCAAGTTTTTATAGGATGCCCACAAGTAAATCCTTTGGTTTCTAAAGCTATGCATTCAGAACCTACACACCTGTGTAACAAGTATAATACAAATTTAGGCGTGTACATAACAGCTTAAAGGAACCATTTTCTGCACAACCAGTTTCAACTCAGTCATGTTTCCCCTACGAAAATCCTGCTGGATGATCAAAATGCACACCAAAAAAAATTACAAAACAAAAATAAACCCTATTTCCAGCATACAGAAAGGTTGATGACAGTTAAGCGAAATCTTACCCTATGTACGTCACTAAATCTTCTCCTCCACAAATCTGCTTAAAAGACCCTTTTAAATAGAACAATGCAGCAATTGGTCTTACATTTCATTTATGTATGCAGGTATGTACTTATGTATACGCAGTTGAATCCAAGCTTGACAGGTGTGCTAATATCCAACAAGTCATTTAAAATCGATAGTGTGCTTCTGGTTCTGAGGCAATGTTTTCATAAATATTCAGTGCAAAGGCAGGAAAAAAAGAACGTTGCAATCGATACATTGCCAGATTCACAGAAATCAACATCGCTCCTTCAGTCACTGAATGTATGTGTTATTGCTACTCTTAAAATGTACTATAAGTATTTAGAAGTTACCCTCGCAATACCACACACACTTCATCCCGTTACTCATACTCACTGATGTGTGGACCATTTCATGTTTAATCCCCAGTGTAATGGTTCATTTAATGACAAGATAAATAACACACAAGTATCTGGAGCACTGCCTAAGCTCTGTGGGAGGAGCTGAACATGGCTAGGGAGGTGGTGGTGTTGGTGTTGGTGTTGGTGATGGTGGGGGGGGTGGGGGGATCTCGAAAGATGTGTCAAAATTGAGCGGTTCCCAAGTCCACTTCATGTCTTGTTCCTGGTAAACAGCCGCTCGCCTCTGAGGGTGAGGTGCTGAAGCTGGTACTGCAAGACCTCCGTGTCCGCCGGCTCCTTCACGCTCATTTTGTCCAAGTTGAGGTAGTCCAAAGATTTCGAGTGCGCTCTCTTTCCATTCAGAAGGCAGAGCGGCAGAGAGCCGTGAAGTACCTTTCCGGACTCCCCAGGCAGCGATTTGAGGTAGTTTTCACCTGAGCTGGGCATCCTTCTCCGCCTCTGCCCATTGACTGCTGGAATGTCGTAAGGCTGGTAATGTCGGTTCTTGGTTTTGTATATCCGAGAGGCTCGGTGCAGACCCAAATCCACCGGCTTTGCGCACGGGCTCCGTAAGGCTTCGGTTCCTGAATTCTCCGCCTCAGATGACCACTTGTGGGCCAGTTTAAGGAGCTCCTCTCCAGTGGTGAAGCCCACAAGATAGTTGGAGTTCATGTGGACGATCTGGTATCCCGAAACCGTACTTTTGATGGGAGAGCAGGGTGTGCTGGCACAGCGAGGCTTCTCCAGCTCGGGCTTCAGCGTGGCCTTCGCCTCCTGAGCTGGCAGAACAGACATGGCTGTCCTGGACACACCACTGACATCCATCTCCATCGTTAAAGACATGACCTGACTGGAGGAAAATGGGGAAAGAACCAACACATACACACAGACTGATAAACACTGACTTATACAACATAAATTTGTTCAAGCATTTTTAAAAAGCAGAATTTTTAGTCAATTGAATTATTAGTTAAGTATACGCACAGTTGCGAAAGAATTTAAAAAATATTAATATGAAAAACTAAAATATAAAGGTAATACATCGTAGAAAATCATGAGTAACAAGCCATATCTGAATTTTAAATCTGAACAATTATCATAAAGACATGAGTCATATACTAATGTGCCAAAAGCACTGCATTTGCAGTAAGACAATATATGCATATTTTCAGTTACATTCATAATATTCAAATATTACTGAAATACTCAAATATGCTACCACAGCACCCCTCAATAGGAAAGGATGCAGCGAAAATATTTTAGTACATGTTTAAGAGCATTACGACAATATATTACAATTCTAGAACTGCAAATAAAAGCAAACACAGGTACAGTTTATAGCCTGATGATACTGACTAAACAGAGCACCAGTAAACCTAAAAATACTGCCTCCTGAGCCCTTAAACCTCTTGGTAAACCTTTGCTTTGGTGACATGATGGCTTGCCCGCACCGTTTTGTCCGGTGTGGCCTGGTGGGGGGGGAGGGGGGGCATTTTTACGCATGGCGAAACTCAGCTGCCACAGCACAAACAAGAGCCACGCAAATATAGGTCAAAGCAATCCGAATCAAAACAGTAAGATACAGCCAACCAAACCGAATTAAAATAATGAATCGGCTAACCCCGTAGGTGGTTATCATTATCATTAAAATGCGTTTCACCCAGACTGCCAACACACTGCAAAGCACCCTGGAATTCTCCGTAAGTGTGTTTGCTGTATTTATCCACATCATTCGTCCCTGTGTAACCAGCTTATAGCCGACGGGACTCAGACGCGTACGCGCGCCCATTCATAAAGCCGCACACCCCCCGGGGAACCAGGCTGGGCGTCGCAGCCCGCCATCTCCAGCTATTCCCCGAAATCATCGGCTTCGGTTCACCGCGAAGCCCCCAAATGCAGACCGAGGAGGGCCCGCCGCCATGAAGCGCTATATGGGATGCGCTGGCGTGGGACCGGGAAGCCATCCCCCCGTCTCGCGTTATTCATCCATTCATTCGCCGACAGCCCGTCGCTCTCCTCGGGAAGGAGAATCTCACTGCGCAAGCTGCTCGCCCGCCGCCTATGCGTAAGCTCACGGCCGCCCGGATCCAGTCCGCGGCCGCGGGTCCAAACGCACCGGCGCATCCCGACGAGACGCGTCCCCGAACAGAATCCCGGCCGCCCCGCACACCTGCCACCCCGGCCCCCCGAACACGCGGGCGTCGGTTCGGACAAAGCCGGCCGCGTCCGCGCGTCGCCCTCCGCGATGGATGGATGCGGCCTGGAGCGTAAATGACGAGCCTCTCCTTCGGAAGCGCCTATGGATCGCGGCCAGAGGCGGAGGGCAGCGCGGGCAGCGCGGGCCGGCTCGCAGTCAGCCCTCCGCCGGCCGCGGAGCTCCGGCCCAGGCGGACCGACGGCACCGCCGCGTAACGCGCAGCGCGTAGCGGGCCGGAGAAGCGCCCCGGCAGCCGTCGGAACGCCGAGCTCCGCCATGTTTAATAAGGTCGCGAGCGGATCCGCGCCGCTTCCCAAGCAGGTGCAGGTGCGGCTCGGCACCGGAGACAGCGACGGCACCGGGCCGGAACGCGCCCCCGCTATACACTCAGGCAAGGCTGGGAGGGGGGAGAAAGACGAGCGAGAGAGCCGAACCTGGACCGTGAGGGCGAAGCTAGCCGGCGCTCTCTCCTCCTGCCGAATGGACCGGGTCCGCCGAAGCCAGTGTAGTGATACAGCGCACTTCCGACGGCGGTCACGTGACGCTGACGCAATCCGCCGATGACCTCACCCCCTGCATGCCGCGCGCATCACGTTTGCCGAGTCCCATGGCATCTTCTGTTCTATACATATATAACGTAAACACACGCACATATTTTCAGACATAGCTGTGCGCATCAGACCCTCCCTGTTGTTTGCATGTAGTTTATTTACAGCGGATTGTTTATACTACCTGTGACGGTGTTAGGAAGATACCACCTTAGTGCGCTGTCTGTAGCAAAGGGCACCACAGCAAACATCACGTCTAAAAGGTATCAAACACTATGTACAACGTTTTTGTAACAAACATATGCTCTATTGCCTTACATTTATTTACAAATAATAGTGCGGTGATCCATTGTCAAAATTCGTGCGTGCTTTTTATGTCGAGGTTACTGCACTCAATACTGGTAGGTATTTAACCTCTTAAAATCAGGAAACAATAAGTCCCTATATCTATATTAAGTTTTACAGCAAGACCAACCAAGTAGAAGTAATCAATACAGTACGCCATTCGTTGTGATTAACGGCTTTATTTAAAAATGAAATATGAAAATAAAGTATTTAAATCACCAGGAAAGAAAACAAGGGCCACTTTAAACGTTATTTAAAATGTAGCAGTAACATATGGAGAAGTGTTTAAGTAATCTCCTACCAAACATATCTGACTGATACGATTCCTGTTTTTTTTATATTGTAAACTAATGTTACATCGCTTTAAAAATGCAACTAAAAATGGTTTACTCAACACTTTACAATTGGTGGAGCATACCATCCTAAATGAGAATTCAAATGAATTTAATACACAACTTACTTGCAAAGCAAATTCCACAGTTTTAAAATATATATGCAACAAAGGTACTGTAATTAATGTTTTATATACAAGGACATATACAACAATCGTCTGATTAAGAACCAAAAATGTAGAGGCAAAATCAAAGGCATCAGATTTCAAATCAATAAAGTAAAACCAGAAATTAGTATTAAAAATAGTATATTCTATACTTTACAGAGCTTCATATGTATATAGCTTTATCTTCCAAAAAACTAAGGAACAATGTTTGGGTTCTATGAATGGCTCACACATTTCACCATATTTTCCTCCCAGATTCACGGTCATATTCCCACTAAATTGCATTTTACTCAGCAGAGCTGGTGTCATATACACACTGTGGAAGGGATTTCGTTCAACGGGCACAGTGATCAAATGTTCTTTTGTGATGGACGTTTTTGAATCTACTGACTCACACCTTTTCCAGAACACCATAATGTGAGATCTATGTAACGGAAAGCAGTGAATCACATTTTCCAGGTACCATCTAGAACATTTAACAATTCACATAGTTTTAAGTGTACATGTACATAATTAGAATTTTAACAAAGGGCTTTGCGGTGATCATATGAAGCAATTATGAAATGCCAAATGTTTGAGTGACCAGTTCCAGTTTTAAGTACCTACAAACCACAAACACTAATATTGTCCATTGGTCTCTGTCCCCATAAAATGCCGCAGATGATTTTACCTTGAGTCTATATTCATCTAAAGGAACAAACTCACAAATGCTGTTAATAACATACTGCATTATTACATAAATGATGAAAAATGATATCAACACTGATGGCATGTGTAGAATTTCCATGCAGGCTGTGTCATTTCATGGCTCTTTACTGTGGGTCCTGTGGGACTCCTGTGTCTTAGTGGCAGAGTGTGGGAGTCCTTTGTCTCTCTGAGAAGCAAGAGAAGAAAGGTCCCGAGCAGCGTCCCCATCTCCAGCAGCACCACCTGGCCGGGTCTGAAGGAGCACTTCATCACCCAGCATGCCATGGGGCAAGGCTTGCTGGGATCTTACACTTTCAGGGGTATCTTGACTTAAAGCTTGCGAGGCTACTTTACCAACAGATATATCATGGGGGGTGGCTGCACTACTTCGACATAAGGATTGCATCTTAATACCTGGGGTGTCATGGGCTGCAGGTTGTAGAGTGGCCTTATTACCCACAATGCCATGTGCTGAAAGTTGTACAGTGGCCTTATTACCCACATTGCATTGGGTTGAGGATTGTAGGGTAATCTTATTACCTGATGTGTCTTGGGGTGAAGGCGGTAGGGCAGTCTTATTACACAAGCTGCCATGGGTTGAGGGTTGCAATGGGGTCCTAATGCCCAGTGAATCTTGCAGTGAGGTCTTATTGTCCAAGGTATAAACATTCGAATCTTGCAGGGGCATTTGATTTCCCAGTGTATCATGGGTTGATGGTTGCAATGGGGTCTTATCAGCCAGGCTATGATGGGTTGAATCTTGCTGAGGAGTCTTATTGGCCAGAACATGAGGCATTGAATCTTGTAGGGAAATCTTATTGGCCAGAACATGAGGCATTGAATCTTGTAGGGGAATCTTATTGGCCAGAACATGAGGCATTGAATCTTGTAGGGGAATCTTATTGGCCAGAACATGAGGCATTGAATCTTGTAGGGGAATCTTATTGGCCAGAACATGAGACATTGAATCTTGTACAAGGGTCTTACTGGCCATCGTATCACTGACGCATCGCTGTGCATCTCTGTCTGTCACTGGACGTTGGGGTGAGTTATCCGTACAACCACTCCCGTGGGCTCTGCTGGGGGATCCACTGTCTGCTTTGGAAAAAGTAGAAAGCAGACGAAAAAGGCAATGCAACCTTGTGGCAGATGTTCAGGAAGACAAACTCCATAGCACCATTCATACAGAACAACCAGACCGAAAGATGCATATATAAAATATGCATATATATTATATATATATATAAATAACAGTAAAGGTTATACATAACACTCAGTCACATTGACATAAACCACTTACCATCAGTTGCCTCCTTTTCCAAAGATCTCTTCACACTTGAAGCATGTGTGAAAGGACAAGGCAGAACCCTTGCTGGAGTATACGTGTTCAAAGGAGCATTCCTTACTGGACCAGCACCATAGATTAATGCGGATGCTGAAAGCAGCAGAGCACGTGTCATAGATATTTTGTTTTATATTTGTTACCACCCTTATAATGTAGCAAAATCGCTGTGGGCCCACAAGCCCATGTACATACCAGGCGAGGATGTGGGTGTCACCATGCTGCACTCCTGGGACATGGCAATAGAAGCTAGGAAGTCATCGACCTGCTTCAGCGAGAGCGAGTTGTGAAGTGTCTCCAGAGGGCAAATTGACGGGACCATGGAGTATAACTCAAAACCTATAAGGGAAACACCACGTCGTAATGAAGCGGTTACTGGAGGCAATATTAACAGCCAGCACTCACTGATGCTCAAAGTAGCATAACTGTCCCATCTGAATAGTTACGGAGTGAAGAACATGCTGCATGTCTCAGATCACAAGCACAGAAATACCACGAGGCCATACAGATCTCACAGGGTCTCCTAAAACTGCAATGATAGCAAAATGTAGTAACCCATTTAAACTTACCTCAGATCTGTTTACTTCCCTATTAAAACCTCATGGAAAAAATCAAGTTACAATTTGTGATTCTTTTACCAACCTCTACTTAACATCCAGTCACACAAACGTAAATGAAAAAAAATTGAGAGATAGTCAATGACTGATTCAATCATATGGAACAAATCTGTCATATTTCCTACTATAAGCTAAACTATTTCAGTCACTATATTTATCATCATTTTCATGTCGTTGAAGACTTGTATAAAGGAATGTACCAAGAATGCATCCAGTTCATGGATTATTCAAAAGCAAATAGCTTCTCTCTTTAGACTTCTGCATCAACCTGTGGTGTCCTCCATGCCCATTAGGCAGCCTCAAAGGTGTCAGGTACGGGAGTCTCCGCTAATGGTCGGCTTGGCAGAGGAATATGCATAAACGGCAACGCCATGTGGCACAGGGCAGGAGTGATGCAATATTTCGCCTCAATCAACCAGCAACACACAGATGCTTGACAGACCAGTGAAAAGCACCGGACTCACATTCTCCGTCTCTGGCCGAACACAGCTACCGAAATTTGAAAAAAGCTCTCAGCCTCAGCTTCGCCTCAGACTACTTTGCGGGAACAGCAATGAGGGAGGAGATTCTTACCAGTGTCTCCTGCAGACTCCTACTGAAAAACTAACAATCGATACTCTGCTATGTTTTAGGTCTAGCTATGCAAGGAGTATGATTGAAAAGGAATTCAAAAAGAAATCTCAAAGGAATTCTTGAATAAAGAAAATTGCTAACGTAACTAAAAATTACACCAGAAAACAGCTAAAATAGAAATGACACAAGTTGTAAAACGAATGCATTCAAATGGGTCAAAACAAGAAACTTTGTAACCAGCCACACAGACAGACTAAAGCATGAGCAGCAACACAACACAAGTACATCTATTTATATGGACAGTGGACAAAAACATAAAAATTGTTAACATCATGAACCAAGATCTGTGATACATCTCCAGTTAACAACTGCTGAAGTACCACAGAACAACCAGAATTAAGTTAATTTACTGAAGAGAGACAACCAGTTCATCTAAGGGAGGACTTCATGGATATTGATCAATATCCATATAATTATTGATTAAGATAATCAAGTTTATCAAACAATTTATCAATACTTACTGAACTTTATCCATATGTGTGAGGAATCACTGTTTAACTGAATGAAAACATACGTCTACAACAAAACACTGAAGTGAAATTCTCAGCTCTTAGAGGAAGGCATTCAGAGGGGGATCAGCACAGAACTCGGCACATTTTTCATCTTAAGTACAACTACAAGGTCTAGAGGAAAAAGGGATGGAAAGGGATATAGGGAATATGTAAAAGTATGGAAGAATTGAGTAAAAAGCAAAACACAATGAATAAAAAGGACACAGAAAACACCACCACTCAAACAGGACATAAAAATGGTTAAATTAAATCAACACTTACCACAGAACATACTGGAAAACACTGACCCATTTAGAAAAGCAGTTTTGAACAACAAAAATAAAAAACAATGAAAATATGATATCAAAACAATTAGCGCTAAAACGATTTCTGCAATTTTAATTCCCATAAATCATATTTTACAATTTAACTTTTTATAATGTCAAAGTTAGAAGAAAACCAATGGCTAAATTGGGGAACCTATTTGACCGATATATGTATGTATATAAATTACAGAATCTACAGATCAGAGGAAGATACCTTTAAGACAGGGGTCTCAAACTCCAGTCCAGGAGGGCCAGAGTCCTGTGTAGCTTAATTCTTTCCCTGTTCCATCACAAATTATTGTGCTCAAGTGCTGTGTGGTAATTAGCTCAGTGAGTTGAATCAGGTGTGTTAAATGAGGTTAAACCCAAAAATGTGTAGGGCTCTGGTCCACCAGGACTGGGGTTTGAGACTCCTGCTTTAAGAGCATACATACATCCTGCCTGATATTTCTGACACAGAGTTTTGAGATCCCAGTGTTTTCGTTTAGGATTGGGTTTTATCAAGACTGCCAGTAAGGAGGAGCTCTATGACCATATGTCAAATAAAAAACAAATAAAAAAAAATGATGATGCAAGGTTGTTACATTATAAAATAAAAAACGAAAAAAAAACCAACAACAACAAAAGCAAACATACCATTGGTTGGGTGTCGAGCAAATGAGATAGAAAATCTTTTTACAGCAGAACCACGCGTGGCCTCTGAGAAAGAGAAAGAGAGGGTACCTGAAATGTACAACAGCTAAACTGAAAGGGGGACGGGTTAGAAGAGGCAGTACAAGTGTTAGAGCACATGCAGGGTGACAGGGTGGAAGGAGGAAGAGGAGGAGGAGGAGGAGGAGGAGAAGAAGCCGTGGATTAATGGATGAGGGCACAGTTAGCCAGCACTATGCAGAAGTGAAAAAAAACCAAACATGTTACTGAATGCTATGTATCCTATTTAGGCATGAGTGATTTTAAAGATCCTTGGAAGTTCTGAGCCTTGGGCATCAGAATGAAGGATGCAGAGTCATCCCTGCTGTTGTCACAAATAAATTTAAACTCCAAAACTCTTCAAACCCCCCAGCAGCACATGTACATAGAGCACTGGAAAAAATAAAGCTGAGGGCAATTATTCATCTGACTAAAGGCCGATATTTTTTATATTGGATGGGATGACCAGGCTAAACAAAATTAAATGCATACGTGAAGTTTTTAGATACTAAGGAATCCTGGATTTTATAGGCTGATAAGTTTGGAAAAAATAGTTTCAGATAATCAGTTAATGGTGACAGCAATGTATAGTAGTGCATACCTTTCAGATCTGCATCCACTGGAAAATAAATCTAATACAGTTGAAATTTAATATGCAGATCACTTATTCAGGTTGAAAGCATTCATTCGTAAAAAAAAAAAACAACACTTTCCAGAATGCACTTATGGAAAGAGCCCCCCTGTAAATACCTTTCCTTATTAAGTATTAAAACCATGTCAAAAGCTAGGTTTCATTTTCAAAATATATTTTTTTTCTAAATGATTTAAAAGCCTCAACACCACATTCTATCTAAAACTGAATCTAATAAAGTTAACCAATAGAGACAACACTAGTTTCAATTTACTAAAAGTACCATTATCGTCATGTGTGTCACTCTAGCCATATCATCATGACATTTCTAAAGTACCCCACTAGGAGACCAGGGGCCCATTTTTTTGTCTGAGGTAAATAAATGTCTGTGGCTATTATACTATATATTACAGAATGAGTCATTAGAGTATAAACCATACAGTATACAGTATTGCAGATCTTAACCTAAAACTGTTCCAGATCTTTAAAAAGAGGTAAAAAGCTACAACACCACAACTACCCTTGAAAGCATGCGCAAGGCACGCTGAGCTAAAAACGAGTCAATTTCAGCAGAGAACCCTATTCCAATACGACAAAGCACACACACACACACACACACACACACCTACCATTGTTCCTATCTTTTTGGGGACACTCCATTCATTCCTAAGGGCATAACCCTGATCCCAACTATGACACCCTTAACCCCACCCAGCCCTAACCTTAACCACAAGTAACCAAACAAAATAAGACTCTTGATATTTTTAGTTTTTTGATTGCAGGCACAGATTTTTATAAAATTGAGGTTATCCTTATGGGGACCAAAAAAATGTCCCCACAAGGTAGAAAATAACTGGTTTTTATCACACTGTGGGGACATTGGGTCCCCATAACGTACTATAAACATCCACACACATGCAATTGTTAACCCAGCACACACAAAAATAAAGAGTCAGAGTAAATTTCCAGGATTCCTTCATATAAACAAAATAAAAAATAAAATAAAAAAAATAGATAAAAGGCAATGTTAATGGGTTCAGGGTCATCTCTTACAGATGTGTGTGCGTGTCTGCACATACCATCTAGGAAGGCAGAGGAAGTCAGCTTTTTACGGTGTGCACGAGCATAATCCTGTAGGTTAGGTGCACTGGAGGAGCCCCCGAGCACCATGGTGCTAAACAGCCCAGCGCAATGTGATCCTAATGGGAGTTAGAGAAGATACATACAGCAACCGTGTGGTTCCACGCTTCACACCATGGAAATTCATGCAACGTGCATCTGGACAGATTCTTGCCACAAAGCCTCTGTGTGCAACCCCACAGAAAATGTCACACACTGACAGTAATGTCATTTCAAAGTAGCCTAGCTCTGTTGTCTAGTTTTTGTTGAGTTTTGAAAAGCCCTACGTCTTTCTTGTACCTTGATTTCAAGCAAGCCTATTCAAAGTGACATGAGAGGAATACAGAATGGCTTATTCCAAGAGTAGATGTGGACTGGGATATCATTGCATTGGTTTGAAATATATCAATACTGATCAAATATAACAGTCTGCTATTCAACAGAATTTAGACCTATTTTATAGCAGAATATACACAATTATTTGTGCTAATGTACAGTACTGTGCAAACCTTTGAGGCAGTCAAAAGAAACGTATAAAACTATGATACGTCTGTTCAGATGGCAGCTTCGCCATTTCAAAATCACCCCAGTATTGGCACCAATCATCCAAAAGAGCAATGTATTTTTTGACTCAATCAGTAGTACCCCTTGTGTGGCTAATCAATAGATCATTGACTTTTTAAACTAATTTAATTAAGCAAGCGAGCCAACGGGGAACTTTAACAAACATGTGGAATGGCTGGGGTGTTCCTGAAGAGAGGTTTGGATACATAAGCGATGTTCTTCTTGTCATGCAACAAGAAACCGGTAACATTTTGGAAAACAAAAGAATTTGTTAGTTTCTGTTGGGCAACTCTTATTCTGCTTATGTTCTAATGTTAAATTGTGTTTTTTCTTCTGAGCAAAGGTGTACTTACTACCCACTTCAACAGCTTTAAACATTTCATTTGACTGCTGAGACTTTTGCACAGTGCTAATACTAAATATCCATACATTTTTAAATCTGTAATTCTCCTTTGGACATTTGGAATTTTAGTTTTATTTAGTACATGGGAAAAGTTGAAAAAAGTCTGGCTTCAGATAAGACTGCACTTCGTGATGATCCCAACTGAAACAAATTAATTTCAGTAGCTGATGTATTTAAACGCTCATGAGTCGTCAAGTGACTGAGAATTACTGCAACATTTTTTGGTGAACAAAAGGACATTACCACCGTGTATGAGATACACGAGTTGGCACTTCAGTTGTGTGGCAAAAATCTTTTTAAAAGGTTATACATTATGTTAAAATCGCATCGCTAAGAAGCTTCACGTCGCCGTTTAGTAATTCGTCATTCAGTTTCATACGATTAAAAAGGCAGATAGCAGCCTCGGCAAAGACATCAAACTCAGAGTGGTAGGAGTGGGTAACAGGAAAGAAGTAGTGGAAACGAAACAGCAGTTCAACCGGTAATATGCACCAATCACAAACTCAGCTGTCAAATGCAATAAGTGATGCACATTATTACAGAGGTAAAACTGTGCGGCTTTCCCATCATTGCCTAAAAGTAATTTCAGTGCTGTAAAATAAGTTAAAATAATGTTTGTCATTACACAGGTATCAGATATTATATAAGATTTATGCGATGAACAAAGTTCTGCACTGATAAGGCCTAGAGTGAGTTAGCGTGTAACTTTTTAGCATTGTAAACAAAAGGATAGGAATTATTGAGAGTCTGTGGTTTGGGAGGGGGGGGGGTCTTACCTATTCCACCCGCCATCTTGTGCTCCGGGTGCAGCCTACCAGAACGAGTATAGCCACTGGTCTCAGACAGGACCTGAGGGAAACCGGGGGGGGGGGGGGGGGACAAGACGAGGCTTTAGCACCGCATCCCATGACCGGTGGAGCTCAACACAGCGTGCGGAACACAGCAGCCCTCTCCAGAAAGACGCATGTTAATAAGCAGCACCGAGAAGAAACAAAACGTTAGCATGGAGATACATGATCGAACAAAAGACGACAGGAAGGTGGTCATGCAACATCTCCAGGGGACGCCATTCCAGACATAACACCCTGGCATGAACAGAGCACACAGTGATGGGAAGAGGAGGGTGCAGGAAGGATGCAGACATGGCAACAGTTCGCAAGTATGACAACCAAGACAGCCCGATTTTGTTTCTAACTAGAACCTGGCTCAAATATGGAGGGAAAGCATAAAGAAACAGGTTTCCGTTGCCGTGTTTGTAAATGTCACTGCCACTGTTCTGTGCACGGATCTAACGACTTGATAGGGCCCTCCGTTTGGATAGGCCTCGCTGCCAGACAGTGACAGTCGAGGCTAATGTCACTGGATAAAGTCATTGTTAGAGGCATCATTACATCCCCCCCTCCCCAAGACAAAGGCAGTCGACCAGCAGGGTGAGAAAGAGCAACTCCAAAATCGATCCCAGCCGCAGGGACAGCTAGATTATCGTCAGATTAAAGTCTTGTGAAAATTATTTAACCAGAGGGTTTTTTTATGCTAAGGAGGAAACCAAATCTCAAATGTCTAATAGACAGACTGAGATAGCTAGGTCCCTGAGGCTGGCTCCTAATGTAGAGACGGCCAAGGCAAGCGAGACCGTGCGCAAATCTCAAAATGATATGCATCTCCAGACTTCAGGGCTTTTTCTACGAATCCATGTTAAGGTGCTAAACTTCATAACGACTTGCCATTCTGAAATGTAAGGAGTCGATATACAATAAACACTCAACGTTTGAGAATCAGCTCTGGGCAGCCTAATCAGTTATTCCATGATTGCTTTAAAGGCTGCTGTCCAACATACAGACATTTGTAATTTACAAATAGAAAAGTGTTCTTTGTAACAAAGTGCATACAAATTAACATTTGCCAGAGCTTACGTGGAATATTCATAAAGCGACCCAATCTTTAGTTAATAAAATAAAAATAAATAAATAAATAATGGCCAATTACATTTGCATGTTCATGTGTGTGGTTAACTTTAAGATAGAGAAGATATCAGCAGTGAGAAAAGCCTTTACATTTCAAAGTTCCAACGTGTCGAGTCCCAAAAGTCGTAAAACGAGCAGACCCACGTTCCTGAGGAAGACACACACCAGGCTGCCGGTAGGACGGACTTTCGCAAAGCAGCATATGCGCATTTCGTGGCTCACAGAATGATCAAATTGTTATTTAGCACTGTGCAAAGTCGCAAAGGACAGCAGACTCTAGTCTTTCAGCAGATTAATGTAAAGAACCATATTCTTCTCGCTTGCTCCAAGTTGTACTAATTCATCTTGTAAGAGCCTTACTCAAGGGCCCAATTGTTTAATCATTTTGCTTACTCGTGGGATTTGAACTGGCAACCTGCCGATCCCAGGCACAGCATCATTACCTGCTGAGATACACACCGTTCCCGCCCACATTTGAAGCAAAGCATGATGCTACATTGATCAGAAACACAATGTAACTCCCCGGGATAATTAAAGAGAATGTGCGTTCCTCATACGTGACCACTGAACGACTGATGGTCAGATGTAGCAGAGGGCCTGTCTGACACATTCATGAAGAGCAACATGGAGGCTTTGGTCCATACCTGGACCACAAAGCATCACATTCCACTTTCAGAATTAATCGAAGTGGCAACTCAATTAATCAATGAAAAATGCACGTGAGCAGCACAGGGTTACAATATGATGGCTAAAATGAAAAAAAAATTAAGAAGGTACTGACAAAATAATGTATATTATGTGAACCGCAACTTACTGTACTGTAAAAATCAGTTACAGTAGATTACACTGCTCCAAAGCATCAGACTGAACATAAAAATCAATGACAAATAAAGGCAGTAATTCACCATTTCCATAGCATTAATAAAAGAATAAGAGGATGATCTGGTATTTTGTTTTTTCTCTGCTATATTGTAAATGAGGTAACTACGTCAATGTATATCCCAGTTGAACTGGATATTATAGGTAGGATCAGCACTGACTGTTGCCTCAATTGCTACCATAGTTAGTTAATTATGAAGATGTTAAATGTTACTGATGCAATCAATGCTTAAATGCGTGACACGCTTTAGCGACCAATTAAACAGTTTATTATGAAGACCATCTAAAGAAAAAAAATTAAATGAACGTGCAGAAGTTCGGTCTCAATATGGTGGCTTAGCTATAACACAGAATCCTTTCGCTAAGCCCAATTTG
This sequence comes from Petrocephalus zakoni, assembly GCA_026774425.1. NCBI lineage: Eukaryota > Metazoa > Chordata > Actinopteri > Osteoglossiformes > Mormyridae > Petrocephalus > Petrocephalus zakoni. Next base: position 708,248 of record JAODKN010000114.1, read on the forward strand.
AAATTGAGAAGCACGACAATCATTAACGGTATCTTTAAATTGATCTGCCGAACAGGTGTCCTTGCCGACTTTAACCGTATGCTTGGTGTGTGCGTGAACGATACAGAAATGGATCGATAAGTAACACCATCTGTGAATAGTTAATAAACTTTTTAAAAACCTGTTGCCATGAGCCAAAAATACTGGATGTGAAAGCCAGTGATTTGGGGGAGACAGGGGAGGAAGGCTTTTGCTCCCCTGATCTGCGTCTTCGCCGCCCTGTACCAACACCACAGGTGTAATGAATCCAGGTACCAATTGAGTCAGGGCTAGACACACTCAGGGGGCTCTCTTCCTGGAGGTGAGAGAGGGGGGAGGGGGCAAAAACAGCACAATCATGCAACATTACAAACAGTCCAGCTACTGTGTCCAAACAACATTCACAGCTACGCCTCGTTCCGAAAAAAATAAAAGATAAACACATTGTCGTACTTTGGTGGCTGGGCTCTTGTTACAGTCCATCTGCACCGGGGACTAAAAGGAAAGTAAAAATCATAGTACCTTCAATATCAGTTACATACTGATCAAACAAAAGTTAAAAATGAAGCGAAAGTCCACTACGTTTTTTTTTTTGGGGGGGGG
>JAODKN010000114.1:715456-736790 GCA_026774425.1 Petrocephalus zakoni
ATAAATTACCATAAACCAATAAAATACCATAAACTCCTCCTGTGGGTCTTATGAGTCTTATTAGAATAAGTAAGTGAATTAAAAAACGCTGCAATTGTGCAAATACAAATTCGATTCCGTGTTGTATTGGACTTAAGTAATAGTATAGAAATCGCATTATAACAGATTCACTATGATGTCACACGTTGTAGCAGGACTGACTGCACTAATAAACATTCAAATACAAGGTTGATTGCTCACCTAAAGGCGAGACAGTGAAGAGTATGAACCATTTTTGAGAAACAAATCCGTTCCGATAATGAAGGCTCCGGTACTGCCGAATAACGCTAGTCCGTCAATAACGCAAGTATTTGATAGCAAAAGAAATTTAGTGCAGAAATCGAAAGTTATTACTCGGAAAATTACAGAATTTATCATGCTTGATGATCAGCCCTTCTCCGTTATAAATATAGAAGATGTATACAGTTATGCCAGTGTTTTCTTACCAAAAAAACATGTTGTTTTCATATATTTGGAATTTATATAAATTTATATAAATGTTTTTGGGTGGAGTGTCCCTTGAAACTTATTTAAGCAGAACCTCCCAAACAATCAATATCAGTGTTAAATTTTCGAAATTATCATTATCAGCTAGAAACTTCCTTTTTGGTGCATCCCTAGTTACTTCACAATTGAAATCACACATTAATGGTAGGGGGACTCTAGTTCAGGTACATTTACAGCTAGCAGTCCCAGATTAAAATGCTAAAACAAGGATAAAAGGCTGAAAACACACATCATACAATAAAACCCAAATGTTATGATAATTATCCGAGTTCATTTGCATACAATTTTTGACTGTCTTTGGAAAAGTGCAAAAAGTGGGGCTATAATTCATACAGATGAGTCAAACTTTTCAGAAGCCAATGATATGTTTGATACCAGTGAGTGACAGGGGAGGGGTCACTTCTGGAGCCAATCAGCTTTCAGCTCAGGCCAGTGCCCCCATGCCCTTGCCCCTCTGCATGCCCCTTACAACACGGCCAACAAATAGTCACTTGTACTAAATAAATGAGTGAAACCCTTATAGCTCCCGCCCCACTGCCGGACAGGGACCTTGTCATAGTCCTCGGCCGTGAAGTCCCGGTCCCTCTGCAGGATCTCGTGCAGCCGGGCCTTGACGCGCTGCTGGCAGCTACTGAGCGAGTCGCTGTCGCTGTCCAGCAGGCCGTTCATGTTGGCGCTCTTCACCATCTGCACCAGGATGGGCGTCAGCTCACCCTCCAGTGCCAGCAGGCCCTGAAACGCACACACCAGCGTGGGCACAGCGCGACCCTACGGGGGCACGGTCTGTTACACACTCCCCACTGACTAAACGCACTCATTTCTGCCCAACCAAATGGCACAAAGAAAACCAAAATCACTACTGCCACTAAGAAGTCAGCACAAGAAAATATACTATATCTTTTTACAATCTTAATAGATATATGTGTCATATAACTATGATACATTATTCATCCTCATGAGGAAATTGTCTTTTCACCGGTCCAAGCTTGCTCTTCATGGGACATGGAGACACATACTGGTGAGAGCAAAGCATTAGGGGTAGCAACACTGGGTCAGCTGGTGGCCCCGAGGCAATTGGAGGTTAAGAGCCTTGCTCAAGGGTGGCATGAATCTGTTGGCCCAGAGATTCGAACCAGTGACCTTCTAATCACTGGCAGTCGTAACCTGCTGACCCACACACACCCAACTGACACAGTTGAAATGAGGTTTATAACTTTTATAAACTATAGTTGTGCCCTTAGAACCTACCAGCAACTCAAGTAGCGTCTTGAGGCAGAAAACAGAGGCACACTCACCTTGGCAAAGGCCGCAGCAGTCATCTGCACCCTGCCCTCGTCAGATGCATAAATCTTGAGGTCATGACGATATGTACTGTGCAGACGGAGCAGGCCGCATCCGGGGAACCCGGCGTAGTCTCCTGCAGGGACGAGAGGCCCGGGTCACACGGAGAGGGAACTCGAGAAGGCGCGTGCTTGCAGGCACGTGGGAATCCAAAGCCTAACCCTGACCACAGGAAATACGAAACGGTTCTGCGGACAAGAACTGCTGGCAGCACGACTGACTAATTGGGTGCGGCCGACGACGTGAACTTTCAAAATTCCCCCAGGTGATTCTTTTTGCTCATAAGTGTGGGAAAACTCGTCTCGTATTTCCTCGGAACTTGGATATGAAACCAGTGTTAGGCAGTAGCATCGCTATAAAATAGCAAAGCAGTGAATTAGCGGGGTGGCTCTGACTAGCGTTGCATCGCTATATCTCCCCAGATTGACCCATATTTAGTCAACTAATTTGTGAATGCCGCGCTAGAGCTAGATCAACCTACCCAAAACCAGACTTATTTTGGAAACGCTGTTATCAATTAATCGTCATTCCTCATGTCTGAGGAAGTGGCATGACACCATAGCTGTACCTCGATAATGTAATGAAACTAACAGAATCGACAGCGAAATCATATGCATTCAAAATGGTTACTTTGTAGCCCAAAACAAAGCTGCTGTCCACACTGCAGTCAGCCTTTGTTGAGCCTCTTTAGGTGGTGGTTCTTGATTTGTCCTTCTGAGGATGCAGTTTGTGTACCGTTGTATTTAGGCTACTTTTGCTATGTAGCTTGCATTGCAACTTGTTACATTTCTGTGATTTATAGCTTTCATGTAGCTCAGCCATACATTTTGCAGAATAACTAGTAGCTTAGCCTGCTGCATTTTTAAGTATCTTGTTCAGCACAGTGAAATGCTGTGACTCCTGTGCACGGGCCTCAGCAGGTTAGGAAGCTGTGCCCATTACTGGGAGGTTGCTGGTTTGAGTCCAGTGGTTGGCAGAGTGATGTCACCACCCCTGAGCAAGCCCCTTAACCAAAACTGCTCGAGAGGCTGGCTGTCTCTGCTTTCTCATTTGATATCACTTTGGGTAAAAACATCTGGTAAATAATAATAAATAATACATGTATCAAGCAGAAACTCATTTCTTGAGGGGCACCAGAATTGTTCACATAGTCTGTCAATGTTTAACTTGCAAACAGTAAACCGGCATCTCGATATACGGGGGGTGAGGCTGGCAGGGGTCACTCAGAGTCGTTCGCTGAGCATCGGGCGGCAACCTGCCTTGTCCTCCGGGGTACATGCAGCGGAAAGCACGGCCCAGCTCCTCGGCCTGGACCCTGCCAGCAGGGGTCAGCTCCCCTCCCCACTTCAGCACTAGGAGCAGGGAGGGGTCATCACGGCGGACATCTGCAGGGGTAGATGTGAAAGCAAGCCACCAGTGTTCATCGGGGCACGGAGACCAACCTCCAGAATATCCATCACAATGGTTTTAAATCGGTGTTTTCACGGTGAAGGAGGCAACCTGGCCTGCTTTCCCCATGAATAAAAAAATCCATTTACTGTCCAATGTGCATATTTACGACCAAATTCTGCATGCTTTACAACAACATAAGCCTGAGAGAGAGATCTTTAAAGCAGAATGTGCAAAATATTATTAAAAATGTCCACTTTGTGAAGGATAAAAGAGAGAGTATGGAAGGCCGTAAGCACAGTAATAGTCACACGTAGGCTACCATGACTTTCACTCAGCGACCGTTTTGCTTAACGACCTGCTCGCTGGACAGGAACTCGATCGCTATGCGAGGGGTGGGTGTGTAGTCACGAAGAAAAAAAACCTCGTTACTACCCGTCCACCAATCAGTGACAGTCGTTTGGAACCTGCTTTGGCCCAAAAGCAAAGGCAAAAAAAAGAACAGCATGAAGATTCCACACCCAGCCCAGCCCCGGGTACGGAGCCCCCATTAACGATTTGAAGCATTTTTATGGAGATCCAGATTGTCTGAGAATGACAAATCTCACCACGAGGCAATATAACGAAGGCCGTGGGGCCATCTATTACAGCGGAGCAAAGCCGACCTATCCCTCCCATTTCCGGGAGGGTGTCGAGATGATGGGCCACGGACCAGAAGATGAAATGCCACCTCAAGGACCCACCATGACTCGCGCTTAATTGGTCAAGTTAGACCTCACATTTTCTTAACCTTTTCATGCGGGACACATTCATATCTCCCTCCAGAAGCAGTCTGTTAAGTAGAGATTAACCCTAACCGGTCATTACCAACGAACCTAACAAAGCTCTGGCAAACTATCCTGAACCCAATCTTAGCGATGTTATATCCGAAAGAATAAGCAAATTTTTACTCAGGCTAGAACTGAATGAATTTAAGGACAGCACCTCAAAGACAAAAGGAAATCAATATCTAACCTCCAGTACCCATTGCTTAAAAAATAAAAAATTAAAAAAACAACACTGTTTGTTCAGGGGTTTTAGAGGTATAATGGAAAGGTTTCTGTCTGCACGGCAATTTTATATGAGATGGAGCAATTCAGAGAGAAAAAGAGAGAGAGAGAGAGAGAGAGCGAGCGAAAGAGCGAGAGAGAGAAATATAGAGAAATAGAGAGAGAGCAATTCAGAGAGAAAAAGAGAGAGAGAGAAATAGAGAAATAGAGAGCAATTCAGAGAGAGAAAAAGAGAGAGAGAGAAATAGAGAAATAGAGAGCAATTCAGAGAGAGAAAAAGAGAGAGCGAGAGAGAAATATAGAGAAATAGAGAGAGACACAGGAATACAACTTTTTAATCCCAAAGAAAACTGCAGATCCCATGTGAATCCCCATGAAAACACCAACACACCTCACACAGAGGTGGCAATGAAACTGATTTCCTGATCTACTGTGTCCCCATGTTCGAGATCAGGGCCGACAGCCAAGCAGTCATGAGGACCGACCTTGTCTGCTCCCCTCAGTTTTTGTTTATTTGGATTAAACCCACCCCCCAGCGACACCAGGGTCACTTCTGCTTCAGACTAATGAGACTGATGGTTTCTAATCCACAGCCGTAATACAAAGCTGGCAATAGCCCAGATACCAGCATCAAAGTCACGGCCTTCCTAGCCAGATGCGGGCCGGGGCCGGTCTTACCCTCCTCTTCACTTGACGTTTTCGGGCACCCGTGTGGCAGGTAGGTTAGCTGCACCTTGCGGTTTATGCCGGAGAAATGGCCATACCTGTAAGAGTCACCTGAAATTAGGGGGTCCCCCCGAAAGCCCGGCGAGCCGCAGAGCGCCGCCCCGCGCGTCGGCCATGCTTACATCTCCAGCACGGTTTTCAGCTGCTCCAGTTTCGCTTTGCTTTCCTCTATCTCCGAGTCGTTGTTCTGGCCGAGCTCAGCGAGCAGCTGTCGCGCGATGTCTAGAACTTCCTGAAACGTCACGCGAAAGCAGAGAGAGCTGTCAGGAATCCAGGTCCAGGAACGTCCCAGTACATATGCGGCCAGAAGACCTTAAGATACTTCACGTACCTGAAGCTGTTTTGGCTTTTTCAGTTTTAGCTTTCCAGTTTTGTACCCGTCGCACTTTTCAAATAGATCAAAGAACCTTCAGGAGGAAAATCTAGCATTAAAGATCTTACTATAACCTAGTACAAAGTGAGCAGCAAATTTATAACCCTGTGCACAGCACAGACACTTTTTATGGAGCTTTCAGACGATCTCAGATACCTCTGATGACGGACCTCCATCTTCATCTTCTGCTTGGGTGTTCGGTCACCGTGACGAATGACGGCGATGACGCACCGCAACTCCATCCTGAGCGACAAGAGAACTCAATCCTAGAAATGCTCCACAGCAAAGGACATTTGCACGTATTTATTTCACAGACATACAAGTGAGGATCAGAGCCCCGGATCAACCAATGGCTCTGCAGCAAATTAGGAATAAGTGCCTTACTCAAGGGACCAATGGTGATAGTAATTTGACATCTATAGGATTTGTACTGAAGACCTTCTGACCAGCAGAGCCACAAACTACCCACAGTATTTAAAACAATTTTAATATTTATGTCGCAAGTCTAAAAATGATAAATATTAATGTGGTAACCTCAAGAAAATGTCTAGGTTTCACACATTCATTGAATATAGTTATAATTTTATAGGCCATTTTCAGACATTATAAATCAATCACAAGACCTGCACTGGAAAAGGCAAAAATAGAAATAAAATGTGGTACTTACATGGTACCGGACGTGGTGGGGACAATGGGAATATCTTCAGCTTCCAAAGGAATGGACCAGGGAATGTGGAACTGTGGGGCCAGCTCTCTCATGATGATGTTCCTGTCAAAAACCGAGAGCGCACGCATCACTCAGCGTCATAACCTTACAGAACTCCATCATGCTTTACTGGTGCTCAAGCTGATCTTTTTCCTGGTCTTAACACGTGGATCCTTACCCCAGGATTTTGGCACAGTCATCATAGTACTTCATGGAGTTTTTCACAAAGCTGAAGCCGTTGACGTCGCACACGTATGACTGGCCATTAGCTCGGAGCAGATCGAAACCGCAAACAGTTTGCTGAAGACGAGGGAAAAGGAAAAAAATCTAAACATACTTCCACAAGTACAATACATACACCAGAACTAATCAGTCACTCAAGTGCTAATAAGCTTTATTTATACAACACAAATTAAATATCAAAATGAGCCAGGGAACCTCACATATGCCACTAAATGAAAACGTGGAGTTTTAGTTGCACCCATCATATAATAATTTTAGACTCTGTTCGGGATGTAACAGACGCATAGCGAATCGGTTAAAAATCAATATAAATGCGTGACAATTCAAACTGGCTGAGATGAAAAATGAATCACAATGCCCTTTTTAAACAGCACAGGGCATAATCTACATTTTTATTTTTGAACTCTATTGAAGTAGTACAGAGCCCGTCTGGGTTCAGGGGAGAAATTCGTCATCTGTGCCCACGCTTTTGCAATCTGGGCACAGGAATTTACAAAGAACTTTTGGACGGACTGGAAACGGATTGCAAAAAAAAAGAAAACGGATTGTGGGAACAGATTATGAATTTAATTCTCATGTGAACACGGAAGGCCTCGGCCGTTTAAAAAAAGCAGCACGATTCATTTTTCATCGGGACCCGAATCACACATTCATATAGATTTTTAACCAATTTGCATCATTGCATCCCTAACTCTGTTAACCAGCTAATGAGTTTTACCCCAAGCAGGAGAGAGACAGGCCAAAGAAGATACACAGCACCTGACCACCATTACCTTAAAGGCTTGGCAGACCTTCCAGGCAATGAGCTTCTCCCTGGCATTGAGGATGACCGGGTACCGCACCTCCTTGCCCTCGCTGTCCCGCTCCACCTTGCCGTCCAGGGCCGGAGACTTACGGGCCTCCGCGTGGGCGTAGTCTGGGCCCACTGTGTACACCTAACAGTTGGGGAAAAATCGTCATGCAGACCCTAAATGGCAAAACGTGGATGAAAACAGCAGTTTGGGATCTTGACTTGATTCCAAAGTGTGCTGGATAAAGTCTTGGCAGGAACAGCTTCTGTTAAACTACACAACTAAAAATGTATGGCCAAGATACAATATAAATGTGTATACTTTGCTAGCTACACTAGTTACAAGGACTAAAAGCAATGCTATTTGTTATATAACTTGAAGTTCTATAGCAAAACTTATTATGTACTTATTATATACAGTTTTATTATATAAAACTGTAAGCTTTGATTGCGAGATTAGTTATACTAAAAGTAAAATATCCTGCGGTAGGCAAGTATGACAATGGGCCAATGAGGAGTCATCTAATACGAAGGCAAGACACACAAAACAGAGCTTAGAAACCCTTTAATTCCTGCCACAATCCGCCCACAAAGTGTGGGTGAGATTCAGCTTGGATTTAAATCAGTCGCCTTCGACTGGCTGCCTCCATGACTAGACATTTCATTTACAAATACAGTGACCTGCAAAACAGGAAAGAGATTATGAATCTGACAGCCGGTTAATGTAAAGAGGAAATTCAACACGAGAGACTCGGAAAAACCCGTAAGCCATGGTAGAACATGTCTTTCGTTGGCACAAAGACATTTTCCATCTGTGAAGGCAATCCAAAAAGTAATACAGAACTGCATATGCCAATATACGCAGCAAAACAGCTCAGCTAATCCACAGACAACAGCCCTGCAGTGCACGGTTACTAGGCCACACCTTGACATCAGTCCCGTCTGTTGGCATGAATTCTTCGTATATGTAGGATCCAGTTTTGCGGACGTTGCTCTCCGGAGAGTAAACACTGCTCCTGCTGCCGATCTGCGACAGACGGGCCCAACGATGCGTTGTGATTAAACAAGACAGAATCATGAGAAATATGACATTAAATTCAAGAGAACTAATCAACCAGTAAAGCACACTGGCCTTACATGTAAACACTTTACTTAATCATGTGTGCTAAAATAAATATCTGATATATAGACCAATGAGAGGAGCCAAATAAATTATCCAATTAGAGAATCGTTATGAAACATGGCAACAACTTGTGGTCTTTGCACATCCAATCTCTAATCTGGATTAATAAATTTAAATGCCTTTCATAAAAGGTTCCTGGCATGAAAAATTAGATTAACATAAATATATTCTTAAAAATAACCTTGCGAAAGAGTCTCTGGCTGCCCCCGCCTGCTGACGTGGGATAGTAGATGTAGACATTGTGGTCCTCTGCGCTAACCGGCTTCTCTACGAACGGCTTCTGGAAGACCTCCCCGTTCACCTCCACATGGTCCTCTCCTTCCACCAGGCTGCATTCTGGGGGAGGGGGCACCCATCAGACCTCTGTCACCGTGTGAAGGGCACGGCGTGGCCTGCCGTCATCAGAATCACAGCGGCTGTCCTGGCGACAGCCCTGCATGTCGGTGATCCATGGCCACGCACGGAAGGGCGTGGGTTCAAATCCCGCAGCCAGCAGAGAGGTCATAATGTGTTTGCTGAATCAAGATACATGGAGACACAACTTAACTGTGTTTAATTATTGGAGTGTAAAACCATCAAAGTGAAAACACAAAACATTACTTGCTGCGCAATAAACTTGCAAGAAACAGTTAAATGCTGCAACAAAGGTGAAATAATAGTAAAGATTTTGCAATCCTGGAGGATTTTGGAGTAGAATTGGATATAGAAAAATAATTCCACGCTAAATAATTGCAGCTGCACTCAACTGTGCAGGTCCCACACAAATCTGGCTGCGGCATCTGATTAAAAGCGGCAGATAATCTTCTTTAGTGAACAACAACTGCACTCTGTTCAAATTCCCTGGGATGCTAAATTAAAAAACAACCCGTGAATGCTGAACACTGGGAAAGGAAAATGTCAGCAATTTAGACCACTGAGGGCTTCTTATACTATACATAAAAACATGAGCTATTAAAAATGTCTCAAAGTCACAATGGATTCTATTCTGGGCAATGTCACAGTCTATTTTCAGTTCTGTATCAAAGGCATGAGGCATCAGCAACATCCAAAACCAGCTCAAAACACAAGCAGACCATTTGATCACGTATATGACTTGCGTATTAATAAACCACAGCTTCTCACTGTCCTGTGATTATTAGGGCCCCCCGTTCTCCTGCAGATTCAAACATGACTTGCTGAATGGGCCGTTTTCATGCATTTCACTTGATTTCTGGTTTGACCTCCGACCTGACCGTCCCAGAAGCATGCCACCCCCGTCATCGTCAGTGATTACATCAGAGACGGACCGTCTGGCCTGACGGCAAGCATCCAAAGCACTTTTACCTCGCCTCTGCAAGCTGTCGGGGAAAAAAACGCTAACTAGAGGGAATAGCGGATTAATCCGGCCCACGGCAAAGCACTGCGGGTTAGCCCCCACATGCAGGAAAGAGGGATAATTATGCTCATTACAGATTACATCAGGCCACTCTTAATTCCACTGGGTGTTTACAAAACATAGCCTGGATCACTGGGCAGGACATCGGCCAGGTCGCTTGTATGCTCCCCTGAGGGAAAATACGGGCGTGTAGCCGAAAAAAATAAAGCCACTAACCATAAGAGTAATATGCTGTACAGTTACAAAGTGCGGTTCAGTACTTTGTGTGCCCCTTTTAAAACAATGTCAATCTGAAAAGGTAATCTGCAAAAGAGCAACCTCAAAATCAGATTTTTGTAAAAATGAATGTCAGCTGTGCCAGGTATAATTGATAATTAAAGTCTTCCTTGTCCTTTTATTAATCACCTGATGGAGAGACCGGGTAAAAATCACAGTGCACAAAGCAGCAAGCATCCTGCACAGATAGCGTATCTCGTAATTCCTTAAGCTTCGTATTGTCTTTGAAAAGCTGTTACTGCTACCAAGATTCAAAAACTCTTGTTCCATCGATTCATCACTAGCGGCCAACCGTAATTTTATACCATGCAATTTTAATAAATGTTAAATAAAAGCTGGAGTGGCCGAGAGAGGTAACGCTGAGTGTACTTGGCCGTGCTGGTTTGCACGCAGACGCGCACACACACAGAAAAGTGTTACCTGTTCTGACATATTTATAGCGGTGTGTCAAATCAGAACAGCAAACGCGGATCTTGTTCCAAGGCTGTAGAGGAAAAGCCCTCCTTAATCTGGCCGAAGTGATTTAGCACATGCACTTTGAGAAGCATTTGTCAGAGCGGATAACAGGAGTAATCTCAGGAGCCATCAAAGAATGAACCAAAACTAATTTCTACAGCCTCATCCAGCTCTGGTCTACCTCAGCACACACATGCCGAAGTGTTAAGATTCGGGACATCTGGGCCAATAGAAAAACAAGGTCGGTGTTATGTGTCGTCCAACAAGAAAGTAGCAAAACCTGTTACACAGACTAAAAGCATTTAGAAATTCTTTCCGTCAGCCCCTCCCTCCCCGTCACAAACCTATAAGCAGGCGTCTAGCAGGTAAAGCAAGAAAAATGAAGAGAAAAATCTAGCGAGCCCCCACCCTCTCATGGGCTCTGAGGGTAAGGTCTGGGCGCAGGGCCACAATTGCCAAAAAAATGGACATGAATTAAAAAGGGGGAGGGGGCAGAACTAGGCACTCCAATCAGCTGGCACTGGAAAGCGCAGACCGGCCCCCGCAAGCCACACGGAACACAGAGCAGCCAGGTGGTTCCACAGGCCTTGTCCAGCCTCCCATTTAAGCGAACGACGGTCATTCAGAAGAAAAGAACAAGAGAAATGCGCCGGAAATACACGTCCAAATATACACTAATTACAGCCCACTGTATAGAAAAGCAAGCAAGCAAGAAAACATGCATCAGTAAACATGCACTGTATTACTGGCACTTGCTGCACCGTTGTGCATTAGATAAATAAAGTTTGATTTGATTTGTATTAGAAGGAACTGATACAGCATAGAGGTGAAATCCAGTGAAAGTAACCTGCTCAGTCACCCAAGCAAAGTGTGGGAATATTTTACCAGGAATTCCGTTATTAAATTAAAACGGTAAATGTGCTATGCTGGGGTATCTCCTCCTCATGTCCGTCTCAGTGGCAGTGTAGAGGAGGTGGAACCCAGGGAAACATAACAGGACGTTCTCACCCTCTGGCCTGGCAGGGTCTCTGTTCAGGATGGCGTATCGCGGAAGCTGGATGCCCTCCGCCTTCAGGATGCGATACACCTCCCTCCTGCATGGATACAGCATCACAACGGTCCATGGTTTCCACGACGACACAGGCACTCCGGCTCCGGTCCAGGCCGTAATGGGTCACTCACCTGTCCTGGATGTAGTACTGAAGATCCAGATCATTGATAACGAATGGATTCCTGAGTTTTTCATAGGCTACAGCTTTGTCCAATGGAAACCCTGGACAGTGAAAGAAAAGAATTAAATCCATCCATCCACCCATCTGCTCATCCACTACAGGAAAAGGGGAGAGAGAGTGACACTGTAGATGCACTGACAACATGCAGAGATATTCGGCACTTGGTATATTTATAGCAATTTCACACATCAGTGTGTGTTTTCGTATGTATACACCTGCTATTTGCACACCACCTACTATACACATTTTATATATACTGCCTTTTGCAAACTGGCTTCTGAACAGTTTTTATATATATAACCTTTTATCTTCTACACAGGCTTTTTTATAGCCTTAAATTTACTTTATTTATCCCAACTCTATTCTGGCAGAGTCGAGTCGGATTTACATTTCAGTTCTGACTCGAGTCCAATGCACACGCGCAGACGCGCTAAGGGCAACTCAGAGGTGCCAGTTTGCCTGAGTGCCTGTCTTGGGACTGAGGCATACCTGGAGAAAAACCAAGGCGGCACAGAACATTCATACTCCGCCCACACACAGCAGGGCTGGGGTGCAAGCCCACAACCCCGGGGGGGCGAGGCGGCAGCAACATTACCAGCAATAAACCCCAAATAAACACAAAACGACTGCCCACCGGCTGACTGATGCTATTTAGAGGCCAATCTCACCACATGCCACCTGTTAATATGAGGTCATCACACACCCCCCCCAACATTATTATTCATCGCCATATCAAGATGCATGATGGTGCTTCATGATCACCAGATAACACCACCAACACACGCTTTGTTCTGTTCCGACACTGGCGAGGAGAGACTCCATCGCTGCTCGGCAGTGCCGAATTATGCGGGCCTGTTCATCCCTACAGCCACCTAATCCACGGTATGAAGCGCCGGCCGGCTTTTTAGGTCACGAATCCCCGTGCTGAACTAGATTATCTGAATAAACGTACCGGCTGGCCAAAATGTGCCGAGAATGAGCTTAAAAGGCAGCTTGGTCTATGCTGAAGAGTAAATGCTTTCTTGGAGAAATTACATGAGTTGAGTGTGAACAGCTAACATCATTTATAACAATGTTCATAATTATTATGCGTGTCCATTATCCACTGTTCCATCCATCCCTGCATACATTATGACTGCTTATCCGGTACCGTATCACGGTAATCCCTCAGCCTACCCCATAAAACCTTGGAATACGGGATATGAAAACATTTGATTGCGCATCTCTGGCCTTGACTAGAAGGTCATTTAAAATCCTGTGGGGCAAAATGCATAGGGGGTGGCCTTGAGGTGTCTGAGCACCTGCTCCTTTTGCCTGAACTATTTAAAGTGCATCCCTTTAAGAGGGACCGAGCGCCCCTTTAATGTATGCGTTAAAGGCTTTCAACACCTGCTCCTCACATAGTCTCGCCACAGTACGAGTGTGGTTGACAGAGGCCTTTCAGCAGCCCCCAATTCTTCCAGGGACACTGACTGACCCTGCACAACATGCTGGCCCCCGCTGAGAGGGGCGACCGCAGACTCGCCTTTCGAGTGGAAGGAGATGAGGCAGTCACACAGGGGCCAGTTCTCCACCGGCTCGCTCAGAATGACGTCCTCCTCGAAGATCACCACCGTGATGTATTTGAAGAGACACAGTCGCTCCAGGATCTCCTTCATGGGCTTGGACTTGGACTTCTTGGACATGGCACAGATGCCCACCAGGATTTGCCTCTCTGGGGGCTGAGCAGCAGAAGGGGGCAAAGGGACGGGGATTATAATCACACTGTGCGGCGCTTGGAAATATTTCAGGCAGCTGTTGGTTAATTATCCAAAGCCAACAACAGCATTTACCGGCCCTCTTAAGGTGATTTATAAACAAATTTAAAAATAAGTAAACAAATGGCCTGGCTTCATGGGACAGTTGTCCAATCTCCTTACTCAAGCCAAAATAAGGTCACTACTTATGGTCAGTCCAATAATTGTTTTTACAGTAAAAATGAAGAGACCCAGTAATCAGGTAAATATACAGTTTTTTTAAAGCAGCACAGACAAAATGGGAGGTTAGACTCAGCACTTATGCTAATCCATTATGCTGATTGCACAACAAAATTACTTGAGTGCACTTTGATTAAAAGGACACACAGACCCGTTTTAGTATGCAAGTGGCTTCCTTTCGTCCATTTGTGATTTCAATTTTAAAAAGTTCTTAAAATGTTATCAGTCAAAAAAACAATTTAGTCTTCCGGTCACCTTACATGTAGTTTTACCTATGTGAAGAACTTTGCGATCATTCAAACCAAGGATATCAAAGAGATAAATATCTCTCCTGATTATTATACAAATGACTCATTTTGAATAAATGACTAGAACCGCAGGCAGTCAGCAGCCCAGGGACATTAAAGTCTACCTGATTTTACTGTAATCAGAGTCATTTCAGCAGCAAAGACACTCCCTGCATGAAAGTAAAACATTATTTAACACTAACAACGCCATAATTAAGCTGGCCTGCTAGAACAGGTAAGCGATGATTGACTGGATTCATAAAGAGCAGCAACCTCAACCCCTGTATCCATGGTAACCCCAAAACCGCCAGTGAGGCAGGTGACCCCACAGGGCTGCTTACAGAGTCGTACTCTTCATCCTCGTCTTCCTCCTCCTCCACATTCTCGTACAGGCAGTCATATCCCACGATCCTCCCCGGGTCCAGCAGCTCGTCACCCTCGCCGTCGTCGCACCCAACAAAGAAGCGGGGATGGTCTGCGTCCGTTTCCCCCACAGACATGTCTGCCGCAGGTCGGGCCAGCCGGCTGGACGCCCCCCACCAGACAGAGAGGGCCCTCCCTCTCCCTCTCCCTCGCCAACGGCTTGGAATTCAATCAAGTCAGCTGCCTGGAGACCAGATTAAAGAAAGGGGCCCGAGGAAGTGGCCTCAGCCCCGGCACCTGCCTCCTGAGGGTCACAGCCCGCAGGCCCAGAGCCGAGACAAGCTTCCCCACCTCTGCCCCTGAGCGTCCGCCATGACGGTCCCTCCTACGGAAAGAGAGGGACACACCTGAGGGATCTCGTACATGCCGGACACAGGCGCTGACACACACCTCAGCAGCAGATTACAGCACCGAAATACCAGGTGGTGCATTTTAACTCATGGCTCAGTGACGAATAAGATTCAAAGACCGATCACTATTTTCCAGGTATTTATATTTTATTCAGCAGTCACTTTTATTCGAAGTGAGAGAAAGCAGTATCACACAGTGCCTGGGGGAACTGAGAGTTACGGGCCTTGCGACAGTGAAAATCACTCTGCAGACCTTGGGATCTGAACCAACGACATTCCAATCTCAGGCACAGCCCCCAGCAGACTGGGCCTAGATCCCTATGCTGTACTGCTAGGGGATACCATTATACAAGCTACCTAAAAGTGTGACGGATGCCTACAGCAAGAGCCTGCCTGTGTATCCCAGCGTCTGCAACCCACAACCCAGCAGCACCACTGACAGTTCTGATCCGAGTCAATATTGAAACATGGGTCTAAAGTCTAATGATGAGGGAGGTTTCATCATAAAACAGGGCAAATATAAACCTCACCGGACATTTCAAGGTGTCCAACGCCAACGAAACACAGGAATAGAGCAGTCGGAGAGAGCGGGTTTACGGAAATTTGGCTGTTCAAGCAGGATGAAGTGGTGCCGACCATTCGGAGAAAACCACAACTTTATAAAAAGTGAGAATTCTCAGCTCAGGGGAACAGGAATGCAAAGCGAAAGGGAAAAGGCGCCCTCCGTGGGACGGCTTGTGGTCTGAAACCGCCGGAATGTGCCACAGATCCGTCTCGTGGAATCTTACCAATTTCCTGGGGGTTGAGGTTTCAGTCAAGAGAGAGAAAATGCTCCACAGGATTGAGACAGGGAAAGGATGGGTAATTTCATTCCCCTGTCCTAAAAAATTGCTTTTTGGCAGTATCTGCTCTGCCCAGCAGTGTAGGGAGCTATCATTGTAAGAGACACCACTTTCAATAAGGATGGTGCACTCCATCGAGAAGCACAAGTGGAACATGTCAAGGGGCATTACTTGACTGGAAGAAGCCGAAACTGCCACCTCCCCCCTTCACAGCTTGCATTGATGCTTGGGCAACCTGATTTTCAAATACAGACAAGTGCATGAAGGTCATCAAATGCATCGGAGCTCTGCACCATCTCATTTCCAGTCTCGTGTTGAAAATGCTTCCTAGACAAGTACTGTACCCTCTATTCAGGGAGTAAATCCTGGTTTGCTGGTTCAAATCCCAAGGCCAGCAGAATTATTTCACCATTAGGCCCTTGAGCAAGACCCTTAAACCTCAGTCGCTCCTGGGACTATCTGACCCTGCTTTCTCAAAAAAAAAAGTACATTGCTTTGATAAAAGCATATGATACATAAATTAATAAGTAAAAATGTAAATCCTGCCCCCAAAACCTGCAGAACAGTGTTTCAACATCACGTATACATCTACGAATCAGCCTACACCTTGCCGAAATGATGAAAGCCCAGAAAGCCCACAAAAGGAGTGGATTTTGGCAAAGACAAATGAGACCAGCATTGCCTTCATTTCTATCAGCACAGCAGAAAAAACACAGGCACTCCCCTATAAGCTGCCTTTATTACTACTACATAACAAACACTCAGTAACACAGCACCACCACTGGCCACTGGCCTTTGTTTAGCTACTAGCGCTGCGCTATTTGTGGTACCCGTTCTCAGGGCGCGCTCCACTCGCCGCTATATCTTCACATTAAAATCGGCCTGATCCAGAGACATCCATTTTCAGGTTCTGATCACCGGTATGGATACATTTATTTACCCCTGGCACTATTTTAAGAAGTGTGAATTACTAATAGAAACCGTTTCCATCACATATTTCAAATTATGGATTTATATTCAAAGAACACATTTGCAAAATATTTAAAGAATTTCAAGGATCTGGGTTTTGGAGAGCATTTCTCAGTGACGTTATAAGTGCATTATACATTCATTAATACTAATACTGTCTTTCTTGTACTTACTTTTCCTCCAAAGAGTACCCCAGCACATGGTTCCTTTCCATGTAAAAAACCACCAGTATAGCAGGGGCTCACCATAACCCTCTACTGCATAGGTGGCTGATACAGTACAAACAGATGGATGGATCATCTTACACAACAAACTGGTCTTAAATGGTTGTTATAACAGACAACACATTTATGACACGCGACATTTAGGATGAAGAAAAACGTGGTACAGACAATATCTATCTGAAAAACATGAGTAGGTTAGAGTGTCACAAAAGCTCCCTAGACATATTTCTGAGCTAAAGGACACATCCGTGATCTTCAAGGAACACACAGCGAACACCTGCCTCTGACTGGACATCGAGGCCACAGAGGAAATACCGCAATGTCTGTCTCTGCGATGTGGGGTAATATGTATGCAGATCCCTCACTGGATTAGGCTAACCCATCCTCACCTTCAGAAGCTTGTGAGAGCTGTGTGCAGAAACTGGGTCCATCTCCAGCAAGAATACAAAGAAAGCATCTGATCAGTAGGGCCGAGCGACTTCAGGAAAATATCTGATTGCGATTTATCTGACAGATATTTTTTTATTCAGTATTTATTACTATACCTGTATTAAAAACTGCAAATGAGCACAACCGTACACTGAAATCTGAAGTGCGCTATGCATTACTCCGAAAGATAAGAATGGAAATATATAAACTGAATCCAAAATGTATTTATTCTAACAAATGATATAAAATATACACAGAACAATTCTCTAGCAACCCGAACATGGTAAAGTGATCGTATTTTTACGTGCACATTTTAAGTGCGGCGTTTGCAGATGGCGCTCAACCGCTTTTTTACCCTTAGTAACGTGCTTCCCATGTACACAGTAAATGAATATGAAACAATTCCAGTAATAAAAACATTAGGGATCTTGTGGCTAACGCTGCTTGGACCCCCAATAATAGGAACGTTCTGTGAACAATCTGACCGTGAAATAAATAGGTAATTCATTTGCGGCTCAGCAGCGGTACCAATAGGTTTCTGCACTGCGAATGTAACGTTTTCCATGGGTTTCATGTGTCTGTTGTTTGTGGGCATATACGCAGTCACTTTGGGCCACATCTGATTGGTGAGCATGACTGGCACGCGAGGAGCACGGCACTTCTGATTGGTGAAACACTGAGGACGGAATAAATTTGCAAAACTCACGAAAGTTTAAAACCCTGGGTTAGACGTGCTGTATAATGCATTTCCTAAATCGCAGCCTTTGCGATTTACTAATTGTATTGTTCACAAGTATGCTCACAAGATCACAAAGGGTGTTCAGCCATCGAACACACAGTAACACAGTAACTCTTCTCTGCCTATGATTGAAAACAATGCCATCCTCCAATAAAACAAAACATTAAATTAAATAAAACAACCTTGCTTTGGGATTTAATGATCACTATGCTCTCTTTATGTTCTTCCCAGTTAGTGCTTGGTGGAAAAGAAACACTTTTTTAGATGTTTAATTATTCATTTGTAGAAATAAATAATTTATGCTTTGACAGCTGTGTCATTCACAGTAATCCGGCAGGAAAGTTGAATTAAATTACGTCAGAAATCATCTCTGTGCTTACAGTTTGCATGAGTAGAATATGCATTCGTTCACCTGATGTTATCTTAAACTGCATAATGTCAAGTGATCCACCTCCCATATGTCAATCTGCAACCAAACATCCTTATCAGGCAACCATACAGCTTCAGTCCCTAAACATGTATTTTGCTTCACTCGTGCCTGCAGGGATTTGTGTTTTTACCTGTGGGATATTCTGCATGTGTGACCACTGACCACATGCACCGCTGACATGCGACATCAATCTCCTGGTCATCCAAAACATTTCGACCATCTCTGCCACCCATAACAGATGCCTCACCAATGTGACAAGGCTGAAGTCATTTAGTATAACATGACACTGACATGAGTGCGAGCCGTTTTACAAGGAGTGAGGCATGGTGCAACATTTTGAATGTAAGCCATCCAAAATTAAGTGTGAATTCTTCACCATCTTTCCATGTCTGCAGTGAAGCACTGGATGTGGATGCATCTTTTCTCAAGTAATTTACAAAGGATTTATTCTCATGCATTCATAGGCAAAAGAATCAAAAGCTGCAAATGTGCATTCATAGGCGAAAGAATCAAAAGCTGCAGATGTGCATTCATAGGCGAAAGAATCAAAAGCTGCAGATGTGCATTCCATATTCTAAAAGTAAAATTAGATTAGACTGCAAACAAATCTAAATAAAAATTTCCATTCACCAATCTACTGACCACTTAACCCGGGCGGAGTCACAAGATTAATAAAAAAAAAAGATTCAGCACTGCCAAATTCATTAATACTTAGTAACTTTTAGCATCTTATTCCACACTCATACAGAGGGTTTTTTTAAATATAATACTCATATAAAGACAAGTTCAACAAGTCTACTAATGCATTGTGTATAATATCATATTAATAAAAAAATCTGGAAGCATTCCCTACCAAGCAACGAGAAATGTTCTGATACACTCTTCAAAACCACCAAGTACTAGCTCCATTCAAACCTCAGCATTACAAATGGCAAACTAAAGGACAGAATAAAGCAGTCATGCATCAGGTAGAGCGCAAGAGCAGGATAAACCCAGAAAGACACATTTCAGCAGGGCAGAGCGTCAGCAGACTGTCCGCGACCTCCCAAAAATGTCACCACCTGTCTGACCACCATGTGCGCCCTACCGCAGGAGAGGGACAGTACGTGGTCCACAGGGATCAGGTAGGAGGCTATTCTTAAAACAACACATGCAGACAGAGCACCCAAGGCACCCAAAGACGATAAATTTAGTGGGATCTCTCTGCAGAATGTGTGTGTAGTGAATGCACACGGATACACACAGACTCAGAGGCTCACAAAAGCACGGGCATCTCAGAATGGTTCAGGCCTACTCCATCCATAAAGAAACATGCAGCTAGAACAGGCTCAGGGGGAAGAGGTGCAAAGCAGGGCATTGCAACCAAAAACGCACTGAAATTACAGCTGCACATGATATCTAAACCATGGTAAAAACAAAATTCATCAGTGGTACATTAAGAGCTAAGCCAGCTCATGGCATCAAGCCTGATATAAACAGAACTGTCATTCTGTCCCATCATCATGTTTAGATTCTCTAACAGAAGGAGTTGTTACATAGTCTCAAAACTCACCAGGGCTTAAGTTTCCAGGTGTTTCCCCCAATAACAAGTCGGCGCTCCCACAACTTGGCGATCTGAACCTAAACTACATCGCCCATAGAGATGCTTTGTAGACCTTGTCATTGCAAACAGCCACCTGCGTGGCCCCTTCGCCCGTCACCGGTCTAAGGTCTCATACTCACGAGCAGTCACTCTGCACCGAAAGGAAGAAGCGGGGCACCCTCTGCGCGCGGCGCTTCCGCTTCCCTCCCCACGCACGCGAAATCCGCGCATGCATCCGGCTGCAAACACGCGCCACGCCGCGGTACCGTTACGGCCCGCCCGGTGCCGGTGCCGGTACCGCAGCACCCCCGCACGGAGGCTGCACGCCGGCCGACGCGCTCCCCTCCGGCGTTACAGTCTGCAGCATCGCGGCCGTGGGGCTCAGGTGGCGCCGCTGCACGGTGTAGCAATCGGGGCTGCTTCCTGCCCACAGCCCCCGGGCTCCGGCGGGCTAACGTCCGCTAGCACACGGCCCCGTACCGCAACCCCCCCCCACGGCCCTGCGATGGTGGCCGCCTCGTCCGCCTTACCGAAGGAAAAGCCCGGCGCCTCGGATCCGGCCTCCGATCGCTCCGGCGCCACCGCCGCTTTAACTCCTCTCGACCCCGACGCGGCGGCGCTCCTCCGGGCGCAGACCCCCAGACGCTTCCCTTTAACACGCCCAAGGTGCGCCGGCCTCCCGACGCCGCCACGCCGAGCTGCCGCCCCCGGGAGCCTCTCAGTGGTGCCGGGACGCCGTGAGGGAGCCGCCGCTCCGCCCGTTCCCTACCATTCAAACGCGGCAGCTGCGGCCACCGGGCCGCGTCACGCCGGGATGTTTCGTCACTGCGGGGCGGAATAAAGGCGCCGCCGCTCGGCGCCCCGCCGGCCCCCGTCCGGCCTATTCGTGCCCCAATACTCACATTAATGTATGTCTAACATGCTCACGGCCGTTCTACCGGGATTCTGCGACAGATATGCAAATAGTGTAATTATCGTTATATATTTATTCATGTGTCATTGAGCAACCTGTTTTTTTAACTAATTCTCACTATCTCAAAGTGCAATACCGGAGAGACTTGTTTTTCCTTTTTATCCTCCAGTCCAACGAAATTCATTTTAATGCTGACCCTGTGTTAACATACATATGACAAAAAAATTGAATCGTTTTGAATTTAAACCAGCAAGTACTAAAGAGCCAATGATTGGATCATTATTACAGCTCAGCGCCGTTATGCAGCAATAAAGTGAAGTCAGCTGATTACCTGAATCTTCTGAATGGCCAGCTTATCCCATCAATGGATATTATCTTCCCTAACAGCATGGTCATATTCCGGGATGAGAATGCTAAGATTCATCAGGATCAAATTGTGAAAGAGTGGTTCAGTGAGCATTAGGAATCATTTTCACACATGAATT
>JAODKN010000114.1:737726-753658 GCA_026774425.1 Petrocephalus zakoni
CCCCCCCCCCCCCCCCCCCCCCCCCCCCCCCCCACCCCCCCCCCCCCCCCCCCCCCGCCCGCCCCACATTTTGTCAGGGGGCCCAAAATGTCTAGCTACTCCCCGGCCTATAGGGGTCTGTATAATGACACAAATGTTGAGGCAGAAAGAAGGTCCAGCTGATGGATGTCTCTGGTTCCTTGGGTTCCTTGTGTGGAGCAAACAGAGGTGTAGCCAGCACTTTCCTATTGGGGGGGGGCGCATATAGGTCCAGTCCTTTTATGGGGGGTGGCACTTGGAATTTTAAAAAAACCTTACGATCTTTCAAATTTTACAGCATCCAATTTATTAACCTTTCTGCTAGCTAACATTACTTTATACCACTAGCTAAAGACAGCCCAACTCAATCCACTTGCCATGACAAATTCCATAATCTTAAATTACATTTGGAAATAACCTTAGATATAATTAATGTTTAAACTATCATCAACTGATCTGATTTCACTGTAGGCTAGCAAGCCAGGCAATGCCTTCGAAGTCTCCCGCCATCGCAAGCTCTAAATTCTGTGTCGGAACAGTAGCCTATCAGAGCCATGCAATTCTGTGCACAAGCCAATCACTGTGCACAGAATCAGTTGTTTTATTTTTTTCACGATTCTGCAGTCATGTGCACTCCAGGAGGAGTAACACAGGGGAGCCAAGCTTCAACTGGCAGAGAGGCTTTAACCAAGCATCTTCGCCCCTGGGAGCAAGGGTGAAATGTTCCCTAATTATCTTAGGTGGTGATGGAACTCCAAAGCTTTTTTCCCCCACCTTTTCTCAACCCTAAATAAGACTAGATATGTTATCTATAGCTTCCAGAGTCAATTTCTTTAAGTGGTCAAATTAGTTTTTGATCCCACACTTGACATCTGTACTTCAAATCTGCCTTTTGGCTACACTCTTAATCAGGTTGTGTTAAAGGGGGTCTGGGTTTAGGATATTTTTATCTTAAATTTATATCATGCGTGCAATTTGATTCTTCTAAGCAATTCAGCCTTCTGCTCTAAGTTGAAGGGTTCAGCAGTGATTATTGGGCTTCGCCAGAGGAGAAAATTGCATCCCTGAATATGCTGCCCCACGACCCTGTACTGGATAAGTAGCTGGGAGATGGATGTATAAAAAAGCTTAACTGAATCCTTGAGCGAGCGCTTTCACTGCCGGCTATCTCCATGACAACCAGACGGCTGATAAATAACATCGTCCCCGCTGTTAGTTTCAGTAAAGTGGGTTTTTCATTTCTCTTAACAACATCCCGATCTTGAACCGTATCACAAATAACAGAGGGGTTCCTTTTTTTCGGTCACATTGGTTTTACTTTATATTTTTTAAAACTTTAATGCACTTCCAAAGTTTTTCCCTGCCTCACATCTTGTGTTTCCTTGGACACATCCGTTTCATATGTCTATTCTATTGTACATCATATATTTTTACATTATATATTTCTGTAGTCTATATATCTCCTTTCCCTTCAAGTGTATATTTATTGATAGTAATTGTACAGTTTTGCACTATTTGCACTATTATAGCATCTTATTCATTTCTACACCTTTTTTTTAACTCAGGTTCCGTGTTGTCTGCACCTGTACCTGGCCAACAAAGTGAATTCTGATTCTGATTCTGAGGAGCCATTCCAGCTCAAACTGGGTAAAGTTATAGAAGATGGATGCTTTTCTCAGAAAGTAATGAAATCTAAAGCCCGCATGCACAGAAGTCTATTACAATTGCATTCGAAATACTTAAGTAGTGTGGATACTATTGCACAAGTGAAAATATGACATAGCTTTCCTAAATACTAATATAAAACACATGATATTATTAATTATCAATAAAATCTTGATTATTTAAAATGTGGACCACAATTAGTATTATGAATTTCAAATCATGAATAAATAAAGCATTTTTAAAAACCTGTGTAATATTCCATAGGCATTGAGTACCAGATTCTACCCCTAGATGTCCTTCAAACCACAACTACTAATGAAAATAATTCTGGCTGGGAGGTCCATCTCCATTTTACTTGATTATGCTGCTTGCTTTTTTATCAAGTCAGAACATTTAGATTTAACATCTCATCCAAAATTGTATTCATCATTGGAACAGCAAACACCTTGCTCACATTGCAATATTGATGGTGATTAAAGTGAATTTTTTTGTAGTAATTTCTCTTTACAATTATTTGAAGTACAACTTGTGGTTTGCTCTCTAAATGAGATGTCTACCTCATGAATAACATTAATTGCAGTTTTTTCTAATACAACCATTTTATGTTTGGATTTTCATGTATCACGTGGCTTCCTGACACAAGGCTATGTGTGCATGGAGTTTGCACATTCTCTCTGCAGCGTGCAGGTTTCCTCCCACAGTCTAAAGACATGGATTTTGATTTTGAACTTGTGTCTCTAAACTGCCAACAGTGTGTGTGCCAAGGGCTGCACTAGCATCCTATCCAGTGTATACCCCTGCTTTTTGCCCTGTGCTGCCTGCATTAAGCTCCTGTGACCTTTCCCAGGATGGACAGCTGGAAGACAGATGGATGTTTTCAAACATGATGCAACTGACCGATGGATCGCTTTCCCGATGATAAAGATATTCTTTTGTTCTTTGAAGAATGCTGATCTTGTAGCACAGTTGGTAATCCTATAGCCTCACATTCCTAGGGCTGGGAGTTACAAGCCTACCCCTTGTCAGTCTGTAGATGAATGGATGGATGGATGTGGACCTTGGACTTGCTTTCCAGTGCTCGACAAAAGAAATGTAGGTTCTCTTTTGGGGCCTAAATTATACCAATTATACCACAACAATTAAAACATATGAACTTTGACAAAGATATCAGGAGCATATTCAATGCTTTGCAGACACTTTATTACACAAATAACATTGTTACTGAAAATAGTGTTCTGACCATAAAACCTCAGTATGTCACAATAAATATCAGACACATCTCACATCTGCTTGGAAAATTGAGTAAATACAGTTTAGATACATGATAAATATAATTATAATCTCTTTTCAACAAATGCAATAATGAATTTCAAAATACAGGTGACATTAGCAGCTCTTTCTGAAATGTGGCACATCTTTAATAACAGGTTCTGCAGAAGGCGGCATACATAATTTAAAAGGCACAGATGTACAGATAAAAGTGGTCAACAAAAGAACTGAATCATTAACCTGGAAACTTAAAAATGCCATTTAATTCATGTTTCTGGAAGAAATTCTACTTCAGCTAACAAGAAAAAAGAAAACCCACTCTCTCCCTCTGTAAGGTTAAAATATCCTGTTAATTCTGTGATATAATTTTCTTTTTTTTTTTTTAAATCTGGCCCCATTATCTTATAAAGTGGCGGTCATAGTTCTCTGTGAAGGAATTCTGCGCAAATAAATAAAATATTGGCAGCCAATACGAACAATTACATATACAATTAAAATACATCCTGAACGCATGAGCAAGAAGATCGGGCAGCATTAACAGCTGGGCTTTCGCCGGGCCGCGCGGTGGCCAGCCTGCCCCTAGGAGGCGGGGCCAGCAGGGGGCGGGGCCGAGTACTCCTCGTTCTCCGAGTCGGTGGCGTCCTCGTCATCCTTCTCCTGATCGCTGCCCTCGGTGCTCAGCCGGTCGAAGCCCTTGCGGCTATAGCCCCGGTGACTTGCGAAGAAGTTGCCCAAGTTCAGGCCTCCGCCGGCTTTTCCTGTGTGCGACAGAGATGGACGATGGGGTTTTAAAATTTTATTTTTCTGGAAGGGGAGATTTAAGGTGGGGGCATAAGAGGGGCTGGCCATATCATTAGCCAGTGATGTGTTTTGAATCAGTGAGTGACAGGGAGGGACACTCAGGGGGGCAATCAGCTTTTCATACATGTCCCTGCATAAGTAATTTGATGATGGGTTGAGGGAAGGCTCAGTACTCTGTGTGTGGGCATTGCATAGGTTCCCTCAGACGGAGTTTCCTCCATACGAACTGCCTATAGTAAGTGACTGTCTGTACATCCTGTAACACACCGGCATCCTGTCTAGTGCCCCTGTAGTCGGGCTCTGCTTCCTGGAATGAGCTCAAGGTTCACTTTAATCCTGAACTGGATAAGTACTTATGAAGGATGGATGATGAACGTTATTCCTTGCCAAAATCATGTCTGGTCTCATATATTAGCGCAGACCAGATAAAATGTGCCGAGACCCGCACAAACGCTTGAGAAAAATCAATACTGAAAGAAGGCAAAACCCCCCCCCGCTAATTCAAAAAACATTATAAAGAATATAATTCTTATATATGGTCTACAAAGAGAGTTCTCCGTTTACCAGGGTGACTAATCCATAG
This sequence comes from Petrocephalus zakoni, assembly GCA_026774425.1. NCBI lineage: Eukaryota > Metazoa > Chordata > Actinopteri > Osteoglossiformes > Mormyridae > Petrocephalus > Petrocephalus zakoni. The sequence continues at coordinate 742,063 of JAODKN010000114.1, forward strand.
ATAGAATCAAGGCAATCTTCGTTAACTTAGACGTGTCAGTTCGTGATTTGGCTCCAAATGCCAAGGTGACATCATCGGAGACAAAAGCTGGAAACACAAACTGAGTGTTTGCCTTCTCACGGCCATCTGGACAACATGAGCTGTATTTGACTTCTGTGACTTATTACTGAGTCATACTGTCCTCCTGCCATTTTTTCAGGACAGATTTGCTGGGACCTTGCAGCCTATCCCAGGAAGCAGTGGGTGCGAGGCCAGGGTACACCCTGGATGGGATGCTAGTCCGTCACAGGGCACAAACACATACACAATCACACGCCATAGCCATGTTAGTGACGCCAATTAACCTGACGCCATATACTTCGACTGAGGGAGGAAATCATTGTGACAAGGAGAGAAGATGGAAACGCGACACTAGGGCTGAACGATTCATCGATTTCAAATCGAAATCGCGATTTTAAACAATGCGATTAGCAAATCGCCAAGGCTGCAATTTAGGATATGCATTATTCGGCACGTCTGACCCAGGGTTTAAAACTATCGTGAGAGTAGTTTTGCAAATTCATTTCATCCTCCTTGTGTGACAGTCAGTCTCACCAATCAGAACTGCCGTGCTCCTCGCGTGCGAATCATGCTTGCCAATCAGAAGTGGCCCAAAGTGACTGCGTATACGGCCACAAATAACACACATGAACCCAGAGAAAAACGTTACATTCACAGTGCAAAAAATATTGGTTCCGCTGCTGAGCTGTAAATGAATTACCTACCTATTTCATGGTCAGAGATTGTTCACAGAAAGGTCCTATTACTGAGTCCAAGCAGCGTTAGCCGCAAGATACCTAATGTTTTATTATGGGAATTGTTTTATTTTCTTTACTTTATTTAACTTAACACAGTCGTGGTTTTTGTGATAGTAGATTATTGCGTCATTGTTCTCTGCTAATTTGACCCTTGTGTACATGGGACTTTCCGGTGTTACACGATATTCGCTGTCGGGCGAATTATCATAAAAAGAGAGATTACAATCCTGGAAATAATTAATTGCTGAGATGTACAGTTTAGCACTGGCAAAAGACGTTACATTATCTGACCCCAACAATACATCATTAATGACCCACTTGCACACCTGTAATGTTGTCTTTACATTATATCGTGCATTCGTTTTGTGACCACACATAGTACACGGCATCGTACATCACATAACTGGTTAAATAAACAGCCGTGTAACAATCAGAACGTAAGACAAATGAAAATAAGTATTATGTAGTTTTTAAACTTGTACTTGAAATCTGCATTTACATATATGAATATATCCTTAGTTGATAGTTCTATGCAGCTTGCACGCATTCCCTTAGCATATAATAAATGACAAAAAAAACGAGCAATCCTGGAAAATTAATAAAAAAAAGTTGATTTTATAAGAACAGGCAGAAGAGTTATTTCTGTGCATTGCTCCTTTTTTAAAAAGTCTGATGCCTTGAAAAGTTACAATGATTACAGTACGGAAAACGTGAACAAGAACCTTGCGTTCATTCCCAATTGTGTGTGAGACAGCGGCTCTGGAGTCACACATTACGGCGGTCACGAAATATGGTGTAACCCCTGGAAGCACTTGACTAAGAGTAAAAAAGCGGTCAAGCGCTGTTTGCAAACGCGGCACTTAAAATGTGCACGTAAAAATACGATCACTTTACCATGTTCGGGTTGCTAGAGAATTGTTCTATGATTTATTAGGTGTATATTTTATATAATTTTTGTTAGAATAAATACATTTTGGATTGAATTAATATATTTCCATTCTTATCTTTGGAGTAATGTATAGTGCAGTTATTAGTGTAGTTATAGTGTATGGTTGTGCTCAATTACAGTTTTTTATACACATATAGTGATTACTGAGCTTTAAAAAAAAGAAATCACAATATCTGTCAGATAAATCGCAATTAGATATTTTCTTAAAATCGTTCAGCCCTACTCTACAGAAATGAAGAGGAAGTGAGGCTGTTAGCCACCATGCAGATCCACAATAACATTATCCATAATTAAAAGTTCACTACATAATAAGTCACATACTTGCATCTGTGCAGCTACTGTCAAGTCAAGACAAATCAATAGTTAAATGCAAGTGAACTCTGAGGAGATCTGCATTTATTGACTATACCCGCACTATCAAAGAGGACCATCTTCAGCAATCTCCCAATTTCCTTGATGCTGCTGCATCTTTAATATTAGGCAGCTGCTCTTCCCACCTCAGCCAAACATAAAAAACAGTAGTGTCTAGCAGAATAACTCAGGCACTCTGAGTGAAGGCATAAATTTTGCCCAAGGGGGCAGTTTTTTCATACTTGGGGACATTTAATCCCTATGCACAAGCGCGATGAAACATCTCCATAGGATAGTGCTGACCCATGCATGTGTCCTCACCACTGCCTGGACCCAGGGAAGACGGACCATCTGTCACAGTGAAGGAGGCACTTTGAGGGGAAGTTCTTGTGCAGAGCAGAGCACCGATAGAGCGGATGCTGAAGTGAAAGGCCCTTTCATTCCGCTTCCAAAACCAAGACTGGAACGTCTGCTGTTTTCACAAGTATGTGGAGCCACTGGCTCCCAGAGTCTTTTTTGAGACTCAATTCTAGAGGGACTCAGGCTTTCCGCTGCAACATTACTGTGTAACCCCCAAGGTCAGATCACTGAGGTGTGTAGGGCTACTGGGACCTACTGCAATTATGCCGAAATTGACCCGAGTTTAGCTGTGGCATGGACTACTCAACCTAAAAAAACAGGTGTAATGGTGAGGCGGGGAAGAGTAAAAAAGAAAGGAGTTATGACAGAAAACTCCAGAAAAACGTGTTTTCTGTTTTGATTTCCTGAGAGAGGAGGAGGCCACTTGCATGCTTACTAAATCCCGGCAGATACCAGGACAGCCTTGTTCACGAGATTAAGAGCCTTAGTTTAGGTCACACTATGAGCCATCATGGGTCTCATCTCCATGTGCCTGACCCGGGGGGGGGGCCTGGGGGGTGGGGAGCAGATGGAGGATATCTATTACAGCCATCGAGGTTGATCAGATATCAGGTATACACAAGAGGGAGCTGTAAGGCCTCCACCCAGACAGTGGCAATGTCTTGCTGGAAAACCTTTGGCCACATCAGGTCACCAGTGTCACAGGCAACATGGCCAGACCGAAGGGATCACTCTGTGCAGTCTGATGAGATAATCTACTGGAGATGAGCCAGCCTGTGGCCTCCGCCACGGCACACGGTCTGAACAGCTGCGGCTACCCCCCTCATCCCGGCCCCCAAGGATGCGTACTCTCCACTGGGAGACACTTCTGTGAGGAGCACTCGCCGGGGAAGGTCACGCAGGCGGACGGGGTGGCTGCCGCAGATCGATTTCGCGCTCAGACATGGACAACAAGCCTTACTCGTGGCTCCCCTGACATTTCCACCACACCCCACAATCTGGCATCGTGATCGATACCATATTAGTATAATTTCAATACATTATACAGTCATACACCACTTAAAACACTCAGCATCCTCCCTATCCAGTTCCTCCCTGATCCAGCGGCAGCCCGCAGAAAGCGTGATGTGGGTCATGAAGGCCCTGGGCGACATACTCTTCCCTCCACCACGGGACTCATGGTCGTAACAGACAGACGACGCAACTCAGATGTGGGCTGTGCTTGGGAAGGGCAGGAGCTATGCCCAGAATCTGCCTTTATCTTTATTCAGAAATAACATAAAATTAAACTAGGCAGACCAGTCAGAGCGCCTCGGCCGGCTCCTAGCTATACGAGTCTTGTGATCTTTTAAAAATGGCTTCTGGTTTCTTGATCTGAGCCAACGCTTTCATAAAATGCAACAAAGAAAAAAGCACTAAACGTTTTTCTCCCCAGTCACTTTTTAAAAATTATGTTCTCCCATTACAACCCATTACATTGTTCAATGCCGTCATCCTTCCCTGAATCTGTATGTTCATCTTCCAAAAAAAGGAAGATGAATGTGAAATGTTTTGCAGACCCTCTATAACCCCTACTGACTATGGCTGCCCAGTCCTCCTCATTTCACCCCATTATAGCTCTTAGTGTATTTCATCTGAAAGGTGGCCAGGGCGATGATTTTCCCTTCTTTTCAAGTGACACTAAGTTACAAATCCTCAATGTCACGCCAACACGGAATTGAACGACCGCACAAATTCTCATCAATGAACGTCTAACTAAATACACACTAAAAGCTTACTTACCCCTGATTTTTTCCAGCAAACCCCCAGAGGAGTTGGGCTCCAATTTCACTTCGCTGTCATCTAAGACAAAATAAAACATTTAAGAATTTATATTATTCGCTCTATAATTAAAATGAATGAATTAAATGAAAAATAATGCTTTACGTTGGATGACAGTGAGGTGGGGCAGAGCATGCTAACGGGGAACACTAAAGGAGAACGCTAACTGAGAAGGCTAACAGGGAACGCTAACCGAGAAGGCTAACAGGGAACGCTAACCGAGAAGGCTAACAGAGAACGCTAACCGAGAAGGCTAACAGAGAACGCTAACTGAGAAGGCTAACAGAGAACGCTAACCGAGAAGGCTAACAGAGAACGATAACCGAGAAGGCTAACAGGGAACACTAACCGAGAAGGCTAACAGGGAACGCTAACTGAGATGGTCAACGAGGAACGCTAACGAAGAAGACTAACAGAGAACGCTAAGCGAGAAGGCTAACAGGGAACGATAACCGAGAAGGCTAACAGGGAACGCTAACTGAGATGGTCAACGAGGAACACTAACGAAGAAGACTAACAGAGACGGGGAACAAGGGCCCACCTCTGTACATCCTGGTCTTCCTCCAACGCAGGAACACTCCGATGGCAATGACCAGCACCAGGGGGATGAGCAGCAAGGTGGTAATGATGGCTGCTGACACACCCTGCGCACTCTGCTTGACAACGCTCTCCATTTTTGCCTTCTCCTCAGGCTTCTGGGGAGGCTCCGGAGTCTTCTGCTGGGCGGGTTCGGGGGGCTGTGGGGGAAGCTGCTGCAGTGGCTCCAAGTGGGTCTGGACAAATGTCTCTGTCTCTGGAGAAAGGGAGAAATCCAGTTACAGTTCTTTTGGAGGGGGGGTGGTGAGGCTTATGGGCACAACAATAAAACAGGGAGAGTCACCTCCACTCTGAGCACTGCACAACAGCACCATCTTGCCCAATCGCACTGCTGCAATGCTCATTTGGTCTGGGTTCAGTGACTAATTTATTACACTTGCATGTATCAACAGAACCTGAATTAAGAGAACCTGCAGAATTACTATGACCTAAAACAAGTTACTAAAATGTAATGGATTCAGATAAAACAATCAGCAGGAATTCTGTCAACAAAAAGGTCAATCAGTCAGATCTATATTTTAATCCAGCAAAAAACTGCATCACGCGGTATGGTTGACAAACATATTAAGTTAAATATGTGTTGTGTTTAGTGCAGTGTTTCTCAATCCTGCTCCTGGAGTACCACCTGCCAGGACGTTTTCACTCCAGCCAGACTTTAATTAGCACCAGGTATTTCTTAATGACCTAATAATGAAGGTGGAAGGTTGTGAGCAGTGTGGCTTTGACTGAAAACTTTCTGGCTGGTGGTTCTCCAGGAGCAAGACTGAGAAACACTGGTTTAGTGTAGTAGCTGTAAACTGGTCTAAAATGTATGCCAGGTTAGATGTGTAAATTAGCCTTTCAAATCTACATAACTAGAAGCATCACCTTCAATTTCCTGAACTTCAATTCCACCTTTCTTTACAGAGCGATGCTCGGCTTCTGAAACAAATGGAAATGAATACGTTTCCTGGTATAAAATGGGTTAAGAATAAAGGAAATGTACACTGGAGAGCATGAGAGAGGGTTAGCCCAATCATGAGCCCACTCTCTAACCACACTAATCGCAATTCCTGAACTTAGCAATTCATGACCTTGTTTTAAGTAGCTGAGATGCCTAGAAGGTCCACTAAAGCTCTTAATAACACAACCGTACTAAATATCACATAGCTCAACACCAACCGTGTCTCCTTAATTCTACCAAGATAGCGGTTGTTAATGTGGTTGGGGCTCAGGGTCAGTGCTGTCCGGCATTACATGGGCTTCAAGCTGGCCATATAATTAACTTACTTTCAGAGGAGATAAACTTTATGACCGTATCGGCAGCTGCGTCTCCAACAAAGACACTTCCGTCCTTGGTGACAACAATGTCATGTGGCATTTTGAACTCCTGGGTGAAAGGACATGATAATTATATAATTATATTTAATGGGTAATAACAATTACCTGAATATTAGCAAATCAAGCAGCTCAGTGTAACAGAGTACATTGAAAAGGTAAAATGAATCAGAAACATTTTTACATTACTCTTTATAATACCTTTTCATTATCAAATGGTAACGTCATGCTTCAACCGATGGCTGCGTTTCTCTGAACACCTTGCATTACTACCATGAACACTTTCTACTCACATACATACAGCCTGTCCAGCATGTTATTGACAGATAAGTAAAAACCAATACAGAAAAATAGGCCAAGATAAGGATGCCGCTTGATAAGCTGCGAGGACCCAGAAGTCTAATCCCAGTGGAACATGGCCACTGCCAACCGCGGAAAGTTACACACACACACACACACACACACACACACAAAAACAAAAATGTCTCAGCTCTCTGGTGATTAAACTACACGCCAGCCTGAGCAGCACACAGAGAGACAGCAAGCAAAGCCTCTCGTGAGAGTTCACAGCTTTGAGGTAGCTGGGAAAACCTACTCCCTTAGCAGATGCATTTTTCCTTAGAAAAACTAAGAGGTTAGATGACTTACTATCCATATATTTATTTTAGCGAAGCTAGAGCAGACCCAGAGAGCAGTATTACCCTGCGGCCCTTCGGTGGAGAGCCCGTGTTCTGGATTAGATAAATTAAACACATATTTGACGGGAGAAGTGGAATAACAAAGTTACTTTCAGTGACTAATCTGGGGAAAAAGCAAAGCAAAGCAGATAAGTAACGTAATACAATAAGAGGATCTGTTGACTAAGAGAGATAAAAGCACAAACAAATGAAAAGTGCTGGCCCATTATAGAGACATAAATAAAATAACCTACTTGAGTGTCTGGGCTGAAATAATCCAGGATTTCTTTGGTGGAGTAACTGATCACGAATCCCTGTGGCGGGGCCGACTGCCCGAAAGCTGACTCCCCGTTAACCGCGTATATCAGGCCCCCTAAGAGCACAAATCGAAATGGTTTTAAACAGATGGACAAACAACTGAAGAAATAAACCATACAGTGAGGGTGAATCCTCGGCATATTTTTGGTGTCTAAATGCAGCAGGTAAAAAACAACTCCAAAAGCATGAAGTGTCAATAAAAGCTGGAGACCAGAAACTCAGCAGTGAATCTGTCTTCAGCACGGACATTTAACTCGAATACGTAAAAATACTGAGCCATAGCAGTCTGTCAAATCTATACATTTAAGAAGTATTTTAATCAGTTTACCGATAATTCAGACCTTTTTTCCAGAATTGAGTAAGTGGCTGAAAGATGGACAGATGGATTGATTGATAATTTTTCTTTTCACTTAAAACTAATCATTTGAAATGACTGTTTTCATAGCATCTGGCCCTTTAAAGTTGCAATAAGGTAAAATAATACATTTCATATGATCTCTCTGTTTTGTGATTGAAACCCATCTAGGCTTTTAGTGATGAAATTGGTGATATCAGCCATCAAGGTCTTATCCCAGACAAATCTTTAAACGCAGTATTTAGTCAAGGGCAGCTTAATATAAGCACAGAACACTGCAAGCAGTGCAGTTAAAATTGATAGACATTAACTAAGTTTTTCCCTGCTTCTCATTGTGATAGCTAAAAACATAGACAAGATGTTTCATTCCAAAGCTTTTTACCCCAGCTGATCTGGAGTAAGGATATTGGTCATGCTCACATCTACTCACTTAATTATTCATTTATCTGACACTTATCCAAAGCAACAATTTACATATTTTATCATTTCTGCATGCACCCCGGGATCAGAACCTACGACAATGCTGTACTTGAGCTAATTGCACTCTAACATTAGTTTGCATATGGAAATACTGACATATTTATTCATTTGGCTCTTTGAACTGCCACCTTCACTGCAAATTGTACAATATTTATGATAACTGGTCGATGTTTTGTCACTTTATACTTATGACCCCTGTTTCGCAGTCTTGGAGCTTGACAACCAAGCATTTCGCCGCATACCGTATTCAGTATATGTGACAAATGACTGATTGATGCTTTCTATATGTGACCCATAAAACAAAAACTAATATGTATTTATGGAGTAACAGCACTGACAGATGCAGTAAGGAAAGAATATGCATCAGACGTACCATGCACAGGGGAGTAAGATATTGCAAACACTGCTCCTCCAAATTCATTCTTCTTAATCTCCTTCACAAACTGTCCAGATTCAGCCAAGAAACACTGGATCCGCCCGTTCTCCCGGTCGGCCACACAGAGCTCCCTTTTGTCCGGCAAGAACGCCAGACTGTGCGGGATTTTAAACGGGATCCTTTTACGCTTATCCAAAGACTCTGAAGCAGGACGGGAAGCGATAATGCAATTAACAGTCGAAATCGTCCAACATTTAGCGTCGGCAGGTGTGGCCCCTGTCAAGGGACTATTTATGGGCAGACAGGAAGCGGAGAATAATCATAGGGGACCCTAAAAAGGTGCTCAGGAAGAAAAAGCACAGCTGGAGCAACAGTAACACACGTATTATCAGAAAATGCTTCACTGATAACCTGTTAGTTTTCCCATTGGCTTTAATATAAAAAGCTTGCAGTGATCTGCAATGCCACAGAGTCTGCCACACTGGACCAAAAACTACACATAATGCTGATAGGCTATAATATATAGTTCAACAATAAACATCATTATAAATGGCCTACCCGAACCCTACTGAATATGAAGGAATCAGTATTTTAAGTAATGAATTTGAAAGGCACATAACAGAAAGTGTGCTTTATAAAACACTCTAAAAGGTAAGAATGACATGCATATATGGCATGAGTGGGGGGGTTTGCCGGCTCCTTTACCTGCCCCCCATTGCCTGAGGTATTTGCCTTCCGGAGAAAACTGGAGGATCCTGGAGTTGCAGTAGCCATCAGAAACGTAGACGCTCCCAGTCAGGGGGTCCACAGCCACGTCGGTGGGCTGGCAGAAGTGGCTCTTGTCATCACCAGGTTCGAAAGCCTGTCCCAGGACTACCAGGGGTTTGTCTCGTCCATCAGGCCCCAGCTTGAAGACCTTCAACAACAAGAACATCAGCTTCAAGTCCGTGCAAGCATCACGGCAGACTGACCTTCACGGTACACCTCTCCAACTGTCCATTTTTCTTTCCAATTCCCGAGCTTCATCCAGAAGTATATTTGGAAAGGAATTTACAAAATGCAGGCCATACATCTAATTGAATGTAATTTAATGTAATCAAAACATAAGAAATATATCAATGCAGGAGAAATATGCCTGTTTACCTGATGAAGAGCTACATCAGTGACCCAGTAGTTGTCATTCTGGTCTGTGGTTATACCATGAGGAAGGTAAAACCTGCAAGGTAGGCTTAGGTTCGTTATTGTACATTTATACAAGCAGCATCAGCAAAATCAAACTGAATCAGTGTGACGTTATAATCGAATGCTTTAAAAGTGTTAAACATTAAACATATTCATATAAACCCACACCCCTACATAAAATACAATGTTTACCAGTCACTGTACTTACATTTGTCCTTTGTGTCCACCTAATACTGACATATTATATACGATTAATCGTAAATTTGATTCAAAACCCGGTTATGACCTTTCTGGAAAAATTGAAGTGTCCAGAATAATGTAATTGATGTTAGGAAACACACAAAACATAGCTTCTTTAAGCTAAAACCCCCAAATAGTTTTTTTAGTTGCTTCAGTTTGCTCCAAAAAGTAACATCTACAACGAAGGTCACCTGGGAGGGCCTAATTCTGTTATAATGCGTCAAACCAGGTGGCTCGCTCAAAAGGCCACTTTCGATGCAGATTTATATTAGCTACATGGGACAGCGGTGTGGCGTAGGGCTTACATGTTTCTCCCTGAAGCTTTGAGCACCTTGCCTTTGACTGGATCCACCACCAGGATTGTAGACTGCTGAATAGGACCCAGTGAGCGCTGCTGGTAAATGCGCTGGTTGTCGAAAGAACTAAAATAATAATAAATAAAAAAAAACAATTTGATTACCATATATAATAGCTACACAGCCACAAGATAATTGGATAATAACTTACATATCAAAAGGGAAACCATTTTATTAACTATCAAAGAGCAACTGGTCTCTCCCTGCAGTGAGTAGGCAAGCATCTGCTTGGGAGTTCATTTTATGCAGCTGCTGTTTTAATCTGTACCTTGGACCACTATGTCCATCACTGTATGCTGTGTTACTGAATATAGCCGGTGTGACTCAACTTGATAGTAATGGAATAAATGAGAAATTAATAAGGCACAAACAGAATCCTACATTAAGGCTGTTTTTTGTTTTGGTATAATTAGGAGGCATGAGCCCTTAACGGCATGTTAATTGCAGTACTGAACGGACGCACAGTACTCATTTGTTACAGGCCTGAACTCTGGTTATTGATGAATAGGGTGGCGTCCTATGTGCAGAGCCTCGGGTACCAGGGCTGCAGACAGCGCTGGGGCTGATGAATGGATGAGGTGGGCCGGCCCTCATCACCTGCGCCCCGCATCGTTAATTCCCCCATCCCGCCTACCATCTCAACGCGCATCAGGTGGGTCGGGGAGCGCCGAGCCAAGGACGCCTGGAACGGAAGCCCCCACCCTCCCTGGAGTGGTGCTCCTCGCGTTAATGCTATTCCGGAAAGCGCTACTCCAGGAGCTTTCATGCCGTGCCCCATGCGTAAACGATACGGAGCAGATCGCCAGAGCTGAGACTGCGGCTGAGATAATGAATTATCTTTCGAGTCGGCTGGCTGCGGTCAGCAGAACTCATGTGCATGGAAAACCAGGAGCAATGGCGGGTCCTCCCGCCCGCACCTGTGCTTGAAAATGCAGCCCATCCTGCCTAGTTAATGGGTTTTTCACCCCCCCCCCCACAATTTTCAGGCCTGACTGATTAAAGGCCGCAGATGGTTCGTTCATAAAATTATTATAAAGAGGGATAACTCCATACTTGTACCCCCGAGCCCATCTGCATGTGTCACAGCTGACATTATCACCTGCTTAGTCTACGGTGATTTTTTTCAGGTGTACAATGGATGCCTGGCTCTTCTGTCCCCAGTACCAGGGACAGGCACACAGGGACACCGGCCCCTTCCCATCGCTCACCAATTCCAAACATATCATTGGCTAATGACAAGGTCGGCCCACCTGTATGGATAAATAAATTTAAAGAAAGAAAGAAAGAATCCTAGAATCGCCCCTCCCCAACACCTACAGCCTAAACTAGTAATCTGATTAACTCCATATCACCAGGTACTTTTTCTTGCAGTGACCTTTAAATCTGTATAGGAGCCAGATATCTTTATGGCATATAAATC
>JAODKN010000114.1:778876-793496 GCA_026774425.1 Petrocephalus zakoni
TTAACCGTATGAGTCAGTGCAGTAACATCTATAATCCCGCGGCGTGATCAAAAGACCTTCGCAGCTCTATTACGGAGCGGGTTCGCACACTGCTAGCTACCGTAACGTTTTCCCAAGCAGCAGCAAATTAGGGGCCCCTGCTACAGGTGACAAACAAAAGTTATGCACTCAAAGCCAACCGATCGCCGGTAAGAAAAGCCTTTCCGTGCCAAGACGATGAAACACAGCTAGTGTGTATTCTGCGAAAAGTGCGTAAACAATACGTGGTTGTACATACAGGTTTTACCTCGTTATGTAAAGGCTGCGAAGGGACTTTGAATAATTAATTAAACCTGAAAACAAATCAAACCCACGTTGTCTTAACCAAAATTATCCCCAGAGTAAGATTTACAGAACTGATCAAAATGCGCTTTTAGCCCAGGAACTACTGTACCTTTCAATGCACTATTTACTGTATCCCCAATGCACTCACAAAATAATTACCTTGGAAAAGCAAAACATTGCCATTCCTGGATTTTTTTTAAGACCTACTTAGACTGCTAAAATTATCCTGAATATATTGTCATCATCACTGATACTAAGAGTAACACTGATAAGGTTAATAATACACCTCGTTAATAGAACACAGAGCGATAAATATCATCTGTTCCTGCTCAAAATCCTCAAGTCCAGGGGGCAACTCTGGCGGAGCAGGTGTAGCCCTGCCGGCCACAACACTAGCAGGCAGGAGCGTTTTCGGCTGTGTTAGAGACAGCCGGGCGACTGGGACGGCTGCTGGTGCTGGACGGCATCCCTGTAGCGGATGTCAGGGAGCCGGGCGTGACAGATGGCGCCCACTCTGATGAACAACTGCGGGAGCACTCAGGCTCCTCGGCGCACACATCCGCACAGGCACGCTAGTGGAATGTGGAGCATGAATATGAATAAACAGTGCTAAAAAAACAAATTAAAAATTCCACATCGATGTCGAGCAAGAAATGGCAACAGGATGTCCATCCATCCATTTCCTACCACTTAGCTAGTACAGGGTCACAGAGTAGTAACAGTACAGTTAAATGAAAATATACATTTTGAAAAACTCTTTTTAAAAAGTAAAAATTTTCGCTGAAACAAACTGCTTTTTTGCTGTGGGCCATAGAGGATTGTTTGCTTTTCTATTTAGCTATTACAGTAGACTAACAAGGTTGGGGGAATCACTGTACGAACTGCCATACGTGCATTTGTGCCGATTGCTAACTATAATACACTAGTGCAGTCTAACCATGTTGTGTTTGCTGGGTGGATTACAAGGTTATGTGCTGCACTATGCTTTCTAATCCAAACAACGACATGCAAAGGAAGCAACAGAACTATTCCTCATATCTTAGGGGATTCGCATATTTTTATTAGCTACTCTCTGCTGCCGCGTCGCAAATGCTTTGACGGAGCAGCAGCACTGTCTCTCGTCTTTAAACATGCATAAATAAACACCTGTGAAGAATGTATTTTAATACAGCAAGACTGAAGCGATTATCTTCAGGTTAGTAGAAGTAGGAGCTCATAGGCCCATGAACATGAGGATCTCGCGTCATCCAACAAGCCAATATAGCATCTGACAATTCTCTCCTTCAAGCAGCAAGTGGTGGGTGGCGGCTTGGACGAAGAATTTCAGAAATAGCTGAAGAACCGATTTTTGCACCCATATTGAACTAGAAATTGCTGGCTGACGTTTTCCATTGAAGTGGTTCCGACCACAGCTACATGTCTCTGAAACAAAACCGAACACTTGGCCAGGACCATTGTACAATAGTTGGTGCCTACAGTTGTCGTTTTAAAATGATGCAAATCCAAACAGACACTAACACCAAGAAATACTCTGGCATTTCAGAATGGCAATGCATTCTTGGAATGCTTCATCAATGGCCATTGCTTCAACTCCAAAGCGTATAGATGCTGGCAGGCTGACTGAAGCCTTATGCTAGGAATTATAAATGACGGTAGGCTCTGCTGAGCCTTATGCCGAGGCTTACAGACACCGACAGGCCTCACACACTCATCTCCACATTAAAATCAAACATTGTTATTGCATCTACTCACCTATGTAAGACTCCCTCTCTCTGGGCACCTGAACAGCCACGCACAAGTAGGCTTCGGACTGTGAAAACACAAACGCACCATTAAACTCTCGTGCTCATATTTCATGGGAACGGTTAGCAGTAAGTGGGCATGTAGGTTTGTCTTTTCAAGCTCACCACTGAGCATAGGCAAGGCACTCCAGGAGGCTGCTGACCTGAAGCATTACAGCTTCCGTTTTTTCTTTTACTGCCGTGTTTGTTCCACATTTGCAACTATCTATGGGCTGTCACGTCACTTATTGTATATACTGCTCCCATACAGACAATACGAAGGCTCCTTAACGAGCTCATCTGTGCTTTTGGCAGATGTGACGTCTGGAAACGTGGCTTCCCAACCGCTCGTTATTATAAACCCCAGAGGGAAAAATCAAGAGGCAAAATTGCACAACAATGAAGGTGTTTTTTTGGGCAACAATGACAAATGTGGCCGCATTAATGTCATGAAGGATTTGCTGTAAGCTTCGTCTGGTCAGGGATCTCCTTCTTACAATGACGCTCTTTGACAAACTCTGACAAAACAAACAGCGCAGATTTGGTGTGTAAATTCACATATTTCACATCCACTGCAATGCGTCGGCATCTGTCTTCAAAACAAGGAGTCCACTCCTATTTTGGCAGCCATAATGGAGTGTACTTCTACATAACATGACAAGAAATCATTTAGCAATGGCTGAGGGCTTTCAGTTACCATGTAGTGGGTATGAACATGATCAATCTGACTGGTCTAAATTTTCCATTACAATCATAGCATCTAACCAAGACTGGGGCACTATAGTTAACAACCTAATGCCGCTGTTACTTAATAGATGTTAAACAATGAACTGCCAAGAGCATGCAAATGAAATGCAATACAGACAGATATCATGCACTTATTAATACTCTGAAGTATCTAATACTCTATGCATTATTATCATTATTACTAGTATTAATAGTATTAATAGTACTACAACTACGTTGTGAAACATTTTAGAGGATTTACTTGCAATCCTTTACAAATTTAATGAAACTTTATCAAATGTATCAAACCATTACCAAGATCAGATACCAAATACCAAAACTGCATAATGTAACAAGAAGAAGCTAAACATTGCCAAGATGATTTGAATTTTAAAAATAATATTTTTATATTTTTGTCCATCGCCCGTTATAGTGTCATGGATGAATGCTGAAGATTAAGGTCGGCTACCATCTCGTGTCCGGGGCCTTGCAGTCACCAAACAGCCATCACTGCACCATCGAACCTCCATTCCTCATGCAACATTTCTTCAACATACAGTCCTATACCTAATCTTTTGCATGCAGGTAAATTAATAAAAACAATCCTATATCAGACATAAGAAAAATTACACAAAACCCTGACAAATAGTTCATTCTTCTCGAGTATATCAGAAGCTTAACAATTACGCCACATCCAAGTGAGTCAACAGACCAGTGAGAAAACATTAATTATGGGATAGGACAGATGAAGGGTATATTCCCAGGGTTCAACAACGCAGTATTACTTAAGCCAGGCGGCAGAGCTGAAATCTTGTTTTTTGGCGATGTTAGAACTGTGTAATCCTTTTAGCAAAGTTATCAGTGAAGGACTGCGATGAATCATTGGCAGATGACTCATAGACCTACACGGAGAATAAAAGCAACTCGCCCTTCGTGAACTGCTCCTAACAACTTTTATATACCATGACCATCACAGATTCACAGGCTGGATATCAATTTATGTAACATGTCCAGGGTCTCCAATCCGTCTCCACTGATGGCCACTGCTTTCAGGATGGCCAGCTGCTGCTTTGTAACAGATGCTGTCAGGAAACAATGCAACCCACGACGACACGGTGATTCCTGCACGCCTCTCCTTATACTGCCTGGCATGATTTCAGAATCTACAGTGGTATGCAAGTAGTATGCAACAAGAATATTTTAAAAAATGCACTGGATTAATTCTTCCTGATCCTGTGTGCATTTACCTTGCATGTTTTCCCAAGTCACCTACCACGTTTCTGTATCCTGCATTCATTTAGGAAGAGTATTTAAACAAAGGTTAAATGTGCATATTACACGTCCATCCACCTGCCTGCCTGCCTGCCCGCCCACCCGCCCAGCTACGCTTCTGAGGGACTCACCACAGCTGGAATGACACCGGGCATGCGGATATCCATTGAGTAATTGTAGGTGTTGGGCTGTATGACGGGCTGCCAGGTCCTGGGGCAGTCATTAACATCAGCCCTCGCATTTTCCTGATACCTGCACACCGTAAGGAGAAGCAGGGCACGAAGCCGCAAATATCAGCCTGCGCACGACCACAAGCCTGCGGTGCATCTCGCTTACTTTATTTAAATATGTAAAATTAATTGATAAAAAAAAAAATTAACAGAACAATGTTCATCCATTATTATTAAAACTAAAATAACATTTATGTTAAACAGTCTTAAAATCTGAATGGAAAAAAAGTCTCGGCTCTAAAAATTACATATCTAATTTCAAAATCAACAATCAAGTATTATTCACATTATTGTGTGTGTATGTATATATATATATATATATATATATTCCATACATACATACATACATACATACATACACACACACACACATACATACACATATGGAATAAAATGTGTAATAAATTGTAGGAAATGAAAATAATTCATTTAAATAATAGACACAGTTTGAACTGATTATACATCTTTGAATAACGTAAAAGAGAGAGGTTAAAAAAACAAGGCATTTTAATTATTAAATATATTTACAAAGAATAGATTCAATAGTTCAATTTAAATTTAATTGCAGCTTTCATTCAATTAGATCCATTAGTTTCAACCTGATAGAAACTTTACTCAGAAAGTAGCTCTTAAACCAAACCCTGACAAAACAGGAGCGGCTCCAAAAGGGCAAAAACCCCCCAAAAGCTGCCGCGCGCGTTTCAGACTAACAAAAGCTGCCATCCGCGCGCCACTTCATTAGCATTTAAAAGCGACGTGCGGCGTCCTACCTTTTAATCCGGGAAAGTGGATTTCTGACAGCCAGGCAGCGGCTCTGACAGACGAGGGCGAGAATAAGCGCGTAGCAAACGAGGGCTCCCATCCCGCCCGTGCTGCCGCCCGCCGAATTAGTGGGGAAGAAGGGGCCGCCGTGCACCTGGAAACGAGGCGATGCGGCCGGCGCAAAGCGGCATTAATCCAGCGCTGCGCCCTCAGAGGCTGCCGATCCGCTCTGCGCGCTCAGCCCTCCTCCAGCCCATCCACGGCCAGCTCGGGGCTGCCGCTCGCTCCGAGGCACGGCGAGGGGGGGAGAAAGCGCCCTCCTCTTCGTCTCGCCTCCCGCCCCCTGCGCTCTCCCCGTCACAAGTGCCCCCCGCTCGCTCGCGAGGACGCCGCGTGACCGTCCGCGCGGCTCAGGCGCTCCCCGGCACCGCTGGCATCACGGGGCGCGCGAGCAGCCGACGGGTCGCGCACGTGAATAAATACGCATCAATCTGTTCAATGTCGCTCCCTCGGCGTGTCGCATTCACAGCAGCCGCTCTTCATTCAGAACCTGGGGGGAAAAATAAAAAAATAACAGAATGAAGCAGACTAAAGCTCCGGCGTCAATTTCCCTTCAGCAAATGCAAACTGAGGTTTTCTTGCATTCCTGTTATAACAGTTGACAAGCCATCTCAAAAGTGAAGCACCAGTCCCATCCGTGCAATAAATGCCCAATGATTTCAACCACCCACCCAGCCTCACCATTGCTGGCTTTCTTTCATTAAAAATGTATAAATACAGTCTGCAGTGCAGCAAAACACATGGCAGCCATAATATTGAAATGAGAAGCAGGTTGGTGACACATGAAAGGAACTAGGAGGGGGGGGTTAAAAAAATAAATAAAATAGGGCCTCAGATGATAGCAGTAATCCAATAAGAGCCTTTCACAGTAAAGAGGATTCCCTGAACGCGTCCAGAAAACATGACCGAATGGGGGAAATAATAATGATATTAATGGTAAACGCAATAATACAGACACTCATTCTGCTGCAATGATCTTGCCTTGTTTAAAAGCGAGCAAATGCATTGCCGCCTACGTGCTGAAACCCACCAGGCGCAATAACAACATTATCTCCAAAAGAAATTAATATTGCGAAAACGTCACTCTTACAGTGAAGCTATACGCTCCTGTTGTGTTCATATGAAAAACAACCAGCACAGCGTAACGGCTGATTACTACCAAATAACCTAAAGGCATTCTCTCAAAAAATATTTTTTATTTTTTATTGGGATATGGCTACGGTGTTACATCATTACCATTCAAAGATAATAAAGTTGGAAATAGAGATGTAATATTTCATTACTGGAATAAACTGAACGACAGAAATTACTTATAAAATAGAAACTAGGACCACAGTCAAATATATTTTTCACATCTGTCAAACTTCTTCGCCTCGATCTACTAGGTCATTTGTCTTTTGAGTTCCACCGGGTCTATTTCTGTTAGAAGTTACTCTGCTTCCTCACGAGGGCATCAATATAACATATTGATCAAGAGAGAGGCACTGAGTCCCAGTAAATCACCCGCAGCTTTTTTCGGCCACCTCCTGCATCCCACATTCGTAAACATTGACACATTGAGGTGTAAGGGTTCCAACTGTAACTCCTGCTTATCTGCAACCAGGAGACACCTTAGCGTAATTTGTCGCGGAAGACCAAGCCTTATTCTTTGTGTATGCCAATTCACAAAACAATTACAAAAACCTAAACTCCTGTACTAAAACAATATGTTAGTTTGGAGACACTCAGCATTTCTCATCTGAGTTTTGCATGGATTCAATCCTTTCCGTGTCACACTCTCTGCATCAGAAAGTTTTCATCGCCTCTGCATTCCTGTCCCAGGCCAAAGAGCATCACAGCCGTAGTGCAGAGCGAGCACGAAAGTGGTGCTGTTTAATGTAGTTACACTCTCTCACCTCAGATGTTTTCCTTCAGCACTCACTGCTATGTCTGGAATTTTGAGCAAAGGCCATTTAGCAAACTGCACAGTCAAAATATCTGTGCAGAGAGACATTATGGATAAACAACTTTGCATGTAAATAAAATGCACTACTAATATGTGAATGTACTACACGCAGATATTTTCTTTAGTACGCTATTCAACTCTAAAGAAAATATTACCATACATGTAAACAGAGGACTAATTCTTTTTATATAAGAAAACAAACTATTGATAAAAAAAACATACAGCAAACAAAAAAATAACATTTGACAACACCAATTAAAACTAGTAGTTACTGGCAAGTAGTCAACAGAAGTCATTTAAAAAGAAAATATATGGAAGCTTGAATTACTTTTCCCCTTCAATTCAGGACCTCAAAGAAAACTGCAGGTATATAATAGGAGCCTGAGAGAATTTTGACAGGCATTCAGCACATCGCTTTTCCCCCCAGTTGCGAATCTCAAAAAATCGACACCAACATCTTTCTTTTGTTATTCCTGCTACCTCCCGCAAGCTGTGTACAGTGGCGTGTCACTAGGGGTGAAAGTAAAGAAATGGAATTTGCAGGAAGCATATCGGAGTATCAGAGGGGGCGGCGCTGCAGGCCAGGAAGCCAGCGAGACGTGGGGGCAGCATGACCACTAAAACAAAACTCTGCACTGAGCGGAGAGGCTCGGCCGGTTAAAACGTGGCACGCCAGCAGCTTGTCATGTAACTGCAATGTGACAGGGAAAAATGTGTATTATACATACACACACACACAACTATCACTACATGCAAGCAGAGATGCAGCAAGAAATGTGACAGGGATTCAGGCTTGACCCTCGTACCTGTCTACGCTCACACACACATACGCACACACACACACACACACACACACACACAGACACACAGACACACACACACACACACACACACACACTCCCCCTCCTTCCTGCTCCCAATGACGTGTCCTCAAAGACATCCTCTTGACAACCGGGCACTGGCAGCGTCACAGCAGAGGCCCCGAGGGGGGTCGCACGCAGATGACTCACGCTCAGAACTGCAGCGGCCTCAGTGCCTAAATATATAGTCTCTCTTTTATTTATTTATTTTTTTAAACAAGTGAAGCAATCCGAGTGAAAGCCAATGGCTGCAGTAATTACAAGACGGTGCATTTGCTGACATTTTCCAGGGGATTCTGCAAGGAGCAAAGCCTTGGCCATCGGAGGCCAAAAGCTGGCGTGAAACAGCTCCTTGTCAACCTACCCCCCCCCACCCCCCCGGAGGGAACGATCTGTGTTGTAGTTGCAACGTTAATCAATAATTTCAGCTTTTTGTTGCTCAATACTACATTTCAAAATATACCCACATGGGTTTTCTTGCCAGGATAAATTGAATAAAAAATATTGACCCAAGCTGAAAAGCTAAGCGGATCATTTTGAATATTTTGTATCTGAATCCTTTTTTTTTTACCAATATTTTACCTAAGTAGATTCCAATATTGTATTGGACGATGGTGCCTAGCTCCAGTATCATTTCCCCCTGAGTTTACCAGGGAGGCGGGATACACTCCCTGCCAAGTGGATCTCTTTCGTTACATGCTACAGGCCCCAGAAGAGAAACACAGTGCCACTGGACCATATTCAGCTTCGGATGCAAGGAACAAGTTCCAGACAGGCTAAATCTTTCAATTAATTGCCAGATTAATTAATAAGAGAGAGAGAGAGAAGTACTTTTAACTTAGGCAAAATGATAAAAAAACACAAACATAACACTTAATATTATAATCATGGCAAATATTATATTATATCATAATATTTCTTAGAATGAACTCGTTAGCACTTCCAAATTTAGATGCTAATTCTATACCATGAAATAGCAGCAAAAACAACCTCTTTTATGGTCATGTCAGATCTCATAAATGGACTAAACCCTCGGGCCAAACAGATTAAAAAAATTAAGCCTCATAATACGAATATTCACTGTCCAGTTTATAACATACCATTTTGCAAAACTATGCTATGGGTTTTTTTAATAGGATTTAATCCAGAATTTCTTGCAACAATCTTACAATATTTTAATTTGAAAAATCCCCGAAACCATTCAGCAGCACTCTAGTAAAATACATAGCAACATTTTGGTGGAAATTTAATTGGAAGAACGATCCTGTGTGCATTACGGGGTATAAGAAGACATCAAACACGAAAAGCCAGAAGCACCACATTGCACGGAGGCCCAGCTAAAATGGCAGCATTAAAATAATGGATTTCTGCAGGTCTTAATGTCAAAACTCTGGCCGTCCCACAGCTCCGCGGCTGCATATAAACTGCATCCTACCTGCTATGCGCTCTGATTTTCTTTCACTCTCATGCCAAATATAGACACAATGGGGGAAGCACTATTTTAAATGACCCCAAAGTTTGAGGAGGAAAACCAAACGAGCTTCCATTAGTGCCATTAAAAAGTGTCTGCGATTCTTGTCTCAGGGATGGCAGCACTGCTGAACCTCGTGGTGTATTTTGCTGCGTCAGAGAGGTAGCGTAAGCTAGAACAGAAAGCTGGCCAGGCAGTGCAGAAGAAGCATGAGCCTACCTGCATGAACATGCAAGAACGCTGACGATCAAGCGTCAATCACAAGATAATATTTATGGGAAAATAACACCAAGGATACAGGTAGGTAAGGTCCTCACATTTCTTATTATAGATTTTGGTGAAATTGGGGGTTTCCTGTTAGGGTTTAAACCAAACAAAATCAGCAGAACACAGACACAATACAACCCAACTATAGTTGTGAACTGGGACTGTCAGAACAGATTAGAAAAGGTATTGAAATCCAAAAGTTGAGGATTGCTGGTAGAAAACAGGACACACAGGACATCCGTAATAAGATTCTTTTGGGGATGTATTGCAGCCCCAACCATGAACCGAACAGTAAGTCATTACAAATAAAATTACACCCGTAAACCAACCATAACAGAGTGGAGGAAATTCATCCATGTGTACAAAAAGCATTTTCAGGAACTGAAAAGCCAAATTTTTTTTTTACATCAGATGGTTTAAATTACAGTAAAGAAAACCTTATTTCAACCAGATTGGGGGGATGGGGAATTTACATCAGAATGGGACCGCACTGCATATATATGAACGCAATATTGCATGTGGTTGTGCATATATGTGTGCATATATATGTATAAAAATGCTCAAGTAAGTAAAGATTAACAAAACGACACCCAGCCAGCTACAGGCTTCAATAAACTTCTTAGCCAAAACTGGCACAACAGGAAGAATAATCTGACAGCAAAATGACCTTTCGGAATGGAGGACACATCCAAATGACAATTAGAGAAAAGGCAGAAGTGAGGCCAGACAAAGTAAGACCAATCTGTCACGCAGCACAAAGGGCTGCCCGGGGAGAGCTGCCCCGCTTTTACACGCTTTGAGGGCAACAAAACGCGGCGATCTGCCTTTTTTTGTTCAAACTGCTTTTAAGCCATATGAAACAGCCTATGGACCTTTAAGGAATTTGCTATTATAATATTAAATATACAAATTTGCATACGTCAGAGAGGAAACTTTAAGGAATATTAAGGAGGAATGTTAAACTGAATGGATATTAAAGCCAAAGATCTGAATGATACAAATTTTTGTGACTACATATATATTAAAATGAGAAAAGCTGAACTTTTGCAGTTTGCAGGAGACTTGTTATGAATATGTAATTTGTAGGTCAAACCAATTCTACAATCTGAAACCCCAAGACCACCAAAAGCCATAAGTGCCAATGAATTGTTATATGGTTGGCTTTAATAATTAATTTTACAGAAAATTCACAATTTTATTAGCTGTACAATAGGTTACGCAGGATCTAAAGAATGTATTTAATTACATTGGCTTCAGTTAAATGAAACAGGTAAGTGTATTTTACTGCCAATAAAACTAATTCATATTTCTGTTTAGGAGCTGACTTTTCATTTCTTCACTAAGGAGTGTTTCCAAGGCTCTGTGAGTTGTGTCATTGCTCAATATTCAAACACAGTACATGGCAGTAACCCTAAACCTTAATCTTAAAAGGCTAACAAAGGAGTTTTAGGTTATTCTAGCAAGTAAGACTAACATTAGAAAATGCCTGGTAGTTCAAATTCAGGGAGAAGGAAAAAGAAAAAAAAGGAAAAACCTGAATTTTACTTCTGCAAAAATATCTATCTTTATAGAGGGCTAAGAGAACTAAAAATGGTGCACTATAAAATTCACCTTGGATACAGCACCAGTGTTACAATGTGCACGTATTACACAGTAAGTTAGACCAAACTGCCTGTGACGATAACAGAAATTTCAGTTCATGGCCAGAGAGGACAGGGCTGACTGGGCAGAGCGTCCAAAGAGGCAGCAAGTGTGCCTAGCTGGAGCGGCCCGTGAGCCATCTGCCCAGCCAGGTCCACAGTCCCTTTGTCCCCAGCACCCGCCAGGGCGGGGGGGGTAGCCACCCCCCTCCTAGGCGGCCCTGCATCGCTCCCTCCTCTGATGGTTTGCTTTCCCTCAATCTCACTGCAGTATACTCACACACAGGCCCCGAAACAGGCTTCATTTACCCCAAAATACTTCCCGCCCCATGTGTTTGAACGCTAAATTTATACATTTTAAATAATTTCTATAATGGCAATTTTAGCAATACTATTCATTTGAATTGAAATCTGTAAAACTTATCAAGTACATTCATGTTTTACTTTTACAATTGTTTTCGTTTGAATACTTTAAAACCTACACCTTGAATCTCGGAAAACTGACAGGTACTTTAAAATAATTCTGATAATATGCACATTTCCGCACATTCAAAGCCAAAACACATAGCCTAAATATGCAAGACAAACAAAAAACAAAAAAAGAACCTACTCTGCCTTCTATTCTGATGATGTACTACCAGTGATAAGCAGGGGGCAGCAGAGGGCACATGCCTGCAAACACATCCGAGTGCCCAAGACGACTCACTATAATGAAAGGATGAGGAACGGCAGCCATTTTCCGAGATCTACAAGCAGATGGTTCCCATATTTACACGGGCAGAACCAGGGTGCCTTCCAGGCATACACCACCAGAAAAGGAGGCAGAGCCAGAGAAACATGGCAACGACTTCGCAATTACACAAGACACTTCTCCTTTGTAGGCTAGTTTTACATTGGGCAATGGATGGGATTAGACTTTGCTCACTGGGCAGAGTTTGTGGTGTGAACATTCAGTACCAGTGCAATCACCCGGCTTCTGAATCACTGTGCAAACTGCTACATCCTTCTCCTGCTAAGGCGTGAAGCCCAAAGACTCAGGCTGGGCTAAGCCCTTCAATTTCCATCAATGTTTTTGCTTCACTTTCTGACTAACCACTCCTAAATTATTTTACTCAGCGACAAATACAATGAGACCCAGGAAAGCCCGTTAAGCTGGAGTGTGTCGCTCCCTCATCTGTCATCCCTCCGCTGAAGAGCAGCAACCTACAAAAAGCTACAAGACACCGCAACAAGGCTTGTCGCTTCCAAAGAAACAATCGTGCAAGCAACGCATTGTTTGAGGGGGACACTGGTAAAGGCCGAGGACGGGGGGGGGGCAGGGGCATGGAAATGCTGATCCTAAGTCCAACAGACAATGGTTTGGGTTGGTAGGTTACTGTTGTTAGCTGACACAGCTGTCATGTGGGCATTTCAGAGACTTTGAGACCCCTTTTTTGTTGAGTTGATGTTGGCATCACCAATGCCAGCTCATCTACACATAGCGCCTTCATTAGACTGGCCACCCCCGCCCACAGCCGTCCCTCTCTCAAGCCAATGAGTAACCCGAGACACTGAATGTCAAGCTGTGCATAATCATTATGTGAAGGCAGTCCCCCTCCGCCTCCTTGAGGAATGAAAGTGACCGACCTTGAGGACACTTTCTATCAGGCGACACCAAGCCAGGCTGAAATGGCACATTTCCAGAGTTTATCAGCTACACAAGGGTACCAGATTATCCTAAACCCGGCAGGGTTTATGGCGCTTCATAATTCAAACTAGTCAAACAGTACACAATTTAGTACACAAATCAACGTGTTACTATGGAAACGTCAATCTATACTGCAGTATTAGTGAAATTATAAAATGTGAGCAACTTATATTTCAGTCAGTCACCAAGATAATAGTTTACAATGCTTAAAATAGCATAAGCAAAAATAAAACCTGTCATTTACGAAAATTTTATCTATTTTTTACGTCCTTATTAATTCTGCAAAACTAATGGCAAAATCTTGATGCTAATAATCCTAAATGAACTTGAAAATGTGATGAGATAAAAATGGAGGACTTCCATTCCAAGGCAACCTTAAAGAGACCCTTAAAGACCCTTCACATATTATAACATTTATTTCGAGAGAAGCTACCTTTAAAAAAAAATAACTGAGCTGCTTGATAATTAATGTCATTGTAAACAGTATAAATAAAGCATGACAGGTATTTATTTTTCTACACTGGGTAGAATAATAGCCAGTAACCATGCAGTGAGGTAAGACGGAAACACCCATTATGTGTCTTCAGAGGGCAGCGGCAGTCACCTCCGCACGTCTGGGGTTTGTGTATTCCTCTGTCCGTGTGGGTTTCCTCCCACAATGCAAATGATTGCAGTTAAGACGCTAAATTACGAAATTAATGGGTGAGTCCAAGAAACTCTGCAAGCACCCGTTGTTTCAGACTGATGTCTTCTCCTGGTCAACCGGCTCAGCCCATGTTTCTACTCCTAATTTTAGTTCTAACAAGACATTTATTGCTACAGAAGCATGCCCAAAGAGGAATGGGTGGCCATTTTCTATAATTACCATGAGCATTCATTTCAGTTTCCTCTGTTCCATTGCCTTCTGGTTTGATTCCCCCAACATTTAATAGCATTTAATATTAACTAGTACAACATTTACCTTTTATGCTGCTCATGTAACTAAATCTTTAAGTGCTATGGGGCTGCCCAGCTAGGAAATGACTGTATTCTGGTACCCATAAGGGACAGCCATATAAATTTTTGACATTGATTGTTTCTCTCATTTCTTCCCTTTTGTAAGACTTACCCAAAACTTTTTTCCAAATCATATTGAAAGAACGAACCAAACATGTGGAAAAAGGCCGACGGAAACACACATTCAATTTGCAAAAAGCCAAAAAGAGCCACACATCTGTTCTGCAGAAATACATTTTTAATTAGATTTATTTTTCCCTAACAAAATGAATTCATATTCAGACGAGCTCCTCTCTCATTCCAACATTAGTCATTTTTCCTTCACTCCCTGAACCACTCATTTTAATACGTCATCAGCATGAACGTTCAAGCCAAAAATCGTTAAATTCCAGCATGAATAGGTTATTGTATATGTAAGAAGATAATATATATATGTTAATAAAACCATCACTCTCTTTTTCTAGTTATCAAGTATCGTCATCACTCTGTTGACAAATCATCAAACAAATTTTGTATTATGGAATGGCTACAATACAATGGAAGAGCTCATAATAAATATGCAAACAGAAATAAGAATTTGAGTGTTTTGCTTTGAAGTC
>JAODKN010000114.1:793596-806606 GCA_026774425.1 Petrocephalus zakoni
TTCAGACGAGCTCCTCTCTCATTCCAACATTAGTCATTTTTCCTTCACTCCCTGAACCACTCATTTTAATACGTCATTAGCATGAACGTTCAAGCCAAAAAACGTTAAATTCCAGCATGAATAGGTTATTGTATATGTAAGAAAATAATATATATGTTAATAAAACCATCACTCTCTTTTTCCAGTTATCAAGTATCATCATCACTCTGTTGACAAATCATCAAACAAATTTTGTATTATGGGATGGCTACAATACAATGGAAGAGCTCATAATAAATATGCAAACAGAAATAAGAATTTGAGTGTTTTGCTTTGAAGTCCATAAAGCTATATGTAAATCAAAAATAAATGATTACAGATAATTTACAGCTAATAATATTTCTGTAGCGTATCTATCAAATCTTCAACAGTAAAAAAAAACTTAATAAAATAACACAAGGACAAACCAAATGTTTGATACTGCCATTATATTATTACTCTTTAAAAAGATTAAAGGACAAGCTTCCACCCATATTTTTTTTCTAACAGAAGCTAAAAGGAGAACAAAGCATCACAAACTTTAATTAAACGAAAGATGTTTCAATGTGAAAACAAAATTCTGCAACAGAAAATGTATAAGGACATTGAGGCTCAGTCCTTCCAATTACTGCTGAATTTAAATGCATTTTAGTCTGTAAGGCTTATAGACTCACTAAACAGGTGCTCAGCTGTGCAGCAATGTTTGAAACCAGATCAAATGTTGCAGTAAGATCCCATTAGTTATAAAGCCTGTAATTAGTCAACTATAAAATATAATAATCCCGTTGAATTTGAAAACTGATACTCTGAGGTTCAATGTTAATAAGGTCACCTGGTTTTCAAAGTTAAAAATAGTTGTTAACTTTTACATATTTTCAGATTTGCATCTCTCCTCTGCAACCTCAAAAAAAAACATACCTGAAATTTTTCATTGTCCCTACTCGTTGGGAAAAAGCTGATAAAAGACCAAGGCCTCAAATCATACATTTAATGCACCACTGTCCTTTCAAAGAACACTAAAGACCACCACCACATGATCACCCCCTACTACTTCAGATGTGCTACAAGCAAAAAATAGACCATGGCAACCCAAGAGCTGCCACAGCAAACTCCAAGTATCTCGACCCATTATTATTCTCCTCCCAAGAGGTCTGACATTTTTGCCATATAGCATGAGGTTAAAGAGACCTGTTTAGTACAGTCTCACTACCCATTAATAGAGTGGTTTTGACACTATGAAATAGCCATAAAAAATTACTCTGGGCCCAGAATGTCAAAAGATTATCTATTCATATAAAAGACCCACTTGGCGTTTAGGCTAAACCACTGAAATTTAGCTCTTTCATAAGCTTCTTACCTTGCTGTGACACTCCGGTCTGAACTGGAGCAAATGATGGACCAGAGTGAAACAGCAGGAATGATATTGTGCGATGAGTGACTCAATAGACGGAGAGGGGAGGAGAGCGAGATATTGGAGGTAACAGAGATGCTGAGAATAAGCACAGCATGCTCACTGACATCATCGTCTAAGACTGGATGCAGAGGAAACTATGGTAACCGTTCTTTGCACTCACAGTCAAAAGACCTTAATTGTCTGGACTGCTATGGGGCTTGGGCTATTTAGACTGACAATCAATGGAGAAAATGAGAGCTTCCACAAGGGCCAGAGATCTGACAGGCGGCAAAAAAGATATCTGCTGGATCTTATTATCATCAGGTAGCAGGGGAAGGAGGAACCTGAAATAATTTCACCATCCTTCGTCTGGAGAAAATTAGGCTTAATCTATTATTGTTTTGTTACTATCTCTAATGGTGCTCAGTGCAAAACAGAAGCAAGATTCGTGCCACAGGAAAAAAAAGCCTCTGAATAAAAGAAGCATTTCGATTTCACTAGACTTACGTTACATGAGGACGCACATAAGTGAGCCTGTTCGGTTTCTGTACCCACATCGATCAAACTTCTTTATAATAGGAATAAATAGGCTACTCCTCGCAGCCGCTCGTGATGTATTACCTAATTCAGTATCCCACCAACCGATCCTGCAGATGTGACTGCATCAGCTCTCAATAATTAAATTTGGAGGCTCTGTAGTGTCAATGCCAATAAAAGCACTCAACCCCAGCCCTACAGCCAAGATCTTCAACATGCAATATAATGGATGTGATGGCAGAATAGCGGGTGATGGAGGCTTCCTGGAAGAATGGAGAATACTTATTATGGGAAGCATTACCATTACTTCTAGTTCCAATAATAATCAATCTGAATGAAAAGAAAGAACTTAAATAATACAACATAGATATACGGTAGTAATTTAATTGTAACCAATAATGGCAACTGAATTGGTAACACTAATATTTCAAATAAAAATCTGATCAAACTTTAAGGCAATATGCATTGCTTATAACCTTCGTCAGCGTGTTAATTGTATTATTTTATTATTATGGATTTTGTTAGATATCCCCTAAAGGCGTCGGCTGATGACTAAGTGAGCAGCCTGCCCTACCTACGTGAGAAAGCGAACGTAGCCCGAGTTACAGGGCGCTTCTCCGCAGTCACCGCGCTCCCGTTTCGCCCGCAGCAGAAGCTCTTCGGGGCACAATAACAGGTTCGTTCCTTCGTGGTCACTTCGGGGTCCCCGGACAGCTATAATCCCGCGACACGTCTCCGTTATTAGGCAGCGCCTCCTGCCACATCATAGTGTCAAAAGCCGGCACGGAGCCGACGGAGGCAGCAGGTTACACTTTAGCCAAATAAATAACATTATAACAACAACAACAACAACAACAACAACAAAAAACATTTATAGAGATCCGCGAATTTGTGGCAACAGACTTTCAGCAAAGAAATGTCAGCGGGGCGAAACCAGAAGTCGGTCCAGTGAGTAACGTGCGTGTCCCGGGCGACTTGTGCCGCTTGGTACCGTATATCGTACCGAATAGGGCGACTTGTGCCGCTTGGTACCGTATATCGTACCGAACAGGGCGACTTGTGCCGCTTGGTACCGTATATCGTACCGAATAGGGAGACTTGTGCCGCTTGGTACCGTATATCGTACCGAAGAGGGAGACTTGTGCCGCTTGGTACCGTATATCGTACCGAACAGGTTCGTTTGCCCCCGTAACCCCACCGCGGCCGCCCTAAATAAGCCGCATAACACTTTCACTTTCTGCCTCATAAACAGCGCGACAACTCGGCAACTCCCCCCCACCGCGGAGCCCGCCTTTCGGTACCGGGCCAGCGGGACACCTCGGTCCGCTTCGGGCCCGGCCAGACTAGCCAGCTAGCCGGTTAGCTTAGCTCGCCAGCGGGGGGGCGTGCGCTTCCCCGACCCCCGGGCTGAGGGGCGACCCGCGGCGCCCATAAGCTAAGCTAACGCGGCGGGTTCGGAGGGGCGCGATTGCCCGTAAGTAGCCAAGTCCTTAAGCCGTGTATCAGAGCCCCCCGAAAGGCAGCGCTCCGGGCACGTCCGCCTCTATCCGCCTGTCCCGCTCCGCAGCAAATCCCCAGGAGAAGGAGTCCGGGCGGCGACTTACTTTTACTTTTTTTGCCTCGACTCTCCTTCTCGGCGCGGCGGCTCGTCCTGAGGTAAACCTAAGCTCCCCGGGACCGCATTAGCGCACGGAGCGGCTTCCACGGGAAGCCGGAGCCGACCTGACAGCAGATAAAAGTCGGCTATTGAAAGACGATCCCCTCCTTTTTTTAACCTCCGCTCACGCCGCGGAGTTTCCAGGGAAGCGGCTGATCAGCGGCGACTCTGCCCTGGACGCTCCTCACGCCGCGCGTCCAGCTGCCGGTCGCTAGGGGGCGACTGCGCGCTCGGTACCCAAGGCATCCTCCATGTGCACTCCGGAGGGCTATAAGACTATAAATAATTAGCTCTGCAGCCTCATTATTGTCAAAATTGATACTTTTTACTGTTTGTTCCCTTGAGCCTGCCACCCTGTTTAGATTGATCGAAAACGCCTTCACTGTGCTTATCTTGTGAGGTATCCGTGATCAGGAGAGTGGAGCGGTCTGCAGTATTGCTCAGGAGGTCAGCAGCTACCGTGTAGGTTAGGTGTGTAGGTATTTGCACCTCAAGCTCAGCTGATACTCAACACAGAGGCGGTCAGACATGTACTATAGGATAAACGCATAAAGATAGTCACTACTGGTATTGGGGCAGTGGTGGCCTGATGGTTAGGGAACTGTGGTTGAAAGGTTGTTGGTTTGAATTCCAAACACTGGTGTATTATCAATGACAATTAATCACTTAAGATATTCAGATGTGCCAGGCATTTCATAAAAACATATAAATGGCAGTATTACAAGAGTATTATCAGAATTAATCAGGGCGTGCTAGAAATAGGCTAAGCTAAAAGGAGTGTAACAGCTGGTCTTCAGCCTAGATTTAAATGCAAAAAAACGATTGCAGCATTCATTACATCGGCTAGCAGATGGCTACATAGACCATATAGCTGAAGGCTTTACTGCCAACAGTTTTTATTATTAATTCTACTTTAAATCATTCTTGGGAATAGAAAAAGATCAGCATCTTAAAGAATATTACCGTTTTGTATATTGTACAAGCTTAGTTATCAAGAACCAGACTTTGGAATGCTTTACAAGTGAGGCCAATGATTTAGCAGTCTGCCCGAGCTGAACAAGAAGTCAGGAAGAGATTTGAGAATGGGTGTAATATGATCACCTTCTCTAGTTCTGGCTTTTTGGATCTGTTACAATGCAGAAGGTGTCCAGTTCATATTCCCATTGCTAAATACAAATGCACATTACATTTTCTGTAACTTGAAGGCAGATCCTTATCTTATTTTTGCAACATTTCTGAGGAAACATCTTGGGAAAATGGAATGAACACATTACAGGAGAATGGTCAGAAATAAATCGGTTATCATTATTAACTTCTGAATTGTGGCATCATGATGACAGAGTATTGCCTGCCTGCTTTTGTGTAGGGGGTTATAATTAATCCATCTACATGGATGGGGCATCTATTTCTGTAGCAGGCTGACCCTCTGGGCAACTGGCAGTTGATTCATGCTTCTGAGTCACATCCCTGATATTTTATCTTCTTTTCCACACTGAGTCATGTATCTCCGGACAGCAAAGCTGACAATTAGCTGAACATTTCAGTCAGGAAGTAGCAACAGAAATGTTGTGTTATCAGAATCTTTATTCGTCAAGTACAAGAAGTACAAGGAATTTCTTTGGGGGCAGATGGTGGCATGATATGCCAATTAAACATACATTTTAAACATATAAATCTAGAACAAAAACAAATAGACTAAAAGGTAAAATAGAAATAAATGTCAACAAATAAAGTGAGACAGTCAAACATATAGAGCAAATGGCTGTCAATGATTCCATTATGAGAGAGTATAACTTAGCCATCAACTGAGGATGGTGGTGGCCTAGTGGTATGGGTTATGGACCAAGAGAAGAACTGAATGTTGCTCAAGAGCCCGCAGGTGAAACCACTATACTGGCCATGGGATTTAAATCAGTGACCTTCTGATCGCTGGCACAGAGCTAACCCTCAAAGCCACACACAGCCCCCACAATACTACATTGTTGGCAAGCTATAATGAAAGCATTAAAATATGTATGGATTATATACAAAATATTCAGAAATTATTTACATTAACTGCATCTCCATAATGCATTCATAGAACATTCATAAGCAGCATGTAAGTATACTTTAACATCCTAACATACCTTAACGGCTTTAAAATACATTAATAAATATTAAATTACACCGAATCACAAAAAAAAAATCTGTCTGCTACTTTGTCTAATCCATGTGTTCTAAATTAATTCCAGTGTGCTGAATTGAAATCTGAAAACGCATTTTGTCTATCACATCAGTACCTTAAGTTAAATGTATGCAGAACCAAAAATTACTCTGTAGACATACCGTACATAAGGAAAGTTTGCCTTAAAACACTGTGATGTTTGAAAAAACGTATTCGTTGCAACACAATAGTAAAAACAGAAGTTCACCGGAGACTTAAATCGAGACATAACATACTGTACAAAAGTGCCTTAGACACTTGCTTTTGCGCGTGTCAGTGCCCGCTGTTGCCCGCTGTTGCCCGCTGTCACCCGCTGTCACCCGCTGCAGAAACCCACAGTAGTCGCCCATCATGTTTGGGTTACAGCGACCGGTGGCCCGTCTGAAATCAGCTCACCGACACGCCTAAACCTACACAGCACATGACGCCAAGCCATACACTCGGCGTGAGCCACGTGCGAGTCGTGCGACGGCGGCCCTGAATCTCGCCCTACATCATGTGCTCTGTGAGAATGTGCACAGATGATGCAGAAGCATGGATGCAAGCAGGAGACTCATTTCAAATGAGGCAATAGTGGGAACACACAGGACAAAAACAGCTGTTATGTTGCCATGCATCAATACGTGTATCAAAGTAACAGAATCACAAAACAATATTGTGCCTATAACTTAAAATCTGGACATGCTAGGAAAATTCTGACTGCAGATATGCACTCGGCACAGTCGATTTCATGTAAATCACATGTTTTACTTCCAGTAGCAAAATCTGTTTCCCTGTGTTTTAATAAGAAACATTATAATTATTGTATTTTCATCTGTGTACAATGTTCTTGCTGCTGTATACTCCAGAATTTCTCTGGATCAATAAATCAATCTAGATCAATAAAGTTAATCTTATCTTAATCTTAACATCAGTAGGTAGATCACATTGGACATTGCATTGCATTCTAGTTAAGTATATCCAAAAATATCAAAATTGCACATTATAAGAAATTAAGATGATAATCCAGCGGTGCATGTTTTGTATTATTGGTAGAGGCGTTCATATAAACAAAATAATATAAGCACTCTCTTATCTGTACTCCCAAAACACTACATTAGTCAGTAAGTAATGCAGAGACGTGTTTTTCACGAAATTTCGTCAATGATCTGAAAATAGCTAAAGTAGGTTCTTGTTAAGTTTCCCCTTGTGTTACCATGCCAGCATCATTCATTAAGAGGATTTCCTACGAGATTCTATAGGTCAGAGTTTCTGAATGGGTTCAGAGTTTTTTCGCCTGGTTTAGCAGATGGCATGCACCCAGGAAAGCCGCAGGATGCAGGACTCAATCTCCGTTCTCGGCATGCAATGAGTGCTGCTTCAGTGGAGGTATTTTACCAGACTGATGAATACTACAGGCCTACAGCTTAACTCCATCTCTGCAAATAGAATACAATACCAAAGTATAGTTTGGGCTGAATTTACAAACATTACTGCTATAAGTGGTGCATTTTATATTTTGTGACAAGTATCATCGTTAGACTTAAGACATAAATAGAGAATCCATGTGTGTGATTTCTTTTGAGGGAGCCTTTTTGAATTATGGATCAATCAGTATAATTCATGGGCTCCATGTCTCAAAGAAGTGCTATAAAAGAGAATCCGCGGACACTCACAACACAACCGGTACATGGTGAGCTATGTTGCCATTAAAGTCGTAAAGTCATGTGACAGTCATGTGAGTGAAAGGGCCCCTCATTAATTCAGTACTTTGTCTGAAGCCGAGGAGAATTTGCATCTTCTGCAGGACTTCTCAGACCTGATCAAAGTGATTTTCTTATTACCCAAAGGTTTTTTTTTCATGCTAACAATTATTGCCCGTACTGAGCAATCTTTTTCTCTGAAGATTTAATCAGTTTTTGGCTCTTAGTCCTTTGTGCTTTTGGTGCTGTAGCTTGGCTCTGTTTCCTTTCTACAGTCTTATAGGGTTTAAAAGTTGTAGCTACAGATAGATTGTACTGCTCTATCACAGCGAAAGTCTGGGAGATCTTTTTTCATTTTGATATTAAATTTTACAGAGTTGATGGATGAATATTTCTGTAGTACTCAGTTAAAAAAATCAAAGGACTGTGCCGCTAAACTACAAAGTAACATTTCAAATCCGCACTACCGTACTTCGTAAAAAACCAAAAAAAAAGGTCAAATAGCCCTAGCCACCTAGTTTGGAAAGCAACAATGGCGCCATCTTGTGAATGATTAAATATTTTTCCCACCCGTGTCCTTAAAACTACGAATTGAACCAATGCTTCGAAACACAAAAAGGTGTAATTGTTGTACAGTTTCAGTACGATCTCGGTAAATAAAAAAAATTAGAGCAGGCTGCGGTCGACAGCACTCTAGAATTCCACCAACCCCGAATGTATTTATTTGTAGTGACAACCAGCAATAACATTTGTCAGGTAACGATACATGATCTATCCAAAAAGAAGCAAAACCTATACAGTCTGTTGTGGGAAAATGCATTTTACCTGTCTTGGGGGTAAGAGTTCCTGAATTTTAAAATAACCATGGCTAAATAATCTGTATTACGGCAATGTAACAAAATGTTGTAGCAATATGGTAAAGGCACCAGGGCAGGAACCATAGCAACAAATAAAATCATTCATATGAATTCACCAAGGCAGTTTACTGGCACACCTGTGCAACCATTTAGCTTGTTCAGCCTTACAAAGCAGAACATTCTACACTCAAATCGGGGGCACCTTGTCTTTGTGGAGTGAAAAAAATATATATTAAAATTATTGAAAGGGTAAGATATATGGAACCTTCATTCCAGCATTCAACAACCAGCAAATTGAGGTCAAAATTAGTAGGAATAATAGAATTGCAAGGGACCTACCTTTATGAGGACAGTAGTGTTCAAAAGGTAATAATTTATTTAAGACAAAATAAGGGATCCCTTTAAAAAGTGAACATAACACAGTGAAAAGGCTTAAAATGCTTCCTTAAATTTCCAAGTGTCCCATGTTCATGTCCTGGAGCACTGGGAATGCACATCATGGCTAAAAATATCCATAAAACCACTGAGACAGTTTATATTATTACAAGGCGGGATGTATGATCAGGGTCTATTGATATTTTCTATCGGAACCATTTTTTGTATGCAAAATATCCTCAATTTAATGTATGCGATAATGCGATATACAGACACACAGATGTCTACAGGTGAGAACAACATTTTTGGGTCAAAGCATAGGGTCAGCCGTAGAGTCAGCTAATGCGGTTGGCATTAACAGCCTTGTTCAAGTGCTCATGAGTTCATATGTGCAGCTAGTCTGAGCTTCCAGTAAATGCCCATGTACAAGTGCAAGTAATATAGGAGAAAGACCTGCAGGGCATCTTCCAAACTACGAAAACTACTATGCAAAATCAGCAGAAAGTGCAGCACTAAGAGCACGCATGGAACATGCAGTGCTGTCAGGCTAGTAGAGGAATTCCTGTAACAGATGGTTTTTGAGGCGTTTCTTGTTGGTAGAGAAGGAATCTGTTGACCAGAACTGGTTTAGCAACTCATTCCACCACTGGGGAATCACACGTGTGAAGCATTTGTAGCAAGACTTCTCATGTGGTGGAGCGATTTCCAGGGGGCGCCAGTTTTCTGACCTAAGAGGATGAGATTGGGTATAGGTCTCCCCTTGAGGGACCCCTTGATGGAGATGGGTGTCCTGGTGGATGGTTGGACTGCCAGGGTAAACAAGAAACTTGGTCTTCTAAAGCTTCAGCTGGAGAGGATGATCCCTCATCCAGGCTGGGATGTCAGCAAGAGATCTGTGGTGGTCATCAAGGTTAGGTATAGCTGGATGCCATTGGCATAGTAGTGGTAGAAGAACCTATGTGACTGGATGATCAGCCCTAGGGAGAAAATATAAAGAAAAAAGAAGGGGACCAAGGATAGAGCCTTGAGGTACACTGGTTGTTACCTGATCTGCAAGTCAAGAGATTTCGAACCATCTGCCCAATTCTTACGAGTAAAATAAACTTAGAGCAGTCCCTGTGATGCCAAGTTTATAGAGCCAGAAGGATATGATACTTTGTGTTGAAGACTACAGCGAGGTCCAGTGGGATAAGGAAAGAAGGTCCAAATGCAGCCTTTCAGCCGTCAGGGCACCTACAACAGCCAATAGGGCAACCAAGAGTGTCCAGCTCTGAAGCCAGACTGGAGAAGGTCCCAGAGATTTTTCTGCATGAACAAGTCAGAGGCTTGACGGAGGACAGTGTGTTGAAGATTTTTTGACATGAATAAGAGGAGAGAGACTGGTTGATAAATTGTGATGGGTCAAGTCATAACATTTGAGTTCCTCCACTAACCTACTACAGCTCACTGGAGACAAGGGAAAGGAGACTCTAAGCAGTATAGGCGTTTGCCTGCTATGGGACTTGAATCCATGGCCTTCTAGCAATAAACCTTTGAGCTATACACCACCCCCATGTGATCCAGAGCTTGAGAACTTTCCACTTACATATACTAAAGCCATAACAATGGATCTTTGACGCAACACTCTTACTAAGCTACCTTTTTGGCCCAGCTTAGGTTACTGCTCTAAAATAGGTCTGGGAAAACACAAGACAATTGTACACAGACATAAGACATTATACTAAGTTGTACCACTCGGATTTAGATTTATTTGCTTATATTAAGACATAGTTCAAATGCAACGTTATGTTGCTAGTTTTGATAACCTGCAGGTAACAGGTTGTTTTCTAATATTCTGTTATGATAATCTATTCACAAAAGGTTCTGGATTTAAAAGGCATGATTAAGACATGGTTACAGTTTATTCATCAGGTAGGATTTAGGGGGAAGGCATGGTCAGTGAAAAACAAGGAACAGCATCACTGAGAAAAGTGAAAGAAGGAAGTTTGAAGACTACATATTTCTTCTATTTAGGGATAAAGCTTGCCAAGTATAAAAGAAGGAAAAAAAGTCATTAGTCACTCTTCATTGTGCATGAAGTGTCTTCGTGTAGAACAGAAACTGAACTCCGTTAATTAGTTAGCATCTCATAATGGTGTGGGTTACAAGAAAGTGATGTCATCCGCCCCTAACCATCTTTTCCCTTATCCAGTTAAAGTTGACCTCATGCCATCATTGCTTGGGACACTATGGTTCCTTAGAGTCGCATTTGAATGAATCCCAATAACTTTCACTAAAGCAATTCTTTATGTTAATGTCTGCATGCTATTCAGGAAGACATTCAAGTCGAACATTTCTCTTCTTGATTGCAAGGTGTTAGAGGTGAAGAATTCATCCATGTTTCATCTTTATCAAGGTCAGGGTCACAGAGAGCCCATCTCAGGCATCATAGTTGGGGTATAGCAGTCCATTGCAGGGCACATACACTTACTGCATGAGGAATCCCATATGACACAACAAGAATATAGGCACTTTTCCATGGTGGGAACCTTTTGCTGGAACCAGGAACTACTACTAATTGTACCGCATTCTCACCGGACCAACTTGACCCAATTGTAGTTCCTGTAGATCCTGAACTTTTTTAGTCCCTACTCCAGGGTAAGTACTTTTTTTCTCAACCAAGATCTTCTGGGTGGGACTTATAGCAATAAACTGCTGATTGGTTGATCACAACTATTGGTGCAAGTTACACAGAAGTGCAGGGAAAAGAGATTGTATAAATACAATATGAATAAAATGCTGATGTGACTTGTCCCATATTTTCAGACCGTATGATCGATCCTCCCAATAACTAACAAAACAATTTGTTCATTCTCCATTGTTTTGGGATTTTGGTGTAGTTTCTTATGGAGTTATGCATGAAATTTAACCTACACGTTTTTTCCATCACCCATGCTTATTTGGCATAAAGGTCACAGTTCCTGTTGTCTGGTGGGAAGACGGCACACAAAAGATACCAGCAGCTACTAAAGTTCCCATTCAAGATGGCCTAGGAACTTAGAACCACGTTCCAGAACTTTGGTGGGAAAGTACCTTATGCAAATCCCACACACAGAGGAAAACAGAGGAAACTCCATTGAAACCTGGAATTAACAAATTATCAGCATCAAAATTACCAATAGTACTTTTTCATTTACCCATAATTCAGTCCTTCATAGTCACAGTACTGAAGAAAGCTTTTGACTAACATCAAACTGGGACGCAGAAAGGCTCATTTGTACAGATTCCAGCAACTGATGCAGTCGAAGCAAAACTATAACATCCATCCAGAAATACTTACATAACCACACTTAGAAACTGCTGATGGAAAAAAAAAATGTAGATGAAGGCAAAAGTGTTCATTGTGTGCACGGCTCTTTGGGGAAATTCAGAAGAGGAACCGAAGCATGTATGACTTCAGAAAGAGCATCACTGATATCATGTGGAAGTTTTTGAAAATGATTCGATTAACGTCACCAATCCACAGAAACGACATTATATGATGCCGTTTGAACATATTTGGTGAGAGACCTTGACAAAAATTCTTTTGAACAAGATTCAACCTCTGGACTAAAGGAAATGTTAAAGTCAAAAACACCAGTTTATTGTGAATACTTAAACATTGACTTTGTCTTCTAGTAACGCAGATAACTTTTGTTATTGAAATACCACTTTTACTTTTTTGTATTTTTGTATTTTAGTATTGAAGGATCAGGTCACGTGCAGTGGTTTTGTTGTGTAATTTCACAGGGAGTGCATGCATAGGGTCTAAATTAAACACTTGGGGAAGTGTGTTGCTTGGGAGTTAGGATTCTGTGACTGTGATCAGAAGGGCACAGTTCAAATCCCTGACAGAAATATTTCCTGGGGGGTGGTGTGTGGCTCTGCAAGTTAGACCATTGTGCCTTGAACTGAAAAGCTGCTGGTCCAAATCACACAACCAGCAAAGTGAAATTTCATTGTTGGGCCCCTGAGCAAGACCCTTAACTTTCAACCGCTCTGGGACTGTGACCCCCCTTCCTCAGCTGCACATTGCACTGGATAAAAGCTTATGCTAAATAAATGAAATGTGAAAATGCAATCAAGTGAAGCACTAATTCATACTGGGAACTGAAATTAAGGTGACACTAGGGTTTAATTGGTTTGTCAAACAACAGTCGTGCTTGGGGGGGGGGGGGGGGGGGGGGGGGAATTGTGTGATAAAAAAGGATGTGGCCAAAAAAGGTCAAAAGAATTTAGGAACCCCACACCCGGAAGCAGAGGGATCCCC